>JARHVA010002931.1:370000-767500 GCA_037957365.1 Torreya grandis | reverse complement strand
AAAAATTATTGGGTTGATAATAATATTAGATCCTCCAACTCACTCTCTTCTCCTTATTTTATTCTTCTCTCTCCATATTCATTATCTCAGATATATGCTTATTTTTATCACCCTTATTCATCCTTTTAGGCATCACAAGCATGACATGTGAAAATATACTTGCACTCATGTTACCCATACAAAAATAAGATAATATTTGTCTCATGAGAGTCCCTCATTCAATTCACATTTGGGTTTATCCCACACCTTGTGCATAATTAATTTTAATTTGTAGATACATATTTGCCATCTCTATCTCATTATTTTCCTCTATGCCTAACAATGTGACATTATTCCCCTCTTCTTGTTGCCTAAATGTTTTTTGGAACAAACACTACCAATAAAATTTTGGAAATTTCCTTCTTCAAATTCATACTCTACCCATATCTTAAGATGGATAATGAAAGCATACCTTCATATATAAATTGTTGTCCTATAGAAAATGTTTTATCCTTATTTCCTATCTCCTTCAATATATTTTATGAGAATTTTCTCTCTCACCTCTCACTATTTTTCTAAATGAATTGTCACTTGTATGTCTCTTGGAGACATCCATTTAAGGAAAACATTCACTTCACACTCTTCATTTCCTTCATTTTAACTTGAAGGAAATATTCTATTACTGCCACATCCATATCAAATAACTCTGCAACTACATAAATAACTTCTCCTTATTCCACTACATTTGATTTCTCATGCACATGAGATTGTAGGACTGAATTACACTTTTTTTCTCCTTTGTCATCTTATAAAAAAGATTAAATGCACATAAATCAAAAACATTATGGGAATTAAGAGTTAGCATACAAAAATATTCCATCTCTTCACCATGACAAATAAGAATGTTCTCTAAATTACCATTATCATCATAACTTGTACTCATAATATGGACTATCAATGATCTATTCTCAACTTTATCAATCACTATCACTAAATTATCAATATTATTCACTTGTATTTATACATATAGTTAATATGGAAGGCATTTTAAAACATTCTTGTTCAATAAAATAAATTCTTCAATCAATGTTAGTAGAGGTAAAGGGCAAATATGATTTAATATTATTTGCCATTATTTGTAATAAAAAGGAGAAAATATGTGTAAAAAAAAAGTTAAATAGTCTTTGGAAAGGAAGAGTCATTGAAGAGTCATAAATGAAGGTGAGGAGCTATTTGAAAGATTTTATAAGCATTTGTATGGGAAAGTGGAAATTAGACCATTTTGAGTGAATGAAAAATATATCATTTGGGTTTCATTTATTTGTCTTTATTATTTCCTGTCATTGATAGTTTACTTGCAAATCTGGTTATTCATTAGTAGTTTACTTTTAAATCTCTAATTATTATATTATTTCCACTATTCTACTACTAATAATGGTGTGGATACTATTTGAGACAAGTCTCCCCTTGCCTTATTTGATTCGAAGTTTTGTTAGTTCTTTGTGATAAAAATCAAAGATATTTTTTTTTATGGTTCTCATTTGGCTTAATAAGAGGAGATTAGTAGTATATTGGGTGATCAGGTGGTATAATATATCTATTATCTAGTTACTTTATGTGTGGCTACATGGTTTGATCATGACCTATTCACATCTTTTCTTGCAGAGTTTGTGTGGATATGGAAGATAGTTTATCCCATTGGTTCTTTTGTTAGACAAATATTTGCTCAAAGCTCTCAGCTCTACGCATAATTAAATTTATGGTGGCATGATTGTTTGGTCATAAAAGTAATTTTTTTTGTTTTTTGTGAGAAAATGTTATTTTATTCCTTGTTAGACATGATGGAGAATAGGTGCACAGAGATTATTAGAAAATGCTAGAAGCATTGGAGTAGGGTATTTTATAGTAAGCAGATCACGTGGTAGGATGATTCAATGAAGTCGATGGAAATAAGAACAAGATCTATGGGTAGAACCTTTTCTATTTAAAAACATATTTTCTTGATGGTCTTCTTTGTGCCACATGATTAGTTATTTTATCGTGAGTGCTAAATTGATCAACAAGAAGGGTGGAGATTATGGGAAATAAATAATAGTGAATAGAACAAGGCAAATAAGGAGGTCAATGGGGAGGATATAATGGTCAACACAAATGAAACCATTTCTCAAATACATGAAGGTATAGTTTTTTTTGCATTTCAAATATAGTTTTTAGAAGGTTATCAGTGCAAATATACAAACTGTTCCCTTCTATCAACATGTAGGACAGGGTGTTACAAGGAAAAAGCTCTAGTTAATTATGATTTTTAGGTAGAAATGTTACAAGTTCAATAACCTGATCTATTTCTAATTTATAGTGACTTAAATATTTGTGTAGTAACATAAATATGAAAAGTTATTAGGTAGAGATTATGGTGCATGAGATTCAAGTGATTTGGCTTCTTTTTGTGTTTACTCTTCCCCACATGATATATAATATAAAAGGTCCAATCAAAGTAGAGTATTTATAAGTTTTGAAAAATTATACATGTATTTGAAGTTAGAGTTGTATAAGTGGATGAGCTACAACATGTGAGGCCATGAAGAGTAGGAGTAGGCATAGTGTAGGTTCTAAAAGATATTTATAATGGATTGAAGTTCTAAAAACTTGAATGTTTAGGGCCTTTTTATCTCAAGACGAGACACATTTTAAGTTGGGGGAGTATTAATAGGGGTTTTGTATCTCAGGATGAGACACATTTTAAGTTGAGGTGAAGATTAGTAGAGGTAAAGGGAAAATATGTTTTCATATTATTTGCCATTATTTATAATAAAAATGCGAAAATAGTTGTAAAAAAGAAGTCAAATAGTATTTGGAAAGGAAGAGTCATAGAAGAAATTGAAGAGTCATAAGTGAAGGTGAGGAGTCATTTGAAAGATTTTATAAACATTTTTATGATAAAGTAGAAATCATAACATTTTGAGTGAATGAAAAATATATCATTTGGGTCTCATTTATTTGTCTTTGTTATTTCCCATCATTAATAGTTTACTTATAAATATGGTTATTCATTAATAGTTTGCTTGTAAATCTCTGATTATTATATTCTTTCCACTATTCTATTGTTAATAATCAACAGAGCTTCATTTTTATTTCCATATTCAATTTATCTGGTTACCTCCAATAGATGATCAAACCCATTTTCTTCACTTATTCTATCTTTGAAGTCTCTTGTGAGGACTTTGTCTTCTTATTTCACATGCTTTTCTTGGTTTAAATAAAACTTGGGTGCCTCAAAGCCTTTCACACTCACATCTTCACCTTTTAGGGTTGTCTTTTATCACTCACATGACAAATTATCTTATAACTTATTATCATTTATGGATTTACACTCTTATTTATGTAAACAATACATAAAAATTATAATAACCATGGGATTTGACATCTCAAATTTTATTTTTATTCATTGGTCAGTTATACGATCATCTTCTTAAATCGCAACTGCTATAACCTCCTTTTCTTCATTCTTCACTCTATTTTCATTTTCTATAGTATGTAGATGTTCTTCAACCATACTCTCCTCATGTGCATTAACATGCACTTCAACAACTTCCATTTTTTCCTTCATAAAAATTTAAAACTCTTCTTAGTTTTCCTTTTCATTCACTTGTATTATTTCCTTCAAAGAAACATGTAGATTTATTTAGTAGTCCTCAACCTTCTTTCCATGCATAAGATAAAAATAAAATTCATTTATCTTCTTCTCTAAGAATATTTTTTCATCTTCCAAATTATGGGATACCAAAAACTCTTTCCCTTCATCCAATAATGGGTCTCTCCTTCATTTGGTGAATAATATATCACTTTCACAACTTCTTATATGAGGATCCAATACTCTATGGGTTGTTCAATCCTTTAATTTTATTTTGTATTTTCAAAATTAGCCTTGGCCTTCTCACATGGAAACCTAACTCTCTTATTTCATCTCAAGGAAATCATATTATCCTCTCTATCAGGTCTTGGGACTTGGATCTTCTTCCACCACCTTTTTTGAAATATTACGTGCACAACATGACCCATAATATTGGAAACCATATGTTCCCAATGTATGAAATGGGATAGGATTGGCCTATAACTATCCTATCTCTAAATATATAGACTCAAATAAGGTTAAAACAAGAGAACCTAATAATAGTTAATAATTCAGTATATGGCCAAATGGAACCATAAACATAGCTAGAGGTACACATAAAACACAATGTCAAAGGAAAGGGTTCTAAAGCCTTTATGCCAATAATATAATGAAACAAACTCTAACTATATATCTATTTGTAAGTATTCTAATATTTTAAACAAGTAATGTAAGGGGGAAGGGTTAGAAACATCAAAATGGGTACGAAGCCATGTTAGAAAAATGGGGGCATAGGCTACCTAAAATGAATATATGTTAGGTTAAATCAATCATATATCCAAAATAAGTATAAGCGTAGATAAATATTAAATAAGGACATATTTATTCAATAAGAAATTATGCAACTTCCATTTAATAAATGAAAGAGCTAGGGTTAGAATATACTTACCTTCAAGAGGACCCATCGAGCCTCAATCTCCCCCTTGGAAAATGGTGATTTTCAAGAGATTGTTATGGTTTTAAATATATCAAAGGCTAAATCAAGATCTAGGCTAAAAGGAATCTTCTTAATGAATCTCCAATACTCCATAAGATAAGCTTTCCTTCAAGACAAGATCCCGAACAATAACTCCTCTAAGTGTAGATGAGGGTGGAAGTGTGAGAAATAACAAATCAAGAAGGATGTATCTCTTTTGGAATGAAATGGTAACTTGTATTTATAATAATTAATATCCCTAATCCATCTCTAAAGTAAAGTTTATGCCATCTACCCACCACTATCTAGTTTAATATGGGTTGGCCGACCTCGAACTATGTTGTCCTAGATAATATAGTTATGAAGATCAAGCCAACATTTTTGGAAAGACATTGATAGAATTGATGTGGTACAAAAGGGACATGTTTTAGATAATACTACATTAAGCCATCATTGTAGGAAATATATGTACTGATATAGCTAAAGGATATAAGATGGAAGAAGATAATTAGGGGATAAATTATAAGGAACCTCTGATGGATATAAGAATGATAAATAGATAATAATATCTCTTTTAAATTACCAAAGTCTTACCTAGCCCTTTCCTGATGCACCCTTTAAAGTGTACACTCAGAGAGATTAAATCTCAGTAAGTTTTTGTACGAAAGTGTTAGTAAATGATAAAGTGAAAAAAATTATGTGTATACATATACCCCACTAGAAGCTCATCACGTGTCATAAAAGTGTAACATGGGATGGTGCTTTGGGAAAGAACATAGAAACACAATAATTGAGCTAGCTAAATGTAGTAAAAATTGGTAAATAAATGAAATTAAATAAACTATAAATACATACCTTCACTTACCTTGTTTTGATGAAGAAGTTACATGTGTAGTAGATGATGAGAGGTATCCAATATGCAGAGCAAGAAGTGGACCTTAAAAATAAGATTAAATTCATTTTTTTACAAAAATATCCTATTAATAGTAAAACATTCCATATCTCACTAGGATTCTAGGGATTATTTCAGTTTGTGAAATGGAATTAAAGAAATTAAGATATGGGTGAAATAGGATATCTCTTGGTAAATAATTAAAGGCTGAAAATTTTGAAAATTTGACTATAAAAGGGTGAAAAGCTATTAATTTATGCATTTGCTATTTTTATAAACTAGATATTTATGTATCCAAATTTGGAAATTTGAGAGATGATGGCCCATGGATAAGGATGAAAATGTGTTGGTGAGCATATCATAAATATGACTAGCATTGTATAGGTACAAGGTGCATTAATCATTAATTTTTAGCATTTTGGATTAAAATGAAATAGATTAGGAAAGGTAGGTGTTGGGGAAAATATGTGTAATGTAATTTACCCCAACAAGCATAGGATGAGAATAATAAAAATAATGGATGATGGTTAGATGAAAGAAAGTAAAAAATTAGGTTAAGGGCATTTATTAGGGCTGAGGGAAAAATCATCATGTTGTTTGAAAAACATTAACCATGCAGATGTAATTTAGAAACAATGGTAAATAATCTTAGTTGATATCATAAGAATGGGTTGATCTAGTTAAGTAAGTTATTGGTTGATGCCATCTAGCATGGCCAATGCAATAGGAAAATTATTGAGGTGGATGATTCCATATGGTATGGCTGATGGTGCTAAATAAATAAGTTGAATGATATAATTCAATATATGGATAATGGTGTAGAAAAGATACTAAGGATAGCCAATGGAGTATATCCTAACTGATGTAGTAGAGTATAAGGAAGACCAATGCTATTAAAATCATGGCTGATATATTAAAGGAATCATGGATGATTGATGTAGTGATATACATGTCTAAGGTAGTAGATAAAGTAGGGATGGTTGATGTAGTAATATATATGGTTGATAAACTAGTTAATTTTAATAGAATGTTAGTTTTTACATTTTTAAATTAATTTTGAGTAGTTATTTTAGCTTTTGGATAGAGACCTGATTTATGCTTTATCATTTTGCATTTTGTAAAGACACTAAAGACTATAAAGATTGATAGGCATGATGGTTACCTAAATTCTATAGAGGCTATTAGAAGTAGATCAGGCATGACTGATAGTGTTCTGGCTCAACATGATCATGGATATGTACCAAATTCCACTAATCATGGAGTTAGAAGCCATGTTTTTAGGAGCATGGGAGAGATTGATAGATAATTTATGGTGGGTGGTGGATGGGGACATGATAGAGGTGGCCATCACCTTGGAGGATGTCCATGCCATTTTAGTGATGCTGATCACAGGGACACCCGTGGTCTATAATACCCCAGATATGACTAATGATATGAGATCCCTAACACTATGGGCTATATTCTTAGAGAGATATAATCAACATGGGTTAGTTGTATGATTATTTGATATATATATATATATATATATATATATATATATATATCATTATAGTTGTTTAGAAG
Organism: Torreya grandis; assembly: GCA_037957365.1. Lineage (NCBI taxonomy): Eukaryota > Viridiplantae > Streptophyta > Pinopsida > Cupressales > Taxaceae > Torreya > Torreya grandis. The sequence goes on along the minus strand of JARHVA010002931.1, from coordinate 760,480 downwards.
GCCCTGATTAGACTTGTGATAACTCATGTGATCTAGTAGAAGTCAGATGGAAAAGTGAACTTGTATATAATATAATTTTTCTAGCTAGATAAGGATATATTATATGATTTAGGATATGTTATTTGGGTGCAATTAGTGTATAATTTTTATGCAATTTTGACTAGAGGCGAAGAAATGATGGGGCCTATTATTCTCTATAGAAAATAGATTTATGAGAATTTCCAAATATAAGGGCCAATAGGGTTGTTTAATATTGTGTATGATGTTGTCTTACATGTGAAAAGTTGGGAACAAGATCATATGGTGAGTACTATTTCACACATGCATGTATTACAAACATTGTGGCCTGATCATATCATCTAGCAACCATATCAGGGTAAAGTTGATGCATGCCCATCATGGCCAACCATAATATAGTCATAGGTACATAAAAATATCATATATAAATAATCATGGTGGGTAGAGCCTCATTCTTTTGGCCATATACTTGGTCAATTCAATTTGACACACACAATATCTTCACTGATTATCCCAATATTTTATACCTACCATGAGAGGGAGTAGTTAGGTGTAGGAGGTAGAGGAGTACCTATTGAGGTACTTATTTTATGGTCTTATCTTCTTATGATGGTGAGATGGTGGTAGAGACACAAGTAGGGGGTGTATGTTGTATGAGGAAGACCAATGGTAGTATTGTAGTAATAGTAACTACAACTACAATAGGGGATCTTGTTACATAGTCAACATCAAGCTAGAGGATAGTGTAATGCATACATCATGGGACATGGTGGGCTTGAGTCATTTAATAAACAGAGTATATAGGTTTATTACCATCTAATATCCATAATATCTATTAATTTATAGGCATCTGGGTAGATGGTGCCACTATGGGTGAGTAAATGTGTAGTTTTGATTACTTTCATTTAGTAGAGGTATAGAGATACAAGCTAGATGTTAGTATATGAGGTCTAATGTTTTTTTGGTTTGCCTTTTACAGATGCCACATTAGAGGAGGGATAATGGAGGACCATGGTGGAGATTTCACATCATGAGATCTTAGAAAATGTGATTCCCCAACATGACACTACATAGATGGTGATCCTATGGTACCTTCTTCTATGGCATATTCTAGTTGGTTTAGACTAGTTAAGGAGGTTTTTTGAGAGATACAAAGATGGGTACCAAATAAGGCCTAGGCTGTACTACCACCAGTAGTCAGATAGGGAAAGTTTTAAGCATGGAAAACACTAGCTTAGGAGAGGGCTACACATCTAACTACAATAGGGCACGTAGCAAAATTACATGCTCAAGTGGTCAATTTACAATGGCAAGTTTAGGGGATACAATCATAGACATAGAATATTTAATAGATCCTACATGAAGGGCCATCTAGATATGATTTTATGGGTAGTGTGGCATACCCCCACCTAATGGACATGGTAGACCACAACCTTAGGACTGATTTTACATCACTATGCATCATGATGTATAAAAAAATGTGAGCCATTTATATAGAGAGAAATATGTGTTGTATAACTCATTTCATTATTATCTTATATGGATGTATTTTATTTCTATCATTTTTTATAAGCTCCTATGCTATGGGAAAATGTTATGATGTATGTTTTATTCTATTCTAGCAAATGTGAGCAAATGCACGGTCAAAGAGAAAGAAAACAATGTAAGATGATAAAGAAAATCTGAAGTAAATAGATGTAAAATCCAAAAACAAAATATGTGAAAAATTAATGGTAAGATGAAATTAAAACACACCACATAAGATGTAACATGAGAAGTATTGTTGAATGAAAAACTTAGAAAAATATGAGTGAAAATATCAACAATGAATGAAAAACTTAGAAAAATATGAGTGAAAATATCAACAAATGAAATACTCAAACAAATATGTAAGTAAAAATATCATCAAATGAAAATATCAAACAAATATGTAAGTAAAAATATCAATGAATGAAAAATTTAGACAAAGATGTAAGTGAATATGATCCAAAAATCTAAGACCAACATGTAGAATCAAACATGAGGGAATGAAAATAATAGGATGCTCTAAAGAATGACAACTCAAACTTAATACTTGTGCTAGTATGTAGTGTAGGAAAGTATGTCCACATAAGGACATGATGAGGTTGGAAATAGGATAGTGTGGTAAGGGCTAGTGTAGAGGTGTTTGTGAGGAAACCCTGTAGGACTTATACTACAACTCATAAACTAAGCTAAGAGGTGTGAGGAAAAAATGTGATTAAGGATGTGATAAGATAAAATAAATATTCATCAAATGGGATATTGGGGGTAATTTGATGTAAATAAGGAGTGTGAGGTCCCAAATGGGTGATTTGGAGAGATTTTGAGAAATGAGATACATGAAACAAATTAGAAAGTGCTGAGAACTAGTGACATCGAGGACCTAAGACACTTCAACTAGTGAACACGAATCTTGGGATAATAAGTGAAGTACATAGATCATCCCATGAAAGTTATATCATAAAAATAAAAATGGTCCTACCTTCCCATAACATGTTCCCCATTCCTTGGGACCCCTTATAGATTCATTTATATACTATGAAGATTAGGTCCTTATGTGATAAATTAGGTGGCACTATAATTATATTTTATAGTGAGACCTCCTACCCCACTTTACTATCTTACTGCATCATAATGGACCCCAAATCTATTATGAAGCCAACAATGGAATTTGGTCTTAAGCTAGGATATGATTACAAATATAGATAATGTATTTTAGTGTGATCTAAATTTGAAGAGTGTATTTGCCTTTTTATCATTACCTTTGGTATATTATGATATGGATTTTAAATTTTGTAGCTTTTTATATTTCTCCTCCATATGGATTTGGAAAACCCAACATTGGTGAAATAGGTGATGAATTGAAGAGAGTTTACACGTGGTCACTAGAGAGGAGGACCTAAAGACCATGGTGTCTAAATAATCATATAATTTCCGACAAGTAAGTGTGAAACTTAAAAACTAACATATGTGTGATTTAAATGAAAGGAAATAATGGGAAGATGGGGATTATGAGAGATCCATTCATGTCGTATATGAAAAAATGATGGGTATGCTTGTAGCTAATCATAAGGAGGTAAAATAGTGTTATTTAAGGGATGAGGGCTATGCTATGATATCCATGTCACTAATAAGTTTTAATAAAATATAAAGTATCTAACATAAGCACCAATTATATTAGTAATCATCCCAAAAGAGGGGGAATAGAAATGGTTACCCCAAGAATAGGGGGAAAATAAATGGTCAATAAAGGGATGGAGGCAAAAGAAAATGAGAAAAGGATACTTGAAGGTGTTATCTAAACTATAATATAGAAACAATGGTATAAAGTAATTACTAAAGGACCAACAAATTAATAATGGTGTAAACAAGATAACACAAATGTAAAGTAAATGCGAAAAAGGAAAATGTTAAAATGAAAGAGAACCATGCAAAGGCATTATATATACAACAAAACATCAAAAATTCTAGAATGAAATGTACATTTCAAATCAAATCATGTGAAAATGTGAATAATAATATTATATGACCAATGGATGTTCTCACATGTTGTTATATATCTCTACATACATCCTTAATAACATCAGATAAGTCCTGTTGTAATTAAAATCTAGTTCTGATCATAGTCTCATCTATCTTCATAGAGAGTCATGCAAGGGAGGTTTAACACATAATATCTATGGATAAATTAGTTCTATAAGAATAAGGAGGAGGATAAAATGTCTTCTATTAAGGATAATAGATGTGAGGAATCTACACTGGCATGTGGTTGAAATCATCTAATTTATGAGAAGGCACAAGTCAAGGAGAGGGTTGAGCTTTCATCTAAGAATGACCCTAGGAATGCTAATGAAAAAATCATAGAAATGATACTAGAATACTCTACATATATTTTTATGATGTATAGTGCAGTGATGCCAACGAGTATAGACTTTTATGTGCTTGGGGATATATTTTAGAGATATGTTGGGGGATCAAGCAGGTTTTGGATACTTAAAGGTTGGGTTAATTTAGGTTAAAGAGCATAAATATACTATCTAAGAGCTCTATAATGGGTTGAATTATGCATATTTGTATCATTAAATCAAAAACTATACATAGGATTAGTTGACTAAGGATGTCAACTATATATGGCATGAGCTAAGCCTTACAACTACTTTTATGCTAAGGATATCTAATATGATCAACAATCATTGGCCCAATGACCAAATATTTTGTGAAATTCACATTATGGGTCATCTACATATAATTTATGTGGGGAGTCATGTTGGGGCCTATATTGGACCTCATTAAATAGATCATCATCATCATCAAAACACCTAAGAGTAGGTTCATGACTAGGCACTATAACTATGTCTATATGAGACTAACTCAGTGAGGGTTGAAGTAGTGAGGCTAACATTTTAGAATGAAGGATGCTCAAATGATCATAAAATATGATGAATTGATATGGTCCTATCATGGAATGATCAAGGATCATATTTTGAAGAGGCTCAAAAGTGTCTAGAGTAAAATGTGAGGAAGTTGGTACCTGCTCCATCTTAGACCTGTGAACATTAATCAAAGGATACTTAATTATAGGTGTATTATAAGGATAATTAATGGCATAAAATAGTTGAATACTATGTAAATTTAAAATAAACTCATAATAATGTTTTAAAGAAGATTAATAATGAAGGATTTACATGTCTTTGGCTTAGGCATAACTAGCTACAAAGGAATCATCTAGGGAATAACCATAATCATAATCAAGTGTGTGAAGATAAATATGGAAGGCAATGACCACTCTATTTATCGAGGAGGAGTGGAGAGATGACTTATTAGGTATAAATATTAAAGTGAGAAACTCATGGTTGACTTCTTATAAGAATGAGGTTGAAGAGAAGGGGGTAATTAAGTGATAATGATATAAGGGAGATCTAAGGTTTTGATCTTAAGAATGATCTCATTAGGCTCATCATCATGATAATCTAAGAGGTTAGTTGGTATGTTTACTACTAGTTTAGGGTGTCAATTATAACCACAATAATAATTGATTAGATAGTTGAAATGTTGATATTCATGAAATGGGATGCTTGGTAAGGGTTCAAGGGAAGGTATTTTAAATACACCACATTCTAGGAATTATTTCAAATGATAAAGGTTATTAGCACCTTTAATCTTGTATATAACACCATTGTGGGGAAATTTGACACACTGGGATGCATTAGAGGTGATCGATCTCATGTGATGCATCTAGGATCAACCATGAAAATTGTTATATGATAATGGAAATATGAAAATTGTGCTGTTAACTCTAACTATGATAGGGATCCAATAAAAATCAATAGGAGGCATTGTATTTTTTCATAGCTTTGGAATGTGCATTAGGTAGATTTAAGGTTGCATTCAAAGTAGCCAAGAGTTTTGATGAAGTGAAGGGTGTTGACATAAGTTACTAACCCTTCATTAATAAAGGCACTCTTTATTTGAATGTCACCAACTTGGATAGTAATGAATATAGGAGGATCATCCACACAAAGTAATATTTGATCAGGGATCATATAAGTAATAGGAATTTTAAGTGAGAAAGAGAGTCATATAAATTTTCATTGACTTGAATGGACATTTATTTACATTGCTGAAGGGTATTATCTTCAAAACCAAGCAAGGTAACTTCTTACCCCATAGGTGGAGGTTGAAAAATTTTCATTTCAAATATAATTTGCATCAATTGATTGTGGTGATGAGGGGAATTAATTATGAGTTCAAGGAAAAGAATTTGAGAGGGGAGTCAATAAAGTTATTTAATGGTGTCCCACTCATCATATCCTAAGGGAGATAAACCAAATTGAGATAAAGGTGTGTAATGTTGAAGTAAATCAACTGAGGAAGGGGTTGAAGTTCACTTAAATTAAGTATAAAAATAATCATTTGGTCTCATCTTGGCCAATGTAGTTTGGTTAGGAAGAATATACTATGTCAAGTTGGTTGATGTAGTCTATTGTGCAGGATAACTAAAAAATACTTGCATCGAGCTAGTCGATGTGGTAGTATGAGAAAAAGTAGTAATATAATACTAATTTGAGATGGTATATGTATTAGTTATAGGAATAAGAATAAGAATAGGAGTATATTTGATTTAGGTTGGTTGATGTAGTCAGTTCTAGTTTAGGAATAGCTAACTTATTAAGTTGGTTGATCTAGCAATTGTAGAGGGGCAAAAACTAATGGACTATATCAATTTAGTTGATATAGTGAGAGAAGGACTAGAAAAATGTATAGAGGTGTTTGATATAGTTTGAAATATAATTAGGAAAGGTGAATGCATCTATATCATTATGTATTCATAGGGATTAATGGGTTAGTGATTTATTCAACATCCATAAAATGAGATGGATAGTGTCTTGAAAAGTTTTATAAGTGGGAAAAATAGTATAAGTAGAATGTGGATAAGGATAAATGAAAGAGACTATGCACCTCATGTTTTTCATTTTTACCAAATTTTAATCATTGGTATAAGAGTTAGGGTCAATCAAAGCTTCAACAACATTGGAGGTAGGAGGTTGATTATTGGTGTTTTGATTGTTTGGAAGTGGATCATTATAGATGGAAAGGTGGCATTATCCTGGTTAAGAACATCATGATTGACTTTGAAATCATGGTATTTAGCTACTTTGTCATAGGCTTGCTGATGTTCTTAGATTATAGTTTTGTGATAGACATTGGTACCAAGGAGAAATTAAAGAGCAAGTTTCCTAAGTTGCCTACATGTTTCATGATAATGTCACCATATTGCTTGATAAAAACAAAAATATTGGGGATCATACCATCATTTGGTAGGGTGAGAAGGACAAAGTTATCTCATTAAAGGTTTAAGAATATGTTTTTGGATTTTATTTAGGGAAAGAGGCTTGTGGATGGAAACATTGTTCATGTATGTTGATGAAGAAGGGAGAGGCTAGAAGGTACTTCTCATGAATCGTTGGGAAAGAGTCATTTTGTTGGAGCCATTAGGAAGAATAACATGGATGGTTTTGTGGAACCATAAGTTTTTGTAACACCATCATTGGTAGCATGTTTGTTTTTATATTTCATAAACATGTGAGTTCCCAATGTAGGTTAGGCTGGCTCAAATTTATCTTGATTAAGGACTTCTTCGAAATATTTTGGAGAGAGAGTTCTGACTCTATATTGGAGTTTAGGATGGAGAGAATTAGTAAACAAGTGGAAGAGGTTGTATTTCAATATGTTGTGTTTGACGTTGTTATAAAAAACTTTCCAACACTTAATGAATACTTAGGAAGTTGTGGATTCCACATTTTTATAATTAATGAAATGGGCTAAACCATTTTTAGGAAGATCATTGGTTTAAAATTCTTAAACCAATGTGTTAACTAAATCTTCTAAGCTAGAGATAGTGATAGACATAAGTTGTTTGTACCAATCTAAGGCATGACTTGAAAATATTTTGGCTATACATTTGGTAGCTTAAAAGGTGGTTAGCTTAATCCAATATTTGTAAAGGTTAACAAAATATTAAAAATGCAAAGTTGGGTTGGTAGATCCATTATAAGTGATAGTAGGAGTGATACCACATATGTCTATGTTTAAAATTTGAGGAATTAATGGTTTTTTTTGGAGATGCTTGATTAATTTGTTAAGAATTAAGGGTTGTGGAATGAGGTTACCATGTGCATCTCTAAGGTGGGGTGGGAGGGAATTTGGATTTTGTACTCCACATTGATATTATTGAGGATGATTTTGAAATTACAAGAGTTGATTTTAAATTTACATCATTTTATTGGAATTGTTAGGTTAGAAGATAGGCATTTGATTCATGGCTTACAACAAGAATTTATTTGTATTAAGAACATGTTAACTAGAATAAGCAACTTGAGATACACTAGTGGTAGCATTAACATTAGTTTTAACATGAGCACTTTGAGTAGGTCCACTAAAGGAAAGACCAACCATGCTAGTAGCAATACTAAGCATGGTGGAGGAAAAAACAAGGTAAGAAGTCATGTATTTAATGCCCTAAATCTTGTAGAAAATCTATGTAGGTGAAGGGGGACATTCAATGTGAGGTCCAATCATGAGGTTATTGATTATTGTAGGGCCCTTACCCCCATGCTCAAGAAGTTCACTAATGAAAAGGATCATTTTAGTATTATACTAAATACCACTCTCATCCTATTTAATAGACATGTGATGGTAATAGTTAAATGGATCAAGAGGTTGGGAAATAATGAGTGACTCATAGTTTTTAGTCTTAGTAGTCACATGACAATTGTTTTTATCTTGGTTTTTAATAATGTTAAAACAAGACTTAGGATATTTGTGGGAATTAGTCAAGTTCATCATGTCATGTTTGTTCTCTATTCAAAATTAGAAAAAATATACTGCATGATGGAAGATGAGGGTAATAATTGAGCTAGGTTAGCTAATTTAGTAAAATTATAAATAATAGACTGTATCAACCAACTCGATGTGGTCTAAAACTAAAACAAGGATATTAAAATTGTATCAAGTAGTTTGTGGTAGTTAGATAGGTAGAAAGATGAAACATAGACTATGCTAGACTTTCTAATGTAGTATGGAAGAAGGAAGGATGGAAGATATATGGTATGATACTAGTATCGAGTTGTTCAATGTAGTTTGTTATGGGAAAAGTGAAAATAAAAAGAAATAAACTATATTAATATGTTTGATGTAGTCTAGAAAGTAAATGGATATAAAATGATAAATAAATAGATGGTATCAAATGGATCAATGTAGTTAGAGATAAATCACAAGGGAATGTATCAAGCTAGTTGATGTAATCCATTCACACAGGTAACTATAGCAATGTTGGATGATGTAGTTACAACACATAATACATAATTGTATCAATGTTGGATGATGAAATTTACAATACAACATAAAATATCTATAGGGGATTATGCCAAGATTCTAGATCAAATAAATGCACCATTTCAATGCAAGAATGAGTCAAACAAGTGCATAATGTAGCTAGAAGTTGATCAAATAAATGAGAATATTTCAATGTAAGTAATCACAAGATCATCCAACATAATTAAATAAAATAAATCATAAAATTAATATGTATAAATAGGAGTGTGAATGTGTAGCTCCTCCATGAAAACTAGTCAAAGACCCAAGAATGAAATTTAACTTCCCATACCCAGAATAGCCAATCAAAGAGTAACTCCCACTAGCTAATAATGGTGGTCAAGTGTAACTTCCTATGACAAAGTACACCCAAGAAAGCTTACTCCAAAAATATAGTAAAATTCCATGTTAAGGAATAATCCACAATAAGTAAATATGTGGAAAATCATATCCTACACTAATACCCCCATTAAGCATAACTTCGGTGGGTGTAGATGATATTTATGAATTATAAATCACCTCAATCTTATACACTTGGGAAAAATCAAACTTTGATAATTTATCTTAGTTATAGACCTTGCAAGTCTCACATCTATTTTCTCTTGTGCCCTTTGGCTTGTCTCTTAGTCTTTGTAAGTTTTGAGCCTATACCTATTTTCTTGCTCCCTAGACACTTATATCTTAGACATACACCTATGCTGATATAGGTATCTTATTTTGATGTGTTTAGTGCCATTAAGGAATATAATTTATAAATGAAATGTATCCTAATCACTGACCTAATTTATATTATGTAAGATATTATCTTGATAGGAGTTGTATACACATAATATTTTTAACTTATATCAAATACATATGCTTTACATCTTGTAGGAACCTATCGAGACTCAAGCTCTTTGAGTGCATGCCCTAAGGGGTACATCAGGAAAGGGATGGGCAGATATTTGGTGATTCATAAGATTGTTGTTCCTTTTTTCCACATTATTAACAATCTAACCAGATCCCAAAACCTTTCCCTAAGCTACTTCTCCTCCCTTGAGTACTCCTCTAGTATTTTTCTCTTTCATTTATCCTTTTGTTATCTTAAACTCCTTTTGGACAGTCAACTGTACTGGGTTGATTGGGTCAATCAAGTACAATTTAGGTGTATTATTTACTTTCTTATCTTGTTATCCATGACTAAGTTTAGACATAGAAAATTGTCCCTAAAAACATACTGGGTTAATTGGGTCGACCCCGTACAACTAACATTCTCAAAAGGATTTAGGGAAAGATCTACCTATATATACAAGATCATTTCAATAATTATTGATATGTGCAGTCAAGAGTTATTATTCACTTTTTCTTCTTCACACTCTGCTCTTCTTCCATTATACTTGAGGAAACTTAGCTTAGGTTTCTTATTTAGAGAATTTAGTCTTATGGATAAGTCTTAGATGCTTTGGAATTTCTTAGTGATCCTTACAAACCACAACAACCTCTTGTGAAGCCCATTTATCCAAGGGAGAGATTGAGTCTTGATGGGTTCACATTCAAGTAAGTATATTCTAACTTTGTTCTCCTCTCTTTTAGTAAATAGAAGTATCATAAATTTTGGCTCGAATAATACTATCTTTCATATTTTATGTGTTTGGGTGTTACTCATACTTCATTTAATTGAAGTTCCCTATACATGTTTATTTTATTATTTCCAACCCCCCCAGTTTGTGCCACAAGCTTTGGTGTGCACTAGAATAGATTTTACTTTCTTACTATTAGAATAGAGTGAATGTTTTAAACCTTATGACTCCATTAGGGTTGTTGTGTGATTGTGTTAGACTGTAGGATTTGGAACCCTTCCTAGAATTATGTGTTATGACAAGTGATCCCCTAATTAGGTCTGGTGGATCCCCATATTGGTCATGCTCCTGCTTAACAAGTGTATCCACAATTGAAAGTGTAGGTATGCTCTATCTTCTTTGAGCTAGGATTGATTTATAGACATGATGCATTTATGATTGCATACATTTTGGTGAACCTGATGTGAAACTAACTCTTACAAGATTTATTTCACTTTTTCATGATTTTAGTCATTCTTTTGATCATATATTTTGATAAACTAGATTAAGTCTGTTGACCCAACTATTTTTCTCTATGCATAAGTTTCTAGGAATAGGTAACTAGATCGACCCAGTTAACCTAGTATAGGTTTCTAGCCTTTCAAACATGTACTTTAACCTACTAGGTTGACCTAGTTAAACACTTATAATTTTAACACTTTTTTCAGTAGGTTTTTGTATAGCTTGATAAATTCTATTGACCCAGTTTGTAGCTTTCTCAAGCATACTTCAAGGTTATTCATCGACAATATGGTGTCTCCAAAATTTCACACTTAGAAATTTTGGGTTACCCCTATTTAAAATTTTGCATTGTCTTATGTGAGTCAGTTGTCCTTGTAAAATCAATACCCTAAATAATGTCTTAGTCTTTATTAATCTTTATTTTTGATTGCTTTCTCTTCCCAATTGCTTCAAAATTACTCTAAAAGGTTGAAAACATTTGCCAAAGGCCATCACTAAAAAACCCATTTACTCATCTTTCCCAGAAGATCAAAAAATCTAAGTGCTTGGGTTCATTTCCAATACAACTCGAGTTCTCCAAGCCACTTAACTTATTAAACAAGAATAAAAGTAGTCCTGAAAGTTTGAGTTGCACTATCTAGTTCAAACTGGAATTACCAAAAAGCTTTACTTCACCTTAAAATCTAAGAAAAGTAATCTTGAAAACCTGACAAACACTATATAAAGCAAACTAGGTTTATGAAGTAGCTTTACTTACCCAAATCCACAAGTAAAAGTAATGAAAGTTTACAAACCCAAAGTACTCACTAGTTGAGATCAACTCAGGGTTGCAAAGATGCTTAACTCCCTAAAGTAAAAGCAAGAAAATCAATTAAAAAAACTTTATAAAATCTAGGGGATTACATGGCTCCTTCACACATGTCTACTACATATCATTAAATATGTTATAAAATATAAATATCAATGAATTCCACCTTATTTTGCACCTGACATTTAAGTTGTTTGAGCAAGCTACCATACCTACAAACCCTGAGCTACACTATCAACCCTTTAGAGTGATTTTTGATCCAACTCTTTGCAAACCATTTATGTTCAAGTTATTTAGATCATTTTTATTTGATTTTCATGTCCTCATCTTGAATGTTTTCTTCTCAATTCTCTTTGATAGTTTTCTATTTACCATCACAAATGTATCATTGTCTATGCTCATTTAGCTTGGTTTTATCTACCAATTTTACTTATCTAGTGTTGTCAACACCTTGTAATAATTCCTAAAACATTAAATATGTGAAAAACCCCTCAAAATTATATAAAGATCAAGCCATAGGTTAAAAACCTAACTATTGAAACTACATAAGAAACTTGGAATTTCCATTACTTGCTACTCATTCAAAGTCCCGATCCCAAGTTACTCATCTCAAGAAACCCAAAACTCTTAAAGTGCCTTACCAACCTAGGTTTTCCTTAACCTGTTGCTTGTCTAGACTCATGAATACTCATCACTTCTATTTCTACAATTTTTTCAACCCAGGTTTTTTGCATTAGTAGATCTAAATTCTGAAACCTTGAGAAACCTATAGTACTACCCAAGTGGAACCTAGAGTTCTAATTGCTTATTACTTCTACTTTGTGTTTCCCAACCTAATTTAATAGTAAGGACAAATCCAAAGTCACAAGCTAATAAAAACCCAAAGTTGTCCATGTCTCTTACTTATTATCTACTTGAATTCTTGAATGCTTAAGACTTGAAGATCATCTAGACCAACCCAAGATTTTGACACCCTACTACTTACTATGAGTTACTTGGGGTTTTCAAGACTTTCTATTACTTGAAACCTAAAACTGGTTTAAAGATATTGTTTGAGACAATAACTTGATTCCTTTCTTTAAATTTTTATAAATCAATAAGAGTAATCACAAAAATTTCAAGAGCACTTGTCAAGTTTTTCCAAAGTTAACTAGAGCACATGTCAGGATCATAAGGATCAAAGGAGGAAATAGTAGAAGTAGAAGTGCAAGCAACTCTAGTTAAAGAATTCCTTGAATTGGCACTTGAGGAAATCCCAGAGGAAAGTATGAAAACTAAAACAAAAGCTAAGAGAGCCAAATCTCAATAACCAAAGATGAAATATGAGTATAAGGGGTATCTTATTGAATCATGCATCACTTCCAAGTTAATTTAAGTAAGTGATATAGACATAGGGCATGTATCCATTATTGAGTTGTTAGAGAGATCCAAGGCTATAATCAAGACTCCAATCATGTAGGCAATGACTAATAGTGGTATTATGTAAGCTATAGATTTCTTAAGGTCAACTCAACTTCCTAAATTTGTCCTATCATGTGTCAAGTATTATGACTCCCTTACTAGGACTATGCGAGATGCTTCTGGTAATGTAGTGATAAGATTGGATGTTTAATATAGTAACTACTGTCTGCAAATCCTAACATCATCCAAAGTGATTGATATAATAATTAAGAAAGCTAAGAGACAATGGGAAACTAAGTTAGTAGACTGCATTAAGATAATAAACACCAACTACCTGAAGAAAGTTAAACAAACTTCAAGATTCCCAAAGTAGATAGCAAGATTAGACTTGGTTCAGGAAGTAGATGACATTACTCATTTTTTATCTAGAACCAATGGTGAAAAGAATTCCAAATATTTCTCAACCTAGATGTATGCATACACCAGAACCATTAATGTCACCATAATCTCTGCCATGATCGAATGGGTGAGGATGATAAGTGACAAAATGGACTAATAGTTAAACAATCTATTATAAAGTTTTGATTTCAACATGAACTCATACCTTGTATATGTAGTATTATCAAATGAAGCCTTTTTAAGGATAAATACAAAAGGAACACTGAAAGCTAAGCCAATATATGAATATTATCCTCAATTGGTCCTTTTTGAGTACTACAAGCATTATAAGATAGTGAATGATGGATTCTTCTATGAAATCATTTGTAAATTAAATGTAGCTCTAAAACATAAGAGAGTGTCAGATGCAACATGGGATATAGTTTCATAGTTTGGGTGTATTTTTTTTAGTTCCTTGATTTCACATACATTAGAGTTGGAGGTTTCTTAGGCACACCAGTCAAGTTGTCCAAGTATCCCAGTGACAAGTGGATCCTCAAGGATGTCAGTTTAGGATTTTTTCCACATAGTGGTTTTACTTACACATCTTTTCAACTTACTTAGGTTAGTTAATTAAGTCATTAGCGATAATTTACCTTTAAGTGGGTTCTAATTTTGAGTTAGGGTTTTACCATTTTGGTGACCTAACTCACCCTATATGTACTTTCTTTTTTCCTAAAGTGGCTACTGCAAATATTTCTTTTGTAAAATTTTCTTATTTTTGGAGCTCTCATTCTACCTCTACAGGAATTTGACATTCATCACGTGGCCACTATTCAAATATCTTGGAAAAATATTTCATGGTATTAGATATTTCCTGATAGCCTCATGCATTTGTCTCCTTTGGTAAGATCCTTTTGCATTTACCTTGCTATTTTTTCATATAGTATGGCCACCATTTTTGACTTTGGAGGTGTTTTTTAAAAAATGCCTCAAAAATCATGTCAGAAGGCCTTTGATGAAAAATCCATTTGCATATATTTTATGGGTTTTTGATATCTAAAATGGGTTATTCTTAGTTTTTTGAGAAAGTTCACAGATTTTGCAAAAAAAATAATTTCTTCTATCTAGTCATTGTTTGTACGACCAAAGTAATCCAACTTGCAAACCTTGATTTACTCTCCATAGACAAAATCAGGTTTCTAAAGTGGTTTTACTTTCTTTCCAACCATTTCAAGTTTTTGAAGTGCTTCTACTTGCTCATCAACCAAATCAAGTTTCTAAAGTGCTTCTACTTACTCATCGACCAAATCAGGTTTTTGAAGTGCTTCTACTTGCTCATCGACCAAATTGGGTTTCTCATGTGCTTCTAATTATAATTAATAAAGCTTCTCTAGGGTGACAACTTATAAGTAATCAGGTTTCTCAACCCTAATTAATTGCTTGCTAGACCCATTTGGGTTTTCCAAGGTCAATTACTCATTACTTATTTCATAAGTTACACTTGTTTGAAACTCTGAAGTTATGCAGGTTGAAGAACCCAAAATACACTAAGAAGACCCATTCAGGGGTTTAAAAGTCAATTAATTATTACTAATTACTTTATTTATAAGTAATAAGTCATGCAACTCAAAGAACCTGAAATACACTGTGAAAAAGTAATCAAGTTTTCCAGGGTCAACTGCTTATAACTTTTTATAAGTTCAAGTAGTTTGAGAACTCGAAGTTGAAGTTGTTTGGAACTGCGAGAAATTAAGTGCACAATGTTACAAAAACCATCAAATTTTAGGTGAAAGGTAATGAAGAAATAAGGGTGGAAAAAAAATTTCCATTTTTGGAAAGGGTCTATGAATATGTTGAAGTAAGAACTTGTAAGTGCTATAACTTTTGATCGATAACTCCTTTTTGAGTGCCATTTTCTTCAAAAGTGATTATTTTTTATGCTCTACATATTGGACCTATCATTGGGCCTTTCACAACTATATTTTTTAAATATTTTTTATACACTCTTTAATGCATTATTAATTGTATCTAACATTCCTCTTGTTCCTTGTAATTATGCACCTACTACTCAAGATGCATTTTTGATTGAATTCAATGTCTATACAAACATGCTTGTATTTGAGACATTCAAGAGGTGTCATTTCATGATAGTTATAAGGGGGTACTTGTGTGTTTGTTGTGCATATAGTCTTTCTTTTTTTCACATCACTTCTTTACTTATTATAGTAATACTTACTTCTACACTATGGAGTCATTCTAGATAAGTCCACTTACACCATTTAATTATCATGAATGGAAACCTAGAATGGAAATTGTCTTGCAATCCAAGGGTTACCATCAAATTATAATGGGCATTGAGATTGAACTTACTGATACTAGATCAAAAATAAAATGATTTAACTATTTTGATAAAGTTCATGGACTATTGTGTCTTTCTATCTTCCCAAATCACCTCTTTCACATTGAATCTACCAAAACACCTACTGAAGTGTGAGTATAACTCACCAAGCTCTTTGGAGTGTAGGATGTGATGAGAGGACATGAGTTGGAAAATGAGCTCATCAAATTGAGCCCAGATGACTTCAAAACTTTTCAAGATTTTTTCACCAAGTTCAGACATTTGAGATTGTAGTTGAAAGCATGTGGACTTGACAAGAAAGATGAACAAATTTTTCTATCAATACTCTCTAAATTGGGTCCTAAATATTCTATATTTGCATCTACTTTTCATTCCACTAAGAGTGCTCTTGACATCACATGGAAGATGCCTTCTTTATATACCTTTGTTACCAACTTGATTTAGGAGCAAGATAAGTTGATACAAATGGGCACAATGAAGTCATCTAAATCTCATGCATTACTTGCTGAGAAAGATAAGGATTCTAACAATAGAGAGAGAAAATAGAGCAAGAAAAATGTTAAGAAAGGTGAAAATATTTCCACCTCCAAATCAAATAATGAGACCTCTTCTTTCAGTCATAAGCCTAAGAAAGATTGGATCAAATGTGGGCATTGATCAGGTAAACATGATGACAGTAATTGATTGAAGCAAGAAATTGACCACCTTACTATCCTCCTTATTTAGAATAACATAAGATTTCTAAATTCTATCAAACCATCTTCATCAACCCATGAATCTACTAAGGCAAATGACTCTGGCAAAGAAAAGGCAAAAGAGAATAATAAAGGGAAACATGAGGGCAAAGCCTTAGTTGTAGTTATGCCTCTGACTCCTCCTACATAGGTCATTGACTCTAGTGGTTCACATCACGTTGCCTCTTCATAGATTGATTTTAGTTCCTTGGAACCATGTGACATGTCCTCTATACAACTAGGTGATAACACTTCTAAAAAGGTTCTAGGGAGAGGGTCTATTAAAATGAGTGGTGGAACATTTAATAATGTTCTAAGTGTGCCCTCACTCTTAACTAATCTTTTGATAGTCTATCAGATCACTCACCTTGTTCTGGGCATGTGAGTTGAATTCACTCTAGATTTAGTTTACATCAGAGAGTTGCACAGTGATACTATTTTAGCTATGAGAATGGTCAATCATTAGACTCAGCTATATAGCTTCTCACACTTTGCTCCTGAATCTCCTTCAAATTTTTTAGATTTCTTTTTGAACTCACCTATACCTATTGACACTTTTGAGCTTGAGCTTCTTTTTGATATTGACAACTCTTCTTCTACAAATGACTACAATAGTGAAGTGGATACACATCCACCATATCCTTATCACCTTATAAATATTCAAGAGTTAGTTCTTGACCCACGTACCTCTGGTATACTTCTAAAATTATAGGGTAATAGTCTGCTAATCTAAGACACATCAGACATTAGGTGGTATATTCCATAGTTATATAGGATTCTATAGACCTTCTTCACCTCTACTTATTTTACACCATTTTGGCATAGAGTAGTTAGGCCAAATACCTTGCAGTATGTGGATCATTTATTTGATAGGAATTATACCTTGGTTGAAAATCCATTAGGCACTTGGTAGACAAACTCATTATTCCAAGGTAATCCACTCTGCACTGCATCTAATTTTGATTCATAATCACTTTTGAGCATTCCTCTAGGGGACACCAGATGGATACAGTCAATTATAGACCTTAGTGGGTCTTTTTATCCTTCTTATCTTCTTTTCTCTCTTTTGGGGAGTATTTTTTTTCCTATGGGTTTTCTCCTTTACCCTAGTTTATGGGAGTTGCATTGTACTTGGGTACCTCATCAAGCTTTGTTGTCGGGACCCAATTATTCTACCCACCTAAGTTACGCTTCAAGGGGGTGTCAGTGTAGGCTTTTTCCCACATAGTGGTTTTACCTACATATTTTTTAGCTTACTTAGGTTAGTTAATTAAGTCATTAGGGGTCATTTACCTTTAAGTGGGTTCTAATTGTGAGTTCGGGTTATACCTTTTTGGTGACCTAATCTCAGCCTATATGTACTTTTTTCCCCCTAAAGTGGCTAATGTAAACATTTCCTTTATGGATTTTTCTTATTTTTGGATCTCTCATTCTACCTCTATAGGAATTCGACATTCCTTACGTAGCCACTACTTAGAGATCTTGGAAAAATCTATCAATCGAGTTATGTAGGTAGCTTGTTAAATTACATGATTTACAGTCAAAAGCTCACCGTTATACTATCAATTTTCCTATTATTATTGGTCATTATCACTATCATAGTATTTATAAGGCCACAAATGTGTAGAAAGGGTTGTATCACAATTATACTCAAACACATTTTGAAGCTAGAGCTAATTTTGATTGTAGAGGTGTAACCCAAAATATAGTTTATTTAGAATATATACACATTGTTGCACTTGAGGAATTTTGGATTGATTTTATGGATGAGTTTGATGTGAGAAGAAGGGACAATAATAGGTTAACTATTGAACAAATTCCTATTTTTAATCTAGACACAATTCTTGAAGACATGGAGGATGATGGAATTATAACCAGTGATGTCTATCATGTAGCAGGGGAGATAATGCCCCACTCCTAGTGATTGTTTTTGGTAAAAACCAAGTGAAGACTATTATAGACCAAAATTCAAATGTTCTAGCATTGACTTACACATGGATTATTAACAAAGGGTACTGCATGAAGGAGTTGATGAAAGAAACTACTCATGTAAGTCAAAAAAGGAAGGAAATAGTACAAGGAGAAAGCATCCGAGTAACCATAAAGAAGTTAAAGTTGAAGAGAAATGCTGATGACACATATTTTATAGTAAAGGATAAAGAGCTAATTCAACCAATTGTTGCCACACCTCCTTTGGTTTCTTCTACTGACACCAATATTACTTATATTCCCATTCCCTCTTTTACTACACCTACCTTAGATCCATTAGTAATTATTCCACCTCCAAATTCTCATGGAATCAATCCTTCTAAAAAATCCTTTCAGAAGGAAATTGATGTTCCTCATCCTCCTCCTCCATCTTCTCCACCTACTTATCCACCTATACCTCCTTCAGAAGATCAACCCACCACTAAAAATGAGCTAGAAAAAGTAACTAATAAAAAGGTAACCCAATATCAAGAATTACTATAAGAAAATAAAAAATAAATAGTTGAACTTGAGAAGGAAGCCATGAAATAGGTAGTGGTTGAAAAGGTAAAGGAAGTTGAGACAATGAAAGCGGTTGAACCTGAGAAGGAGGAAACAAAGGCAAAAAAAGAGAAAAAAATTGAGGAAGAAAAAGAGGTAGAGATAGTTATAGAGAAAACAAAGGAAAAGGAAGATGAAAGAGAAAAGGAAGTTTATAAGGAGAAATAAGTTAAAATTGAGAAGTACATTGAGAAAGAACCAAAGAAAGAGATCAAAAAATTGATATAGACCTAAGGAGTTCCTTCTCAAGAGATAGTTGTGAAGAATAATCAACAAAAAATGGTAAATCATTTAGATACATCCATTATTATGTATTTATCATCTTGGTTGACAATGCAAACAACTCTATAATCTAAATAAATAATAAATCTTGAAGAGATAGACTTGCAATTATTGAAAAGTCTTGACATAAAAATAAAGATGTCCAAATCTAGTAAGGTAACTTCAAAATTGATAATTTAGACTACAAGGTAGAATTTTATAGAGGTACCAATTCCACCATAGGGCATGAGTAAAGGAGAAGTCATTGAAGGTGACTTAACAATTTGAAAGATACCCCTTGGAGAAGTTACCACAAAAGGCTTGAATCAGGATACCCAGACCTTGATTAACACTCTCTTTAATAATCTTGATGAGGAGAAGACTCTTAAATCCATGTTTAAGGAAAAAAAATGCCTATTTATGTGAAATAATATCCAAAAATTCTAGATCTCTTCCACATCAATCTATTATTTTAAAGTCTGAGTTAGCATTAGTCTTTGAGGAACATTGGTAGTTCTGAGTAAGCAAGTTACATGAGTGTTTTTGAGAATTTATGCCCTAAGTGGAAGTATATAATTAATTTGGTGTTATTTTTTGTGACTTTAAATTCGTATTCATGATTTTATAAATCTTTGGAGTTAGTATAATAGTTTAGAATGTTTAATCCGAAAAGGCTTGTCTGGTTCTGGTTTGACTGTGTGTAGTGAGGTCAAAAGATTGGTCTGTAAGAACAATATTTGACATTAGACCTTATGAATTTTATATATTAGAGTGGTGTAGATATGTTAAATTATATTTTTAAAGTGTCATTATTCATGTTAAGTGTTCTTTCAATTGTTGAATATCAAGTTATTCATGACTAGTTTTTGGAGTGTTCAGGTAGTTCTAAGTGGTATATTTACAGAAAAGTGATTGAGTCCTTTTGCCTTGAGATGTGAAGTTTTAAATAACATGGTGATGTTTTTAAGTTCATGTATTTTATTTTCATGTTTTTATGACTAAATTGTGTACATGCTTTATTTTTATTTGGCAAACTTTCTGTAGGTTCACTGGCCTAATTGTGAGCAGTGTTACAAGAAGTGTTCATGAAGGGGTTGGTGATAAAAAGTGCCATAGAAATTGTAATATGTTTATTTAGGTATATTTTATCAATTTATGAAAGTATATTATTCATAAATGAAGGTAAATTTTTCCATGTAAGGCAAAGCGTAATGTGTTCTAAGACAGACCTAATGGAATTAGGTCTCCATGAGACCTAAAAGAGAAATGAGGTCTAATGGAGTTATGATAGAACAAAAGGGACTAAATATTCATTTGAATAATGTTTATTAGATGTCCTAATACCTATTTTATGTATTACCAAAGAGGTCAAGGGTGAATATCCAACTAAGTGGCATATGAATAAGAAATGCTATATATACAAGGTAGTTTAAGGGTTATTATGGCAAGCAAAGGATAAACAAATGAAATAGTACATTATTGAGATGAAGGAGTTCTTGAAGACCATAAAATTAGTGCATAGGATATATAATGAATATTTTATAGTGTTTTTTCATATTAATATAAAGGTCATATGGCCTAATCTATCTTGAAGAGACCTAGTTGAGTGAAGAAGCCTAAAAGGCAGTTTGAGAGAGAGAGAAGAGTGAGAAGGGATAATGAAGGTGATCATAATATATTGTGTGAGAAAAAAGGGGTTTTAAAGGTGATAAAAATTATCAGGTGGATAAGTTGGTGCCGAGTCATCTAGGGGGTTGGTGTCTCCTTATAAGTGGGTACTTACTAAATCCTAGTCAAGTGGGTGTTTGGCTAATTAGGGTTGGTGCTCTATGTGGAGTTGGTGCTTCACTAAATTTGGTATTTGTATTATAATATTTTAGTTAATTTTTAGATATCATTGGGTTTTCTTACCCTTGAGGATTTACTAAATATATATTGTGTTATCCTATTTCATGATCTTCTATGGTTGTATATGCTTTGTTAGATGTTCATGTTTGTATGAATTTTTCACGTATGCTTAAGTGGAATTGAATGAATTTTTTGAATACACTGATTCACCCTCTATTAATGATTGTGATTTCAACAACATGGAAGGATATAATATGTTTTTTTGGATCACCTTTTCCATCAAATGTTGTAAGCTTAGGGGGAAAGAATCTTATAGGAAATTAATAACTATAAATTTGGGGCCAAAGGGTTATGTAACAATGATTTTTTTTGCATGATACACTCAATGAGAACCTTTTTCTATTTGAGAAACATTGTATTTAAGATATAACAATGTTTTTATAGTAACTTGGTTTGTAGGCATATTATATTGAATATAAATAGGTGGTGTCACATTATTTGTAATCCTAAGAGGCACAAAATTATGTTTCATAGAGATAATAATGAAAATTTTATGAGTAACTTGTGTTTCCCCAACACTAGGTGTAGGACTCACATGTGTAGCTGTAGGTATAAACACATGAATAGTGAAAGTTTAAATAATTGTCATAAATATTATTTTAGTATATATTACTCTAAAAGGTGGATTAGGTTCATTCAAAATTTCAACTTGTTTCTCCTCAAATGTGGTTTCCTTAGTTATATTTACATTCTTAACCTATATGATAAGGTTCATGATAGTATCTATGTCTTTACCTTGCTTATTAATTATGTTTTTAAAATTTTAAAGAGCACATACTTTATTAGAATCTACAACACTAAGCTCTTCAAGATACAATACACCATGATATTCATCATTATTATTCATATCATCTTCCTAATAATTTTTAATATTTGGAATAACATCATTGATAACACATTCAAATACCACTATGTGTTCCTTATTAGTGTCTGGATCTCTAGAAGAATAAACATGCATATCATTAGTGTTATAACATAGATTTTCACCCTTTGATAGGGTGTTTCAAGTCCTATAAATATAAACTATGCATGAGAACAATCCTAGGTTATGGGTGACTGAATGAATGAATTGAATCTCTAAATAAAGGATATCTCCCTTGATGCATCAATTAAGACCAATCACTAACCTACTAGCTTGCAAGGAAAAGGGAGAAAGAAACCATAAACTAAAGGGGGGTGATACACCAAATTTTATGACCACTACCACTGATTTACATGTGTACTAAGACCTATAAGACTGTAAGAAACATACACTTCTCCTAAGATGAACCTATTACATCATTGATTGGTAAAGAGGTGTTGATGCCTCTAAGTGTATCACATGTGCTCTTAGTGTTTAAAGAACAATTCTCATTTTAGAATTATGAGAATTTAGAGCATGATTAGAAGTTTTTGGTAATCTAGTTACCTATGGTGAAATAGAGGCAAAGTAAATTAAACTATTCCACAAATTTATATTGATTGGTAGTTGGGAATCATTGTGGTTCTTAATATTTGAAAATTTTGAAGCATCTATGCTAATCTTAGTGAGTTATGATCAAATTTATACACTAAAGACTAATCTAAGTGAATATTTACAATGAGATCAAAACTAGAGTGATTTAGTAAAAAAAGAAGCAAAATGAAGGGTAAGGCAGAAAGAAAGTATGCGATTGCTGATCTTTGCCTTAAACACCATGACAACGTTTTAATTTCAACTGTACATGCATTTAAAAAATATGTAATGCAAAGTAGTAGATGTTCAAATTCCACCATATACTAGGCACATATTTGAGGAAAACATGAAACCATATAATTATGAACAAACTTTGCCTTAAAGGTTTACTACTGCATTCAAATAACATTTGCACATCCTAATGCAAATCAAATAAATTGAATCAAGGTTTAAGAACAATCAACTAATCTAGCATCAACACAAATTAGCAACCCTGTATCAAAGATGCACATTCAAAATTCATAGAAACCATTTTATTTCAATACTTAGAACAAGTAATTGAGAGAGAAGCCATGTAACAATTTATACAAACATTTTTTTGGACAAACTTTTTAGTATTCCTTGCTTATATTAATTGATCAAAAGTATACCATTTTTATCTCAAAAATACCTCTCTATTTACAAAATGGTAGTACTACATTTTATAGGAGACTCAGGTAGTATACCGTTCAGTGATAAGATTACACATGTACAAAGATAAGGACAATTATCCTTCTTCATAATTCTAAAATATATTTCTCTTTCCAAAATGGATTGACCTATCGGCAAATATGCTAACAAACTAGCATATGCCTTTATAAAAGAATATTTCACTTTCAAATATTATGAAGCTTTTAGATAAAATGGAATATCATTAACTATTTGGTGGGCCCTAGGTTGAAGGGATCCATTACTGCTCTTGAAGAATCTCTATGACCCTCTAATGTAGTTAACTAACTAGCTCCAAATCAATAGCTAGTTTCAAGAGACAATCATCTTCTAAGTTAGCCAAGTCATTTAAATCCCTGTCATTCCTTACCATGGCCTCCCTGATGCTCTTGGCTTCAATAATATTCTCTTTAGTAGTGAAGATCATGCCCCTAACTCAGCTATTATCACTTCCAGATTGGCCTTGACTCTTGTTCCTCACCTCTTGCATTACCAAAGTGGATCTATGTTTGTACTCATCATCAATGATGCCTAAGGAGCTAGATTTCATAGGGTTGGCCAACATGGTGTCAAGGATTTGTTTGATTCTATCTATCAACTCCTAATCATCTCTTAGGAGTCTCTCTAAGATCATTAACCAAGTACTCAAACTTTGGATCTTATCAACAACTATCTCCAATATTACATTCAAGTGGGATAGGCTAATGGTTTTGAAGCCATAAATCCTACCCTTAATTAATATGTTTATAAGTTCCCTTATTTTTTTTTTGAGATCTACCATTAGGTTAATAAACCCTTGTCTATTTCATTTTTTTGGGCCAATGCATCTTGCTTCGACTTCATTAAATTTAAGGAGTCAAACATGTGATATAAATATGCCTCAAACATATTTATTATTGACTCTAAGACTGACAAGACAACTTGTGTCTCTAGATTCTCTTTCTATTTATCTAGGTTTTGTATCTTCTACTTCATGCCTCTGATTTTTACTTGATTTGAGCTAAATGAGCATCAACTAGTCCTTCTATGTCTTCCTCATGAATAAGATGCTCACCAGGATTTTATCTTCCAATGGGAGTTAAACCAACAAATGGTTCAACCTTTTGAAATGTTAACTCTTCACTCCTAATCATGGTCTTTTTGGTTGTCACCCTCTCCAATCCTATTATTTTTGGATTGAACTACATAGTAACTAATGATTTTGTGACTTTAGGAGGCTCAGGAGTCTCCACTTGTGTGCTTCTTAAGGCTCCTAGAGTTTCCATTTGAATGCCACTTGATCCTTCTATGGAAACTATTATTTTTTCTTCTTCTTCCTTAATCAAAGCCAA
Organism: Torreya grandis; assembly: GCA_037957365.1. NCBI lineage: Eukaryota > Viridiplantae > Streptophyta > Pinopsida > Cupressales > Taxaceae > Torreya > Torreya grandis. The sequence goes on along the minus strand of JARHVA010002931.1, from coordinate 735,652 downwards.
TATCCATTTCTTGATTTCATCATGGACATCAATGTGGATTATTTAGGTCATGGCCCATGAGTGGGATAAAATGGGAATCTTTTGCATCTTCCCATAAACAAACCATCTAGGGATAATTGGCCCATGAATGGGGTATTCATCACTGAATAAGTTGACCTCACTCATGGGGTGGGTGAAGGTCAACATCAACTTCTTTTTCCCAACTAGAACCAATGTTAACTCAGCTTTCCTTTTGTGTAGGGGTACTACTAGAACCAAGTCCAAAGCAACTTCCTTCCCTCTATCTTGTTCTCCTTCCTCAACCTAGGTTTAAGGTTCCTTAGTTTTTTCTTCTTCATATTACCCATATGATTTAGCAAGTAACTTAAGGTCATCCTATAATATCTCACCAAGTTCTAATGAAATCATATCTAGGAACTCTATTGGAGACTCTAGCCTTTTAGGTGGGGATGAAGATGATCCTCTTTCACTAGGTCTTTCTTCTAGTTTCTCTTTTTTAGTTCCTTATGTAACTTGTGATTGAGGCTATTACATTCTAATTTGTGGATGTTCTGAAGGGGGCCTTAAGGATGGTCTAAGAAATAAGTGATATTGTAGGGGCCCAATTTTCCATATCTCACCTAGTGGCTTGTCATCTGCCCTAGCCAACCTGGGCTCTAGCTTAATGTTATGCCTCTTCAACCTAGCTACTACTTATGGGAAACCAAAGGCCTTGATGTATAATGGGTCATGAACACTAGGTTGGTGTTTATAGGCCTTGTTTATGGTCTTATATTTTAGATGTTTGGTGATCATCTCATTGGGGTCCCATTACCTCAATTCATCTTTTTATAGGGTGAATGAGTCCTTATTTATGATAATAACATTCACATGTTCCCAATTTTGTAATAACATTTTGTTTATTATCAAAGGAAAGGGATGAAGGAGACCCTTACTTTTCTCCTTTCAAAATCCATGTATACCATAAATAATTTGGTACACAACTTATTATTCTAATAGTTTGGTGGGCACATAGATGGGTAACCTATAGGGCTATGTCAAATTCCATTCTATCCTTATTATTGTGTAATCTGGGTAGAACCATATATCCCCTATTAATTCCATATATTTCTTAATCAGGGGGCTAACCTTGCTCATGAGGATTCCTATGATGGATTCCACTAGAGCTGGATAAATGCAATCACAAATAAACTGCATGTTGTGTCTGTATTTGAATATTTGAAGCTTTGAATAATGATGGGATACAATTAGTCTCCCATCAGGTGACCAATTTTTAATGTCTAGGATATTGGTGGTGGCTAAGAGGGCATCAAACAAATAGGACATCATGTAAAAGTGGTTGCTGGTCCTCCTTTTGATGGCTGTGAACTATGATTTCAAATGGATATTAGTCATCTCACCCAATAGGGGAGTGAGCCCCTTCTCTACCATGAAGTAAACATAGATCACCAAAACTTTATCAATATGTATGGTGGAGGGGGATACATATAACCTATTAATAAAGGTCATAATTATCCTAATCCCCTTCTTAAATTTGAGAATTGGGATTCTACCTATGGGGTCTTGGATTACTTGGGTTCTAGTGAGCAACCATAGGGCAAGAATTATGTTCAAGTTATGATTTATAGTCCAGTCTTTAACAATTAGAAAGTATATCTGGGGCTTACATATCTTATAGTAGCTTTTCAAAACAATGGGTGAAATATATGCTATTTTATTAAAACTATGCTCATGAACTATCTAATCTTGCTCAATTTTACAATCCTTGAGAAGAGGAGCAAGGACATCGATACAGTGTAATACCTCAGGCTTGGTGGTAGCATAGTGGAGGCTAGTCATATAGATGAAGACCAAGTCATTATATCTTTGTAGGATGGTTTAATTCTTTTGTTCTTCTCTTGTAAGAGCTTGTATCTCCTTGATGGTCCAAAAGAGTTTAGACTAGTTCCTATTCCCTTTGTTTAATATTGTAGTATCCAGGTTCGTATCCTAAAAAACTCTTCCCTCATTGTCTGAGGTCAAGTATAACACTATCTCATCCTTTTGTTGCTGTCTAAGAGATGCCATGGTTGTGAGACTTGAAAAACTATTCACTAGTGGACTATAAGTAATCTCTAGGTCAACTTGTTCTTGCTTAGATTGCAATTAAACTCTTCTCGATTTGATTGTGATCGATATGAGTTTGAATTAAGGCTTTTATATATATTGGGGATTTTATGAAGCTTTAATGGTGATGGAAATTTATACTTAGGCTCATTCGTGTCTCAAATTTGATTGAGACCCTTGATTTTATACTTTTGGCCTTTTCAGTCACATAAAATCTTAATTTTGTCATCTTATGCTTGTGTGGCACCCATGTGGCATCCATTTGGCAAATTTCATGGAATTTTTCATAAATGACTTGAAGGAATTAGTTGTTACCTTTTGATATTCATATTTTTCTTTGCACAATCACATCCTTGTTTATGGATCAATGTAGACCATTTATCATTATCACAGGCCTTGAGAATTACTAGCTACTTTATGTTGGGCCTTGTAATTGTGCCACTTGGCACCTTTGTGGCCTTCTGAGCTCCATATTATATGTAGTGAACATGTGCTTGCCATGTGTCGATCCCATGGACCTTTAGGGTTTCATTGAATAGTCTTTGATAGCTGCACTCTATTAGATCACCTCTCATGAGCAAGCATGGACCATCAATCATGATTCAAATGGGTGTACACTAATAATTTGATGTATCAAATGTTTTAGATTCATTAGGTCTTTTTGCTCCATCTGATCATCCTCTATGACGAAGTGAGAGTTGTTGATCCTCCAAAGAACATGATCTTTAATTAGATTTGAGACATAGGAAATGACTTAGGATAAATACTTTAGGCTAAGGTTTATTTTATGTTAATAAACATGTCATCAAGTTTAGGATAAAATATTTTAGCTTAAGTTTTTAAAACACATAGAAAAAGGGACCTAGGTTAAATATTTTAGGATAAAGTTTATTTCATGTTAATAAACATGATGTAAACTTTAGGTTAAAATATTTAGGCTAAGTCTTATGATGCACCTAAAAGGGGGCCCAAATAATAAGTGGTCCAAATGTTAGGTTTCAACCCAAGGTTTTATCATATCAATAAACATGATAAAATCTTAGGTTAAAAACATTCTAAGCTAAGTTTTATGTCAAAGGGACCTCTTAAAATAAGACTTAATATAAGCCTCTAGCCTAAGGTTTATTGCATTTAAATAAACACAATTGGAACCTTATGAAATATACTTAGATTGAATATATGTCTGCAAGTATTTAGATCATGAGGTCATTTTATCATTTTAAGTTCAAAGATCCTAAGTGTTTGGATATCTTCTAAGAGGTTATATTGATTTTTAATGAGAGACATAAGCTTTTAGTAACATTTTGAAGTACATCCCTATGTCTAAGTAAAATATTTGATGAGCTTAAATTTGATGATCTCACAGATGTCAATGATGGATTTATAGGCATCAAATAATGGTCATGAAAATATCAATTTTAAGTTCATGAATCATTAGGTTTGATGATCTTAAAGTTGAAAATCTCGTGAACATCAATAATAACCTCATAGATGTCAAATAATGATTGTGAAAATGTTAATTTTAAGTTCATGAAGTCCATTTGGTCCACAAATCTTGGATTTAATATGCTCCATCTGATCATCATCCATGATGAAGTGAGAACCATTGATTAAGATCTGGGGAGATGCTCTCCATTGGTTCTTGCAACCATAAAGGAGGTCAAGTCAACTTGGGATCATGTCATAAAAATTAGACTAAGACAAAAAGGCTAATTTTATAAGCATAATAAAATAGGTCCCTTCAAATGTTATGGTCATAACCTAAGGTTTTATCCTAAGGTTCCATTGTATTAAAAATAATACAATGAACCTTAAGATGAAAACTTAGGTTACGTACAAATTTTAATGCATATGGCTCCTTTAATATCAAGCTTGGATGTAGGAGTGCCATATGGTAGCTCCACAGGGATCCCTAGCTCTTTTAATTTTTAGCGCCATGTTCACTCCATTGGACCTACTCTATGTGAGTAACCATAGACCATCGATCATGATTTGAGTGGATGCACCTGATTGGATTGAGATTGTATAATAAAAGGGGATCTATTTAAACTTGGAGATGATCTTGCACCATCTGATCACCGGTCTTGCTTGAGTGTAGATCATCGATCATGATCCTAATGATCTTATGAGATTAGTCTAATGGATTAAGGCTAAATACTCCTTGGGATTCCTACATTCTATCAGATCTTTCTTCATGATGAAGTGAGAGCCATCAGATCTATAAAGTAGTGAGGTGCTTAAGTTAGGACATAGGTTAATTTAGAAACATAGGATAATGTTTTAAGACTAAGGTCTCGTTTGTGTTGATAAATATGAATAGAGACTTAGGATTAAGACTTTAGGCTAATAATATGACAAAGGGGACCATGCTAAAATAAAAGATCTTGAAAACATAAACATTAGACCACATTATAAAACATAGGGAAAGGAAGGGGGAAAGTAAAAGGGGAGAAATCATGGGTTTTAGGCTAAGATTTGGTTGTGTTGAAAAACATGACCAAGCCTTGATCTATAAACTGAAAATACAAGTGTAGTATATTCGAAAATCACTTGTTCATGTTTAAGAGATCCTTCAATTTCTCACTTTTTTGCTTGATTTTGTATAAATAAATTAAAACCAAATATAAAATGAAGATCAAAAATAAATAATAATTAGAGAAAATTCAAAGAATTCACCAGCAAATTGATTAACAGAGTTTAGCTTCAATAGCCTATGTCTCCGGGTCCGTTCGAAGTGAGGACTATTCTCATTCATTTTGTGCAACAAATAAATTCCAAAATCAATAAAAGTATTCAATTCACCTTATCTAATCTTTGTTTACCTGTAAAAATATCTCTCAGACCTGAAAATAGTGGCCCAAGGCCGTACAAAGCAATAACAAGACTCTAACCTTCTTAAATCTCTTTACACAGTCTGCTTTCTGTGTCTGTTCAAGTAGAAATTAGTCCCTTTTATAATACTTTGACCTCCGTGGCTAAAGTGGTCAAGGAATTAACCTTTTAGGTGACAGGTCAGGATTTCAAAATTGCCTCGCACCTTTTTAGGCACTTTGGAAGGGTGAAAAGGTCGGTCTGAGGCGCTTAGCATGGAATTTTGAATGTTTTTACTCCTTTTTTTGAGGCCCTTGACCTAGTTTTGTCCCACATTTGCTGGGAAAGATAGTTTTTATGCTATAGATAGAAAAGTTTGACCCATTTCAAATGCCTAAGGCTTAGGCACCATCTTAGGCTGTGCTTAAGCTTGGTCAAAGCATGTTTGGTGGGATGGGTGATGTGGTAGTTTATTTGGTGCCTTGTTTCAAAGTTTGAAAATTTGAAATAACATGTGAATAAAAACAACAAACCAACATTTTTTTTGCACCAAATTATTTTTCCATGTGTCAAGTGGATATTGGTCCACTTGGCATGTTTTCAATAGTGCCACGTCACTTTCGACACCCCCTGTCACAAGATTTCTTCAACTAGCCATATCTTGAGCATCAGGACTCCATTTTTCGAACCGTGAAAAGTGATAGAAATATCTTGATGAATTATACGATGTGAAAATGATTTGAACAGAATTTGAAGACATTTAAAAATGAAATGGTACATGGATCCACTTGGATCATTCCTCCCCACTGGGAACTTTTGGACCTCCAAAAGTTGAAATTAATTGGTAATGAGGTGAGGGTATTTTTACCTCACCTTTCTGACTTCCATCCATCTGGCCTTGCTTGGGTGCATCCCTTTGAGACCAACACAAAGATATTCAACATTACCTCTTTGTGAAGTCTACATATACCTATCAAGTATAGTATCTTCCTGTAATTCTGTTAGATATTCAGGAGAAAAATCATCAACGAAAGGAATGGATACACTTTTATCATTGGAGGCTCATACAATTTCAAAATTTCCACATTTACAACTGAATAAATCTACATGTAAGATGGTAAATCTAATCAGAAAGCATTTGAGCCAATTTTTTTGTTATACAAAAAGGACCATATCGGATTGGTTTCAACTTTTTACCTTCACCTCTCAGTCTTTCCTTACTAATGTGAAGCCATACCATATCACCTACAACAAATTGGTGATCAATACAATGTTTGTCATGCCTGGCTTTGTACTTGGCTTGAATTTTCTCCAATTGAGTATGAATAGTCTGATGAATGAGCTGTATTTGTTTAATGAACTTCTTGGCTCGAATGGCTTCTTTTGGTTCACCAACAGCTATATCCTATCCATAACAAACATCTAGAGGAGATTTAGGAAAGTATCCATAACAAACTTCAAATGGAGATTTCATCATAGAAGAATGAAGTGCCTATTTATAAGCATGCTGTATGTAACACAATTGTTCATCGCATAACTTTGGATGTTTATTGCTATAACCCCTAAGCAAATGTACCACAGTGTGGTTCACAACATCTGTTTGTCCATCAGTTTGTGAATGAAATGCAATGCTCTTTTTTAATTTAGTGTCCATTAGTCCCCACAAAGTTGACCATAACTCCCCAATAAATTGAGAATCCCGATCATAAATAATTGAACTAGGCAAACCAAAATGAACCCATACATGTTTAAAGAACAAATGTGCAGTGCCTTCACCAGTAATCTGCTCAGTGTAAGGAATCAAAACACACAGTTTGCTAAATCTATCCACAACCACATATAAATAGTCATGTTTTCTTTGTGTCATAAGAAACCCCCCCACAAAATCCATGGAGATACTTTCCCAGGGGTGAGTAGGAACAGGTAGAGGAGTATAAAGTCCCAGTTTCTTGTTACTAGGTTTACTTGTGGCACAAAGAGTACATCCCTTAATATATTTGGCAACATTTTCCTACATACGAGGCCAATAACAATACATTTTCAAATGTGCAACCATTTTAGCAACTCCAAAATGACCAAAAATAAGAGAAGTATGTGCTTCTCTAATCATGTGCACCCTCTCATTTTGTGGAATACATTGTTTACCCAAATGATACAAAATATCATTGTGTACATGATAGTCCAATTCTTGTACTTGTCTACTACTCATCAAGTCTTTATAAACATCCTAAAAATCAAGATCATTCACATATTGTTCTTTATAACTTTCATGAGACAAAGAACCATGTTGTATAAGAATAGATGCAACAACCATAGGAGGCCTAGATAGCATATCTACAACCTTATTCTGAATTACTTTTTTATACTTGATCACAAGATGAAATTGTTGTAATAAACCCATCCAATGAAAATGTCTAGACTGTTGTAGCTTAGTTTGTGATTGGAGATATTGTAAGGGCTGATGATTTGTATGTATTATTGTTTCTTTGCCCATTAAGTAATGTTTCCATTTTTTAACACTTTGAACCAATGCATACAATTCCTTATCATAAGTTGGATATTTTCTTACTACACTTGTAAAGGTTTCAAAATGATAACAAACTAGTTTCTTACCTTGCATTAAAATAGCTCCCATATCATACTCACTTACATCTATCTCGATCTCAAATGGTTATTGTATATCAGGAAATGCCAAGACTGGAGCAGTACTTATCTTTTCTTTCAAAGTGTCGAAGGCTTTTTGATGTTTGCCTCCCTACTAAAATTGAGCAATAAACTTCCTCCAAAACTTTATTACACCAAGAAAACTTCTAACCTCAGTTGTGTTAGTGGGTGTAGGCCAATTAACAATGACTGCCACTTTTGCAGGATCAATTTTTTCACCATGTCCTACAATGTAACCCAAGTATATCAAAGAGGTCTTTCCAAATTCACATTTTGACATTTTTAGATAAAGTTTTTCCCTTCGTAATGCATCCATGACTTTCTTAATGTGGATCACATGCTCTTCCCATGACTTGCTGAAAATTAATATATCATCTAAGTAAACTATAACAAAATTGTCAAAGAACTGTCTAAAAACATCATTCATCAATCTCATGAATGTAGCCAGGGCATTACATAGCTCAAAAGGCATAACAAGCCATTCAAACAATCCTTGTTTTGTCTTAAAGCTAGTTTTCCACACATCACCTTCATTAATTCTTACTTGATGATATCCACTTCTCAAATCTAGCTTAGTGAAATAAATAACATGTTTTAATTGATCCAACAAATCATCAATATGAGGAAGAGGGTAATGATTCTTAATAGTAATTTTATTTAAGGCATGAAAATCAACACACATTCGCCAAGTGCCATCTTTCTTTGGCACTAAAATAATTGGCAAACCAACAGGAGATGAACTTGGACGAATAACACCTCTATCCAATAGATCCATTACCTATTTTTTGATTTCCTCATTTTCCACCACTGATAACCTGTACATGCCAATGTTAGGGAGATGAGAATCCTGCAATAGGTGAATTTCATGTTGAACTCCCCTTTTAGTGGGTAAGCCCTTAGGATCTTGAAATACATCATCATAATTAGAAATGATTTCAACCAATTCATTCTTGTGTCTAGTATCACACTTTTCCAAAGCTTGAGAATATTCTTTTTCCTTAGACTTAATCAACATGAGACAAAAAGTCTTGCTTGAATTAACTAGTATTTTCATTTGCCCTACTGTAACCAAGGAAAGACTTGTTCTAATGTGATGTGCTCTAACTATATATTCAATGCCATCCTTAACAAGCAAGTACTTATTCTCCTCTCTATAGAAGATTACTTTTCTATCATAAAGATATGGGCTTCCCAAAACAATCCCACATATGTCTAATGGAACAACATCCAACTCAATCTCATCTATGAACTTGGATGTGATGGAAAACCTTAGTTTACAAGTTTGTGAGACTTGTAGCTTCGCATTGTCACACACCCAACCTAGTGGATAAGGCTTTGGATGGGGATTGGTTTATAAGCCTAGCTTCTTAACAACCTCTTCAAAAATTAAATTTGCTTGTGAACCACTATCAAATAGAGTGTCAATCTTAGTATGCTTTGAAACAACTCTAATGTGGAACAATTCATTTCTTTTCTTATCAACATGCACAAAATTCTATTTAGAAGAAGATGCAACATTAGTGCTAGAAATTGAAAGAGAAAAATCATTATGTAATCCCATAGCTGTGATCTTAGTTTCATCACCTGAATCTGAACCTAAGCCCTAAACCATAGCATTAGCCTTCTTTTCTTTCTTTTGATACCTCTTAGGCCTTAACTCAGGATGTAGTTTCCAACACTTAGACTCATCATGATTTTTCTTGTAATGATTAAAAAATGGTTTTCCTTCTTCTTTTTTAACAGTATAAATGGATTTCTATTTACCCTTTATTGATGAACTTTCCCCTTTGGATTTCTTAACATTAGATTGCTTACTTTATATAGGAAAAGATTCTTTTGATTATTTTCCTCTAGCCTCTAAATGAGTGGCTTGAACACATATTGCATCTAAATTAGTGGGATTGAACATACGAATCATATGTCTTAAGTAACTATGCAACCCACCTATATATTTTAGTAGTGTTTCTTGTGTGTATAGAGGAACATTCAAAAGTAAAGCTTTTTTCCTAAAATCTTGTGTATAATCTTGAACACTTTGGCCTTTTCCTTGTCTGAAACTTTGACAATCCATCATGGCTTGTTGCATATAGCCTAAAGGATAGAATTGGTTTATGAGTTCTTCAATAAATTCATTCCAAGTAGAAATCAATTTACCTTTTTGAAGCTCAGCTTCCTTCAACTTACTCTCCCACTAGATGAGAGCTGTGCCTCCCATACGAAGAGTAGCCAAATGAATTTTTGACTCATCCCCTGCAATATTTTAGACCCTATAATAAAATTCAACCCACTTGACCCAATTATTAAACTTTTTGGCATTAACTTCACCATTAAACATTGGTAATTCAAACTTAATATCCAATTTTAGTGAAGGGAGAGATTCCACAGTTTTTTTACCATCATCCGATGGAGAAGGTTTTTCAGTTTCTTTACCTTTTGATTCTCATAAATCACCTTCTTTTTCATTCTTATAATTCCTTTGTTTGTCACGGTATAGTTCCTCAACCATGCTTTTCATGTCCATGAAAGCTTGGTGGAAAGCTTGTTCGGATTCCATCTCTTCTTCGGCCATCCTTAAAGCATGCCTTGAACCAATCTCTAGATTATACTCAATGAGTTTTCCTTCACCCTTTTGGGATTTAGACCTTGTCACCATACACTATCAATCATTATTAAATAACAACTGCTCTAATATCAAAAATCTAATCTGTAAACTGAAAATACAAGTGTAGTATATTCAAAAATCACTTCACATTTAAGAGATCCTTCAATTTCTCACTTTTTTGCTTAATTTTGTATAAAGAAATTAAAACCAGATATAAAATGAAGATCAAAACTAAATAATAATCAGATAAGATTCAAATAATTCACCAACAAATTGATAACAAAGTTTGGCTTCAATAGCCTACGTCTTTGGGTCTGTTCAAAGTGAGGATTATTCTCATTCATTTTGTGCAACAAATGGATTCCAAAATAAATATAAGTCTTCAATTCACCTTATATGATCTTTTTTTCCTATAAAAATATCTTTAAGACCTGAAAATAGTGGCCCAAGGCCATATAAAGCAATAACAAGACTCTAACCTTCTTAAATCTCTCTACACAGTCTGCTTTCTGTGTCTATTCAAGTAGAAATTAGTCCCTTTTATAACACTTTGACCTCCATGGCTAAAGTGGTCATGGAATTAACCTTTTAGGTGATAGGTCAGGAGTTCAAAACTACCTCCCACCTTTCTAGGTGCTTTAGAAGGGTGAAAAGGTCATCCTTAGGCACTTAGCATGGAATTTTGAATGTTTCCCTCCTTTTTTTGGCACCCTTGACTTGGTTTTGTCCCACATTTACTGGGAAAGATAGTTTTTATGTTATAAATAGACAAGTTTGACCCATTTCAAATGCCTAAGGCTTAGTCACCATCTTAGGCTATGCTTAAGCTTGGTCAAAGCATGTTTGGTGGGATGGGTGATGTGGCAGTTTCTTTGGCACCTTGTTTCAAAGTTTGAAAATTTGAAATAACATGTGAATAAAAACAACAAACCAACATTTTTTTTGCACTAAATTATTTTTCCACATGTCAAGTGGCTATTGGTCCACTTGGCATGTTTTCAATAGTGCCACATCACTTTCAACATACCCTGTCGTAAGATTTCTTCAACTAGCCATATCTTGAGCATCGAGATTCCATTTTTTGAACCGTGAAAAGTGCTAGAAATCTCTTGATGAATTATATGATGTGAAAATGATTTGAAAAGAATTTTAAGACTTTTAAAAATGGAACAATAAATGAATCCACCTGGATCAAGCCTTAGTGTAAATTTTTGGCTTAAGTCCAAAGTTAATTCAATATGTTCTTGCCAAATCTATTCTTGCCAAAATTAAATTTAAACCAAAGGTCTAAGCTAGGGTTTTCTGAAGTAGGGTTTTAACACATGAATCCAACTATGAGCTACCATAAATTCAAGACTAGTAAACATCTGAGTATGGTTAATCTATGAATTCCAAGCATGATCTATAAGAAACTCCATGAAACCTAAAACTTAAGACACGAGGATAAAGTATTAGTAACATTAGGCAAAGTTAAAACAAAACCATGAACAAATGGGCCTATTTCATCAGGCATGGATGAATTTCAAATTCTAATAAAGTGTAGATTATCAAAATTTTAGTGTGAAGGTTCATATTAATACAAAAGGGTCCCTATTGTTTAGAAATAGTGGTATGTTGAACTCAACAAATGGTGACTTCTAGGGGAACATATCAATATGTTATAACCTAGAGACTCTGGTTTAGATAAATAACTAGGTCATTCATTCCACTTGATCAATGCTATTATCAAGATTAGTTCATGGTTGAAACAAACCTTGTAATGTCAAATTAGGATCAAACATAAAGACATAGCCATGATGTATGTTTGTTTTGATTCTACTTACTGGTTGCCCTGGGATTTAGGGGACAAATTATAGGTTTTATACCTCTAATCATTAACACTAACTTGGAACATTTTTAGATATTCATTACAAACCATGCTTATAGTTTAGGGAAGGCTTGGGTATTGCTCTACTACCAGTCAAGCATCTATAGCCCCAACATAGATGCCTTTAGATCCACTCACAACCTTTCTCCATTACTATCTAGGAGTCTGTAGCTCCAATAGAGATTACTAAAATCACCTTTCTTTGAGAAGTTTTTGATTTTGCAACAAGTTCTTGGTTTTTTATATTTTTGAGACTTTTAGGATTTCAACAAAGGTTGAGAACTTGGGTAGCCATGTTTAAGGATTTGGTCAAGTGTCTAATCCTAAAATAGTCACATATGGTTGCAACTTTTATCCTAGACAAGGATGTTTGTTAAGTGCAAGCATGATTATACCTTAATGGATTGAGATTTTATTCTACATGTGCGATTCTTCTTAAAACTAGGTTCAAGTCAAGATAATTTTTAAGGCCTTATGGAATGATTAACCTATTAATGGGTCCTTACTAGTTTATTTAAGTCATAACATCAAGATGTATCTCAAATCCATGGTTAACATATGTATGAGGTTCATACCAACATTTTTGAGCTTCTAGAGTTTCAAGAAAACTAAGGAACTTTGAGCTTAGGGCTGTCCAAAAGGACTTATTATAAGCAAAGAAAAAAGCAAAAAGAAACAAACACACAAGAAAAAAAACAAAGTAGAAAGTAAAAGGGAAGTAAACAAATATATACATACTTATGTATAAGCAAGGTATAGGAAGAAAGAAATGAAGGAAACTAGCTAGCCTACCTACATTAACTCTAACATCTTATAGATATACTCCATGAAAATCTTAGGGGCAGTAACAAAGAAGTAATGCTTGAGATACTACCCATTGGTGGGCAGTGTGAACTCTACTCCTTGTAGATCTTTAAGTCTGAAGGTGTTATATCCAAGTGTATCTATAATCTAATAAGGGCCAATCCACAGAGGTGTAAAATTTCCATGTTTGCCCTTGGGCTCAGATACTTTATCCTAAATGAGAACTAAGTCTTCTTGTTTGAACACATTGATCTTTTATCAAACCACCACTTTACTATAGTTTAGTGTATGATAAATTTATAAAAATCCTTTTCTCTTGCATCTTGCATCTGAATAATGTCCAATAGCCTTGAGTTTGAAAATTCTTGATCTTCCTCTATATATTCTTGCATAAACTTGTAGGTTAGTATCTTGAGTGTGATGGGGAATATAGGTTCCTGGCCATATACTGGTAAGAAGGTAGATGCTTTAAGAGCCTAATTGACTCTTTTTCTATTTGTCTAAAGGTCATACTTGAGAATCTCATGCCAAATTATGGGTTTATCTACAACATACTTCTTAATGGATTTCATCAAGTTCTTGTTCATAGATTCAGACACTCCATTACCTTGAGGATAATGGTTGGATGAAAACTTGAGACTAGAGTCCTAAATCTAGTGCATATGCTTTCCTCTAAAAACTTGATCACTTCTTCTATTCTACATTGCTTAGTGGCTATTGCCTTAGTCCATCTAGTATAATAATCAGTAGCTGTCAGAACATACTTGTGACCTTCTAATGAGTTGGGGTTGATTACCTCTACAAATTTGAGTCCCCACTGGGCAAAAGGTTGTCAATCATGATTGGTTGTAAAGGCATTGCTACCTTTGACTCTTTAGTGTTGAAGATCTGGCATGAATGACATTTTATTACATATTTATGGACATATTTGAAGATGGTGGGCCAATAATATCCAACCCTAAGGATCTTGTGGGCTATTTTTCTTCTTGATGGATACCCAATTCCCTACTTCTGATGGAAAGTGCTTATTACCTCAGTAGTTTCTTCTTTGGAAACACATCTCAAGTATACATATTCAGATTTATTTTGATATATGACTCTATTTTTGATGAGGTAGTGAGTTGTCTTAAGCCTTAAATCTCTCTTTTATTCCTTAGTTAGTCCTAAAAGACAAGTGCCATTAATTAGTAAGTGAACAATGGAGTCATACTATTCATTAGCTTGGACTCTTTGCTAATCAACTTGCATAATACTTAGCTTAGGGCTGGTATTGGTAATCATTTAAATCAAACCTTGACACCTTACCAATTTTGTAATTTTCATCTCTATGTCATATTCATGAAGAACAAACATCCACTTACCTCTTCACTCTCCAATTTCACATTGGATTAGCATTAGCTTAGTGGATGGATCTGGTAAAATGGCATGTAATTTAATCCTAAGAATGTAGTGCCTAAATTTATTGAAAAATTTAACTAATGCAAAGGCTTGCTTATCAATTAAAGGATAATTTAACTCAACATTTTTCAAATTAGTGCTCATAAAATTAATTGGATGGTCAAATACTTAAATTGTATGAGTTAACACTATAACAATAGTGTGATCAGAAGAAAAGGAGTAGAGATAAAAAACCTTTGAAAAGTCAAGACTTATCATGATTGGAGCTTGACTGATTACACATTTGATGTCCTTAAAGGCCTTTTTTGACTCTTCATTCCATGAAACTTTAACATCTTTCTTCAGCATATCATTTAGTGGTTTGACAATCTCTACAAAGATAGAGATGAATTTTATCACAAAGTTTATTTTACCAAAAAATTATTTCAATTATTTTTTACTATTGGCAGGCTCTATCTTGGATATACCTTCCACTCTTTCAGGATCTATAGAAATTCCATCTTTAGTGATAACATGGCCTAACAGTTTACCTTCAATAACACAAAAAATACTCTTCTTAGGGTTAAGGAAGATCCCATACCTTTTGCACCTTTAAAATAATTGTTGTAAATGCATGAAATGGTTCTCCCTATTTTTAGAGAAAATAGTTAGATCATCCATGTAAATGATGATACACTTACCAATCAGGGCTTAGAAGGCATGGTCCATGGCCCTTTGAAAAGTGGCCCTTACATTTATCAGTATAAAAGGCATTCTCTTGTATAAAAAGGTGCCCAACTTAATTATGAATGTCATCTTCATTCTATCATCTTTGTCTACCAGTACTTGATTATACCCTAAAAATCCATCAAGAAATGACATCATGGCTGAACCTGAAATAATTTGTATTACTTGGTCGAGAGAGGGGAGAGGATAATTATGTTTTTTAGATGATTTATTAAGATTTATAAAGTTAATACACAGTCTATTTTCACCATTCTTCTTTCTAATTGTCACCAAATTGGCCACCCAGGTAGAGTGCCTAATCGGAAATACAATTCTAGCATCTAACAACCTTTTGACTTCTTTGAAAATCAAGGGTTCCAAGATAGGATTCACGGGTCTTTGCTTTTTCCTGAAAGGCTTGCAACTCTCTTTAAGAGGTATAGTATGGGTGATGACCCTTGGATCAAAAATCTTCAAGTCATCATATGACCAAGCTATCATATTCTTGTATTTTGTTAACAACTCTTTGGCTCTCTTATTTTAAGCACTAGTGTAGGCTTTTTCAATATTAACCAGCTAAGGTTGATCTTGTGGTCCAAGATATATAGAATTGTAATATTTTCTACTTACTTTGGGAACCTTAGAATATTTATCTAGATTGTATTGATCAAACAACCTTTCCAAAGAAATCACCCCCTTGGGGATTTTGTTGTCATTCAATCGAATGACTTTGCCATCAAATTTTCCTTCTCTAAAAGCATTTTCATCAACCTCATCAATGTTTTGAGCCTCAAAGGCTCTTAAAATAGTCATGAATCTTAGGATTTGTTGGTCATCACCGAAGACTTATAGATGGTTTATATTATCTGGGATAGAATGAAAAGGTATCAACTCAATACTAAAGTTTGGCAAATCTTGTTTAGGCATGAGATTAGCTTCAACAAAGGCAAGCTCATCAGTAGATTTATTTTCTTCCATAATTATATAAATAATATTAAAGGCATCAAAAGATTCTACTAGATCCCAAACTCTAAATTTATACATATTTAGGTATGAGAGTTTTCATTGATACTTGCTCCTTAGTTGATTTACTACTAGTTTTGAATCACCATAAACTGGTAGTTCTTTGACCTTGTTTTTTATGGTGAATTACAGACCTAATATGAGAGCTTCATATTTTTTAAGGTTATTGGTGCAAAGAAATTGGATCCTTTAAGAATCATGATATTTTTTACCAACTAGTTTAGTTAAAATAATGCCTACTCTAGATCTAGCTTTACACATAACCCCATCAAAATACAATCTCCATAACCCAGGCACAATATTAAAAGGTTTAGGATTACACACCTTGGTAGTTTCTAGGGTGAAAACTCCTAAATCAAAATCAATTATGTTGACCCTTTCATTGACAACATTATATTTAGTAATCATGTGCTTGATCCTTGACTCCCTTTCAACTTTGATCTTGTTGGGAACTCCCTTTTGAGGAAACCATAGGTGTGAACAATCTATGGACATATATCTATTTAAAGCCTTTGTCCATTCTCTACTTAAAATCAATCCATATGTATCAGGGATATCTACCACTTAGATATCTATGAATTTTTAGACCCTTGGCTCAGAATCCAATTACATGTGGACATTTAACAATTCTCCAATCACCTTGACCCTAGACTTATCTAATTGGGTGACAACCCTATCAAACTTAATGGGATTCAAACCAAGTTACTTAAAAAAACCTATAGGCATAATATTTGTAGAGGCACCAAAATCCAACAAATAGTTATGCAAGTTCTTACCAAACATTTTGACTATAAGTTAGAAGGGTAGGAACTCTTTTTTAGCTTTATACATAGCTATGCTTACATTATTAATCTTGGATATCTTACTAGATTTCTTGGACAAGGATTCTAAAAATATATCTCTTTGTTCTGTAATATATGTCAGTTCATGAAAGGTAATATTAGCTTTGATTTTATTCATGTCCTTTACAATGTTATAACCAATCCTATTGGAAGAATTGAAAGCATCAACACTAGGATTGGAAGTAATTACCTTTGGAGGCTCTAGATTATTTTTTGAAGTGGTATATAGAGGAGTATCAAAGTTGTTTAGAGGAGTAGAAGTAGTCAAACTCTACCTATATTCTCTATTCCTTAGAGGGTATGCCTTTTTTAAGAACTACTGAAAGGTACAAACTTCTTCAAGAACATCATCAAGTTCATTGTCTTCTTGGAAGGGGAAACAAAACATTTCCACCATGAAGGTTTGGTCAGTAGACATGGATCCTAAAGTACTTGCATAATTGTTCTTGTTAGGCACTGCCTAAAAAGTGTCCAACTCTTCTTGAAATGCTTTAAAAGCCTTATAGAATTCAATGCAATCAATCATACCATGCTTAGCAGTATAATGGACTCTAAAATAATTAGGTAAAGTAATATCAATAAGATTAATATCCATAGTCTTATTTTCATAAGATGGTTCACTATTCTTATTATTGTGAAAACTATTATTATTAAACCTATTATTGGGTCTATTGAACCTTTGGAAAGATAATTTCCTACCAAAAGTTTCCCTAGTATTACCAACTTCTTTTTGTAGTTGAAGAAATTTAGTGCTCATAATTTGGACCATTTTTAGAATGGAATCATTCTCACTTATTGGTACTAGTGGCTGGTACTAAGGTCCTTTGATCATTCGAATTAAATCCATTATTATTAGGGTGATTCAAGAACCCCAAATTTTGGTTAGGATCAACATGTCTTAGAGGTAATTGGTATAGCATTGGGAGCTGGTTGAGAGTGGGCACATTCTAGTTATTATTAGGAAAGACATTCAAGGTAGAAATAAATGGATTTACATTGGGGATAGAGTAAGCCATTTGTCCTTAAGGCTGAATTTGGTCATTAATAATGACAACCTTATCATAGGATAAATCTAGTGTGTTCATTAGACCTACAACCCTCTTGATGAATACTGAAGTCATGGGATCAAGAGCATCTTTGTAGATTTCTAAGGCGAATGCTTGGTCAAGTTTATAAGGGTCAATGGTTCTGTTATACATATTTTGTAACATAGAATTCAATTCTCTTATAGGTTCATTGGCATCCCTTTTTAGGGTGGTAAATTACTGGTACAGGACATAGGGGTTGATTATTTTACCAAATTGGTCAATGAATATGTTATTGAATTCATCTTAGGTGGTGATGCAATCATCAGGTAGGTTTAGGAACCACTCATATTCAACATATTTAAATGTAAAATGGAACAATATACATGCTCATGAATTATATTTAACAATCTTAGTGCAATTTTCAAGGATTTGACATGTTCTTCTACTGTTACAATACCACTAGGACTAAAAGTTGGTAAATAATTTTTAGGATTGTAAGGAAGGTCATGAATTTCACCTTGTACATCGATAGGAGAACTTCCCAACCAAGCCATACCTTGATGAAGGCTTAATGTAGGAGTACCTTAGAGTGGTAAAATTGGTAAAGACTTTGAATGCCTACATCTACCTTTGTCTCATCTGGGTCTCTTATGGACTTCCAACTCAAGTATAGGCTCTTTTGTCTTAGGGTGTGATCTTTTCTAGATTATTGGTAGTTCCAATTTGAGAATTTTGGATCCTATTTGAGATATAATGTGTCAAACCAACCTTTACAAAGAACATGACTCATATTTGCACATTAAGTTGATTTTGCAAAGATATATGTATAAAACAACAAAGGGCATCAAATTTTAACAAAGTTCACTAAAATATTGGTTTTATTACATAAATATGATCTATATTTACAGTTTTAAGCTTAAATAAACTTATATATATATAAAATGTCTACCAATATTTGATCAAATCAAGCTATTCTAACCTTAAATACTATGGATCTTTAGATCTTAAGCTACCTTTACCAGAATTAAGCATCTAACTTCAAAGATATTTGATATTTTTTTAAAGGGAGAACAAAGATGAGTCAAATACCACAAAGATAAATGATATTTATGATTTTGAGTAAATAATTATGTAAATGTGTAGAGATAACACCAACCTTTGGTCAAAACATACCAAGATTAACAAAGTTTTAACAAACTCACTAAGTCCTCATCTAGCACCAATGGAGCTCATCCTGTTGATGATTCTAAGTGTATCACAGGTTCTCTTAGTGTTTAAATAACACTTCTCATTTTATAATTATGAGAATTCAGAGCATGAGTATCAGGTTTGGTAATCTAGTTACCTATGGTGAAATAGAGGTGGAGCAAATTAAACTATTCAACAAATTTATATTGATTGGTGGTTGAGAACCACCATGGTTCTTAATATTTGTAAATTTTGAAGCATCTATGCTTTTATTAGTGAGTTATGATCAAATTTCTACACTAAAGACTAATCTAAGTGAATATTTACAATGAGATCTAAACTAGAGTGATGTAGTAAAAAAAGAAGAAAAAGGAAGGGTAGGGTAGAAAGAAATTATGTGATTGCTAATATTTACCTTAAATACCATGACAAGGTTTTAATTTCAACTAAACATGCATTTAACCAATATATAATATGAAGTATCAGATGCTCAAATCCTACCATACAATAGGCAAATATCTGAGAAAACATGAAACCATACAAGTATGAACTAACTTTGCCTTAAAGGTTTACTATTGCATTCAAATAACATTTGCACATCCTAATTTAGAGAAAATAAAATGAAGCAAAGTTTAAGAAGATTCAACTAGTCTAGCATCAACACAAATTAATAATCCTATATCAAAGATGCACATTTAAAATTCATAAAAACCAATCAAATTCAAGACTTAGAAAAAACAATTAAGAGAGAAGTCATGTAACAATTAATACAAACAATTTTTTGGACAAATTTTTTAGTAATCCTTGTTTATATTAATTGCTCATAAGTATACAAGTTTTAGCTCAAATCTTCCTCTCTATTTACAAAATGGTAGTACTACCTTTTATATGAGACTCAGGGAGTATACCGATTAGTCATATTATTACACATGTAAAAAGATAAGGACAACTATCCTTCTTCATAGTTATAGAATACATTTCTCTTTCCAAAACAAACTAAACTATAGGAAAATATGCTAACAAACTAGCATATGCCTTTATAAAAGAATATTCCACTTTAAAATATTACAAAGCTTTTACTTAAAATGTAATATCATCAACTATCTAGTGGGCTCTAGGTTTAAGGGCTCTCTTGCTACTCTTAAAGAATCTCGATGGACCTCTGATGTTGTTCACTAACTAGCTCCAAATCAACAACTGGTTTCAAGAGATAATCATCTTCTTGATCAATCAATTCATTTAAATCTATGTCATTCCTTTCCATGGCCTCCTTGATACTCCTTGATTCAAAAATCTTCTCTTTAGTAGTGAAGATCATGCCCATGAATTGGTTGTTATCAATTCTAATTTGGCCTTGACTCTTGTTCCTCACCTCTTGCATTACCAAAGTGGCTCTGTGCTTGTACTCATCATCAATGATGCCCAGGGAGATGGATTTCATAGGGTTGTCCAGCATGGTGTAAAGGAGTTATTTGGTTCTATTTATCATCTCCTCATCATCTCCCAAGAGTCTCTCTAAGCTCTTTGACCAAGTACTCAAACTTTGGATCTTATAAAAAATAATCCCCAATATTATGTTCAAGTGATCCAGGCAACAATTCAAGGTGACCATTCAGTGACAGTTAATGCCTCAAATTTTGTATTGTCCTCAAGCGATTATGTCCTTGAGCGTTGTATTATTTTAATGCTGGGACGTATGTCCTCAAGTATTGTATTATTTTAATGTGAGAATTGTATGTTTTTAATGCTGGGACATTAAATAGTCACCCATTGATTCCTTGAGCCACGCAATCTCCTGAGGTGGTCTTCAAAAATATGTATAAATGCATTGTAACCCGAAAGGGGAAGGTAGACATCTCTTCTCATAGATAAGCGTATGTTTTATATTGCAGTTTTTAAGTAATACAACATCTCTTCTCAGAGAATTCATTTTTATTATGTTATTTTTGTGCTATTGAAACATTTGTCAACCAGAACTTCTGAGTTTTGGATCAATGGTATCAGAGCGGTTTGTCTTGAGAGTGTATGTTCCTAAGGACGAGGTCAAGATATAGGAAACTTGGGTGGGAAGCGACAGAGATTCCAAATGCTCCACCTATGTGCCCCAAATGACCTCAGATGGTGGATGACACTGAGACACTGATCCTTTTAAGGAAATGGTGAATGAAGCTCTCCAGTGGCAATAAGTGCAGATGCTCCAAAAATTTGCTCAAATTCTTCAAACACTTTTGATGGGAAATTCTAGCTCCATGGCTACACATCTGGGCTCTTCATCAAAGGAGCTTCCTTTCAGTGCCCCAACACCCTTCAAGGTTCATGTAAATTTTGATATTCCCACATTTGAAGGCAAAATCAATGCTGATGCAGTGGAAAATTTGTTGGATCAACTGTCATCCTACTTCTCTGTAAATAAGTTCATTGATGGAGAAAATATCACTTTCGCTCTTTTGAAATCATCATTGCCCATTAAAATTTAGTGGGAAGTGTACACAAAGAGGTTCAGTATGGATATCATTGGTCTTTGGGTGGAACCCACCTGGGATGATTTTATGAAAGCAGTAAAAGAAGAATACTATCCCCTCGACGCGTATGATGATCTGTACATATAGTGGCAACAACTTCACCAAGGCAAGGACCAATCTATGCAAGATTACATAGACACTTTTCATTCTTTGTCTGCACGACTGGGCATTGAAAAAAGTGAGAAACATAAAACTCTCAAATATCATGGTGGACTACAATGGTACATTTGGGGGGAAATGGAACTCTTCAATTTGGAAACCCTTGGTGAGGCATATAAATTTGCTATGAAGATTGAACAGAAGCATGGCAGGAAGAATACAAAGAGTCAACCTTCAAAATGGAAAAGTGACAAGAAAGGTCAAACATGAGGCCAAAATTGGAAGCATGAGTTTTAGGATAAGAAATCATAGAAGGGGAAGGCTAGAAAATGGTATGATTACCACAAAACTGGAACTCACTCCAAAGAAGAATGTTGAGCCATCAAGTCACTGCTCTCTGAGTCACAATACTCAACATCTACTACTCTACCTCATACACAACCTATAGTCGAAGAGGATGAAGAATAAATTGTAGATGCTAAGCCCGACACCATCATTGCTTCATCACAGACCCATGAGGAAAGACTAGATGAAAAAGAAAGATTGTTTTACTCCAAATTATGGGTAAAAGGTAAGCCTCTACATTTCATTCTTGATAGCAGGAGTCAAAATAATTTAATCTCAGCTAAAGTTGTGAAAAGTCTAGGTCTATCCATGAAGCCTCATCCAAAGCCATATAGTATTGGGTGGTTGAGCCGAGGGAGAGACCTTCATTTCACCCATCAGTGTCTTATTTCATATACTATAAAACCATTCCAAGATAAAATCTTGTGTGATGTGGTCAATATAGACATTTGTGATGTCCTCCTTGGTCAACCATTCATGTATGAGTGACATGGCATCTATGAATCCTGAACCTAAAGGATCACCCTCACTCTTAGAACACAGTGCTATAGGGTACTAGAGGTACCACCTACCACATCTATTTCCCTAATCAGTGCTAAGCAATGCAAGAGATTGGTGGAGAAGACAAAGTAATTTGTTCTCATGATGGTCAAACCACAGAGATCCAAGGAGGCCGATGTTGCGGTCCTAACTACACAATCAACACAACAACAAAAGTAGATAGGGTGAATCACAGATGAATATGATGACTTATTTAAGTCACCCATAGGAGTTCCACTACATTGCCAAGTAAAACATTCTATCAATTTAATCCTAGGATCACCTTTGCCTAACAGTCCTATGTATCACAAATCAATTTTGGAGAATGATGAGATAAAAAGATAGATTCAAGAATTGATCAAAAGGGGTCACATTAGGCCAAGCTCTTCACCTTATGGTAGCCCAATCATCTTGGCACTAAAGAAAGATGGAACATGGAGGCTTTGCATTGACTATCGAGCCCTAAATAAAATCTCTGTGAGGAATCTCTACCCTCTCCCCATAATCGATGACCTGCTGGACCAACTCCATGGTGTGAAGTTCTTCACCAAAATTGATCTCAAATTTGGTTATCACAAAATTCCCATCGATCCCACTGATGTCTAGAAAATTGCATTCAAATCTAAGGAGGGGCTCTTTGAATGGTTGGTTATGCCTTTTGGCCTAACTAACACACCTACAACCTTCATGCGGATGATGGATAACATCCTAAGTCCTTTCATGAACTCATTCATGGTTGTCTACTTAGATGACATTCTCATTTATAACAGAACATGGGAAGAACATTTGTAACATGTTCATAAGGTGCTTCAAACTCTTCGAGAGCACAAGTTGTATGCAAATCTTGACAAATGCACATTCAGAATGACAACAATTTAGTACCTTGAGTATATTATGAATGAGGAAGGGGTCCACATCGATCTAAAAAAGATTCAGGTTATTTGAGAATGGCCCACACCAAGGACCCTCATAGAGCTTCATAGCTTTTTGGGCCTTATAAATTTCTACCGTAGGTTTGTTCTTGGATTTTCACATGTTGCTTGGTCACTAGCCCAATTGACTAAAGGAGGAGCTAAAGCTACATTTCAGTGGTGTGAAATATAGAAAATGGCATTTGAGAATTTGAAGAACAAACTCTACTCAGCTCCTATTCTTCCCTTGTCAGATTTGCATCAACCATTTGAATTGATGACAGATGCATCTGAATATGCCATGGGAGTTGTCATCATGCAACATGGCCATCCTGTTGCATACCACAGTGAAACTTTCACTGATATAGTCAGGAAATATCCAACATATGATAAGGAGCTCTACACCATTATATAAGCTTGCAAACACTGGAAACACTACATCATGGGGAAAGAGACGGTCATCCACACTGACCACATACCATTGGAATTCATCCAGACGTAAAGCAAACTATGAAATGAGAGGCACCAAAAGTGGGCCACGTATCTTCAACAATTCCACCTAATAATCAAACACAAAAAGGGGAGCTCAAATATAGCTACAGATTGCCTAAGCTATCCACTAATTACTACACTCACAATAGTGCTTGACCTATGCGGACATGAGACTGCCACTTGGGGTGCTCTGGATGACACAGATCCTACCTTTTCTGATACATATCAAGTGATCCAAAAAGGTGAACATGTTTTTGACTTCTATTTTCAAGATAATGTCCTCTACCATATGGGGCACATCTATGTTCCTATTGCAGAGCAACAAAAGATGATATGGGAAGCACACTTTAGTAGGACAACTGGCCACTTTGGTATAAAAAAACATTGGTAGTTATTCAAAAACACTTCTACTGGCCCCATATGCACAAAGATGTGGAAAGATATCTCAAATATTGCACCCCATGTGTAATCACCAAGCCAACAAATCAGAAGCAAGGATTGTACATGCCATTTCCAGAACCAACCAGGCCTTGGGAATCTGTCTCAATAGATTTTCTCTCAGGTTTGCCCACTTCCAAACATGGCAAGGACTGTATTTTTGTGGTAGTTGATCATTTTTTAAAAATGGCTATTATGCTTGATTGTAAGAAAAATATGTCTATTGAGGAAACTGCTCAACTATATTTTAGTCATGTATGGCTCCATTTTGGTCTCCCCAAGTCCATTATCTTAGATCAAGATAGCAGTTTCCTGAGCATCTTCTAGTCCACTCTATGGAAGATGATGGATACTAAGCTGATGAAGTCCACAACCTTCCATCCACAGACTGATGGTTAGACCGAGGTGGTAAACTACTTGATTATTCACATGATTCAGATGTATCACTCCAAACATCCACACACATGGGATGAGGGACTTCTGTTCATCCAACATGGATATAATCAGGCACTGCATAGCTCGACAAAGTATAGTCCATTCCAAGTATGTTTTGGGTTCAAACCCATGACACAAATTGATATAGCTATTCCATTTTCCACCATGGAATACACAGCTCATGGAAGCTCTGAGGCAGCAAAAGCAACCAAGTTTATTGAACACATGTAGCATATCTAGCAATAAGTTCACAACATCCTGGAGAAGATGAATCAGAAGTATAAGGTACACCATGACAAACATAGTATTACACACCATTTTGCTATGGGTGACAAGGTTTGGTTATGGCTTCAGAAGGAATGGCTTGCAGGCCCACATAGAAAGATTTGGCCTCTGCAATATGGTCCATACACAATCACCAAAAAAGTTGAAAAAAATGCTTTTGAGTTAAACCTACCAGCCTACCTTGGTCTGCATCTAATATTCAATGTGGATCTCCTCAAACCATATCACCCACCTCTATTAGACACTTTAGTTGTGGTAGAACAACTAGACATTGATGAGCTTGATCCACAGAGTTTTGCTTCAGTAGAAGAGGATCAGATTGTGGATACTTGGATGAAGACAACAAGAGGACACTCTATTCTACTATATCGAGTGGTCAGAAGAGGCCAGCTTAGCCACCATGGCAAGTGGCTCATAGAGAATCAAATCAAGACATAACTACCCCACCTAATGGGGAATCTTGATGCAATGGGGACCATTGCTTTTCAAGGAGGGAAGAATGATCCAGGCAACAATTTGAGGTGACCATTTGGTGACAGTTAATGCCTCAATTTTTTTATTGTTTTCATTTTGTATTGTCCTCAAGTGATTATGTCCTCAAGCGTTGTATGGTTTTAATGTTGGGACGTTAAATCATCACCCATTAATTCC
This sequence comes from Torreya grandis, assembly GCA_037957365.1. NCBI lineage: Eukaryota > Viridiplantae > Streptophyta > Pinopsida > Cupressales > Taxaceae > Torreya > Torreya grandis. Next base: position 709,896 of record JARHVA010002931.1, on the reverse strand, counting down.
TTGAGCCATGTAATCTCCTGAGGTGGTCTTAAAAAATATGTATAAATGCATTGTAACTCGAAAGGGGAAGGCAAACATCTCTTCTCAGAGATAAGCGTATGTTTTGTATTGCAGTTTTTAAGTAATATGACGTCTCTTCTCAAAGAATCCATTATTATTGTGTTATTTTTGTGCTATTGAAACATTTGTCAACCAGAAATTCTGAGTTTTGGATCATCAAGTGGGCTAGGGTAATGGTTTTGAAGCTAGGAATCTTGCCCTTAATTAATATGTTGATAAACTCCCTTATTTTATCTTTTGATCTCTATCATTAGGTTAATAAACCCTTGGTTATTTTTTTTTTTTGGGATAATGCATCTTGCCTTATCTTCATTGACTTTAAGGAGTCAAACATGTCATAGAAAGATGCCTCAAACATCTTTATTATTTCCTATAGGACTGACAAGATAACCTATGTCTTTAGATTATATTTTTATTTCTCTAGGTTCTATATCTTCTACTTCATGCCTCTAATACCTACTTTGATCTGAACTAAATGAGCATCAACTAGTCCTTATATGTCTTCCTCATGAATAATGCTCACCAAGATTTTGTATTCTAGGGAGTTAAACCAACAAATGGTTTAACCTTTTGAAATGTGAACTCTTCACTCCCAATCATGGTCTTCTTGGTTTTCACCCTCTCCATTCCTACTATTTTTGGATTGAGTTATACACTAACTAATGATTTTATGACTTTAGGAGGCTCAAGAGTCTCCACCTATGCACTTTTTAAGGCTCTTGGAGTGTCCATTTGAGTGCCAATTGATCCTATTATGGAAACTATTCTTCTCTCTTATTCTTCCTTCATCAAAGCCAATATCCATAGCTTGATTTAATCATGGACATCAATGTGGACTATTTGGGTCATGGACCGTGAGTGAAATAAAGTGGGAATATTTTCCATATTCCCATAAATGAACCATTCAAGGATAATTATCCCATGAATGGGGTACTCATCACTGAACAAGTTGACCTCACTCATGGGATGGGTGAAGGTTAACTTGGGCTTATTTATCCTATCTGGAACCAATGCCAACTCAACTTTTCTTGTGTAGGGGTGCTACTAGAACCAGTCCAAAGCAACTTCCTTCCCTATATCTTGTTTTACTTCCTTAGCTTGGGTTTAAAGTTATTTAGTTTGTTCTTCTTCATCTAACACATCTAATTTAGCAAGCACCTTAAGGGCATCCTCTACTATATCACCAAGTTCTAATACAATCATATTCAGGAACTCTATTGGAGACTCTAGCCTTTTATGTGGGGCTGAAGATGATCCTCCTTAACTAAGTCTCTATTCTAGTTTCTATTTTATAATTCCCTATGTAATTTGTGCTTGATAATGTTGCATTATAACTTGTGGATATTTTGGAGGGGCCCCCAAACAACAAGTGATATTATAGGGGCCTCATTTGCCATATCTCACTTGATGGCTTGTCATCTCCCTTAACCAACCTGGGTTCCAAATTCATGTTGTGCCTTTTAAACCTAGATAGTACTTCTAGGAAACTAGAGGTCTTGATGTATAATAGGTCATAGACACCAAGATAATGTTCATAGGCCTTACTTATGCTCTTGTATTTTAGATGTTTGGTGACCCTCTCATTGTGGTCCCATTGCCTCAACTCATCTTTTTGTAGGGTGAATGAGTCCTTGGGTCTGGAAATAACATTCACATGTTTCCAATTTTGTAACACCATTCTATTGATTGTAAAAGGAAAGGGATGGAAGAGGCCCTTCCTTTTCTCCTTGCAAAATCCATTTATACCCTGAAGAAGTTGGTATACAACTTCTTGTTTTTCTAGTTTGGTGCGCACATAAATGGGTAAGTTTTAGGGCTATGTCAAAGTACCTTATATCCTTATTACTATGAAATTTGAGTAGAACCAAATATACCCTATTAATTACACATATTTCTTAATGAAGGGGATAACCCTACTCATGGGGATTCTTATGATGGCTTCCACTAAAGATGAATAAATGCAATCACAAATGAACTACATGTTGTGTTTGTATTTGAATATGTGAAGCTTGGAATAATGATGGGAGATAGTTGGTCTCCCAACATGTGACCAATTTTTAATGTATGGGATCTTGGTGGTGGCTAAGAGGGCATCAAGCAAATAGGACATCATGTAAAAGTGGTTGCTGGTCCTCCTTTTGATGGCTATGAACTATGATTTCAAATGGATATTAATCATCTCACATAATGGAGGAATGAGTCCCTTCTCCACCATGAAGTAACATAGGGCACCCATACTTTATCAATATGTGTGTTGGAGGGGGTTCTAGATAACCTATTAAGCAAGGTCATAATTATCCTAATCCTTGACCTAAATTAGATAATTGGGATTTTCTTTATTGGGTCTTAGATTTCTTGGGTTCTAGTGAGAAATCATGGGGCAAGAATTATGTTTAGGTTATGCTTTCTAATCCACACTTTAATGGTTGGAAAACATATTTGGGGCTTACATAGCTTATAGTAGCTTTAAAAATTAAGGGGAAAATATATGCTATTTTCTTAAAACTACATACATGAATTATCCAACCTTGCTTAGTTTTATAATCCTTGAAAAGATGAGTAAGGACATTGATGCAGTGTAATACCTTAGGCTTGGAAGCAACATAGTGGAGGTTGGTCATCTGGATGGAGACCAAGTCATTATATCTCTATAAGATGGTTGCATTTTTTTATTCTTCTCTTGTAAGAGCATTCATCTCCTCAATGGTCCAAAATATTTTAGACTAGTTCCTATTCCCATTATTTAATGATGTAGTATCTAGGTCGGTATCCTTTAAAACTCTTCCCTCATTGTCTAAGGTCAAGTATAACTCTATCTCATCCCTTTTCTGCTATTTACAAGCTAGCATGGATGTGAGACTTGAAAATTTGTTCACCAATGGAATATAAGTAATATCTGGGTTAACTTGTTGTTGCTCAAATTGCAATTAAACTCTTCTCGATTTGATTATGATCGATCTGAGTTTGAATTAGGGCTTTTATGGATGTTGGGGGCTTTTTGAAACTTTAATGGTGATGTCAATTTAAAATTAGGCTCATTCATGTCTCATACTTGATTAAGACCCCTAATTTTATACCTTTTCCTTTTCAAGCACATAAAATATTTAATTTTGTCATTTAGTGGTTGTGTGGCACCCATGTGGCATCCATTTTACAACTTTCACAACATTTTTAATAAATGCCTTGATGGAACTAGCCATTTCCCTTTGAAATTCATATTTTCCTTTATGCTATTAGATCCTTATTTATGGATCAATGAGGACCATTGATCATGATCATAGGGCTTGAGAATTATTGGCTGATTTATATTGGGCCTTATGGTTGTGGCACTTGGTGCCTTCACAAGCCTTTTGGGATCTATATTTTGTGTAGTGAATGTGTGATTGCCACATGTCAATCCCATGGGCCCTCTAGGTTTCATTGAATAGTTTTTGACATATGTGATCCATCTGATCACCTCTCATGAGCAAGCCCAAACCATTGATCATGATCTAAATAGGTGTACACCATTGGTTTGATGGATCAAATGTTTTAGATTCATTGGGTATTTTTGCTCCATCTGATCATCCTCCATGATGAAGCGAGAGTCATTGATCCTATAAAGAGGATGAAATGTAATTAGCATCGATACATAGGAAAGACTTAGGATAAATAATTTAGGCTAAGGTTTATTTTGTGTTAATAAACACATCATAAAGTTTGGGCTAAAATATTTTAGCCTAAGTTTTCAGAACACATATAAAAAGGGACTTAGGTTAGATATTTTAGGATAAATTTTATTTCATGTTAATAAACACTATGTAAAATTTAGGTTAAAATATTTACGCTAAGTCTTAGGATGCACCTAAAAGTGGGCCCAAATAATAAGTGGTCCAAATGTTAGGTTTCAACCCAAGGTTTTATCATATCAATAAACATGATAAAATCTTAGGTTAAAAGAATTCTAAGCTAAGTTTTATGTCACAGGGACCTCTTAAAATAAGACTTAATATAAGTCTCTAGCCTAAGGTTTATTGCATTTAAATAAATGCAATTGGAACCTTAAAAAATAGACTTATATTGGAGATATGTTGACAAGTATTTAGATCATGAGATCATTTTATCATTTTAATTTCAAAGATCCTAAGTGTTTGAATATCTTTCGAGGGGTTCCATTGATTTTTAATGTAAGCCATAAAATTTTAGCACCATTTTGAAGTACATACCTATGTCTAAGGAAAATATTTGAAGAGATTAAATTTGACGGTCTCATGGATATCAATGATGACCTTGCATGCATGAAATGATAGTCACAAAAATGTCAATTTTAAGTTTGTGAATCATTAGGTTTGATGATTTTAAGATCCTAAAAATATAAACTTTAGACCATGTTAAAAAACATAGGGAAAGGAAGGGACAAAATAAAAGGGGACCAAACATGGTTTTTAGGCTAAGGTTTGGTTGTGTTGAAAAACAAGACCAAGTCTTAGCATAAAATTTAGCTTAAGTCCAAAGTTAATTCAAAATGTTTTTGCTAAATATGTTCCCACCAAAATTTAATTTAAACCAAAGGTCTAAGCTAGGGTTTTCTGAAGTAGGGTTTCAACACATGAATCCAATTGTGAGCTGCCATAAATTCAAGACTAGTAAACGTCTGAGTATGGTTAATTTTTGAATTGTAAGCATGATCTATAATAATCTCCATGAAACTTGTAACTTAAGACACAAGGATCAACTATTAGCAAAATTAGGTCAAGTTAAAACAAAACCATGAACAAATGGGCCAATTTCATTAGGCATGGATGATCTTCAAATTCTAATAAAGTGTAGATTATCAAGCTTTTAGTGTGAAGGTTCAAATTAATGCACAAGGATCCCTATTGTTTAGAAAGGGGGTATGTTGACATCAAAAAGAGGTAATTCATTGTGGGATTAGGAGGGAAGATTGATTCCACTTCTAATTCACATATAACCCTCGATGACACTAACTACAACCTATAACAATGAATCAAACTACATGTAAGGTAAAAGAAATGAGACAACAACCAAGATGAACTCAATCTATAATTGATCATATAAACCATTAAAGGTATATAATACATATAACCATAATATGAAGTAAAAACAATCATCATATTAATCAATAGTCATACAAAATATCAGGGCTATGCCATACTTCTGGTGGAAAGATCCATTTCAATGCCAAATTCATGCATACATATAGAAGAAAATGATAAGGGGAGAGAAGATGGGCATTGAGGAAGCCTATGGTAATTGTTATTTTAGGATGAAACAAGTTACAAATAAGAAAGCTTTCCAAGAAATAATCTTTAATTCTCTAAATATGTGTGCACTTGGTTTAATGATAATCATCTCAAGGTGGCGTAGGAGTTTTGTCTTACTTGATGATTCATCCTTGAGCTCTTGAAACTACAATTTATGATTGATTAGGAAGTGAAAAGTCATGATATTGGGGTATAACTAATTATTATCTTGGGAACTTATTTAAGACCTATAACCAATCATCATTCCACCTCTATTCTGCAATTTCCTCCCTATTTTCCATATTTGCTCCCTTCAAGGCTTGTTCTTTGTAGCCCTATTTTGACACAAAGATACTTGGTTTGAATTATAAAATACTTATAGGAAAAATAAAAGATATTTTATTACCCTTTATCTTACTTCATCTTCACCCAAAATTTAATTGCTCCACTCCCAAGGCAAACCTACTAACCCAACACCCATATTTCACAATTAGGGCTAAAATAAGCCTACAATACTAGAGACCATACAATACTACTCTAAAACGACCAAAATATTTTGTGGTACATTAAATAGGTTAGATGGTAAAATTTAATGCAATTTCATGAGTTGTAACTTGAGTTATGAAAATTGTATATTTTTAGCCCTAGGTTGGAAAGATATAGGTCTGAGTAGGCTGAGAGCAAAATAAAAAGGCATGGGAGAGTTTTAAGCCATTTAAAACCAAAAAAAGACCTATATTAGGGTTGTATTGAATTTTTACACTTTTTTTAATGACTGGTTATACATGATCAACCTTTAAATCCCTCTAACATTCTAATTTTTAAATTTTTTGCATGCATTCTAGGACTATCAAGTGGGTTATGAGTTTGATTGCATTTTGAATCAAACTATATACACATTCAGTATATTTAAAGGCCTCTCACAGATCCATCAAACCTCACTAATTCATTCCAAATCCAAAACCTTACAACTTTCTTCTTATGTTTATGCCAAAACTACATTTGGCTGTATGTGGTAGGTCTCTTGACTGCATTTTGAGGATGGATCTTCGTATTTATTCTTCATGATGAATATAATCAAGATGTACATATTCTTCATGGTCCTTAGACTTTAACACACCTTAATTGACCTCTTTTTCATTCCTATACCAAAATGACACCTCTTGGTCATCCTTGTGCAAAATTACCCTTGGTTATAGGTGTTATGTTGGACCATTTGCAAATATATATACATTTATCTTTAAGTAAGCAAATAGTTGAAAGCACGATATTATTCAAGGTGGAGAGGGAATATTTAGGTTACTTTATGGATAATAATTCAAACCCATTTGGATATTGTTTAATTAGATGTAAGGGGTTCATGGTTCTTTGGAAAATTTGGTCTTTTTCTCAAGAAATGGTAAGCATGGTTTGAACCTAAGAAGGATAATATTAACCAAATGTCCATTTGGGTTAGATTACAGGGATTCCCAATTTATTTTTTGGAGGGGGATCTATTTTCAAGTATAGTTAAATATTTTGGGTACCTCATATCCCTGGATTTAATGACCAAGGCAAGATCCAAACTTGTACATGCCAGGTTTTGTGTAAACACATTTGTTAACCAAGAACTAACAAACTCAATTATGTTACACACTCATTTGGAGTAAGAGAACAAAAAATAGAGTTTAAATATCTACCATGATGTGTGATAAATGTCACAAATTGGGGCATTCATCAAAGGTGGATTCAGTGAACAAGGCAAGATCCAGACTTGTCCATGTTAGGTTTTGTGTAAACACAATTTATTAACCAAGAACTACCAAACTCAATTATATTACACACTCTTTTGGATTATGAGAACAAAAAATCATGAGTTTGAAAATTTTTCCATGATGTGTGATAAATACCACAAACTAGGGCATTCATCAAAGGTGTGTTTAATGGGCCCTAACACAATAATGTGGCAAAAAAGGGGGGAGTCTCATTTGAAAAATATACCAAGCCTTAGGTCTCAATCATGGGTATAATATCCCATCCTAATTTAGATGAAAATGGCTCTATTTCAAAATAGAAGAAAGGAGATAAGGAATATTTAGAATCCAAACATACACCAGAAATGGAAAATACAACCTTGATAATCCCTCTAACATAAAAGCTTTCTAGAAATTTTCTTTGATATAAATTTTAAAATAAGCATATAATGAGGTAGATTTGGAGAAGGATGAAGTCTTACATCAAATAAATATTGTGGAAATGCAATGAACTCAACTTTTAAACATTCATAACCAGAATAAATTCAAAATTTAGAGAAAGAGAAGAAGTTAAAGAGTCAGCTGATAAAGGGATAGGCTCCAAAAGACTATCACAGAGTAATGATTTTGCATTAGCTTCAAGTAATGAGAAAAATAGGATATATAGTAAGAAATTGATGTGCCTAAAAACATCAAAGGTAAATATTCATCAATGGTTACTAGAAGATGTGCTAAGGGCCCAACTTTCAAAACTCTACCCAAATTAGGTAAATCATTCTATAAGGGAATTTTTTTATTAAACCTACTTAAGAAGACATAGCAGATAGATTTCAAAATTACCCTCTCTTTTAAAGGGGGTTTATCTTCTCCCATCTATTAATTATGTATTCTTACTTAGAACAAGAGGGATGCGTAGTATAGGTAAGCAAAAATTTTTAAGGATTTTAGAGGGACTAATAAGGTTGCAATTTTGGCCATCCAAGAATCGAAGAGAGGAAAACTAATTATTAAACCACAAAAAATTATATTGGAGTAAAATGAAGTGGTTTGTATTAGTTCTTTAAGAGCAGGAGGTTTGATTACTTTTTGGGATCCTAAATTTCTAATGGGTGAACCCATTCTCAAGACTAACATCATGTCACATTTTTATTTAATGATTGTATTGAGAATGAGCAGTGGATATTTTCTAATGTTTATGCTCTTAATACAAGGGATGCATGTAGAAAATTATGGGAGGATATTAGATATTTTATAAGTAATTGTAAACATATCCCTTGGATTCTGGTGAGAGACTTTAACTCTCCTCTTCATCTAGGAGATAAAAAAGTAGGAAATCTAGTTTGTGTGGATAGTATGGATGATTTTTCTTCTTTGGTTTCACATACAAGTTTGATGGAAGAGAACTTAGGGGATATAAATATACATGAAAAAATTAGAGGCTTGGTGAGAATATTATCCAATGCAGATTAGATAAAGTCTGGATCTCTTTAAAGTGGCTTCAACACAAAGATTTATCTCTTAAAACATTTCCAAAAATTGGTTCAAATCATTCTCCATTAGAACTGAATATCTCAAATTAGAAGGTCAAAGAAAATAGGTATCCTTTTCATATGGATCATATGTGGTTCACATACCCTAACATATAGGAGATAATTTTGGAGTAGTGGATAAATAATGATAGTGGTTTAACTATATTCAATCTTGCTGAGAATTTCAAAAAGGTAAACACTAAGATCAAATAATGGAACAAATAGGTGTTTGGAAGTGTTCATTTGCAAAAAATGTCCTTAAATCTGATTTTTTGAAGATAGAAGAGGAAATTGAGTAGAAAGGATATGAATTAAAAATCCATAATAGATAAAAATGGGTATGATGTAATTATCATACTATTATTATTGGGGATTTTTTTTTATAAACGCATAAATCTAAAAATATTTGGCTTAAGGAGGGTGATAGAAACAAATGGTTTTTTCATTTGTATACATTAAATCATAGTAAACATAATTCCATCAAGGAGATAATCAATAATGAGGGTCAACTATCCTCTGATGCTAATGAGATTAACCATGCAAGTGTTCTTTTTTATAATAATTTGTAGAAAAATGATTCCAAGAAGAATATTGGTTTTGAACAAGAATTTTTATATGAGATTCTTGAATTGACTAACTAGGAGGATAATGATATGCTTACATCTATTAATACAAATGAGGATTTATAATTTGTGATTTTCAAGATGAATTTGGACAAGGCTCTAGGACCAGATGGAATACCAATAGCTTTCTTCAAAATTTTTAGGGACATAATTGGAGATGACGTGGTCATAATAATAAATGAATTATTAGAATCCAAATAGCTACTTAAAGAGTTAAATCATAATTTTTAGTTCTTATACCTAAGAAGGAAGTACATATAATTTTTTTAGATTTCCATCCTATTAGCTTGTGAAATTCTTTTACAAGATCATTATCAAGCTTATAGCTCTAAGGATACAATTAAGCATGGAAAAAAATATCCAATCTCATCAGGGAGGGTTTGTATTAGGAAAACAAATCTAAGATGGAGTGGTTATGGTTCATGAAGCCATCCAATCTATGGAAAAAATTCAAAGAAAAGTTATGGTTCTTAAATTGGATATGGCCAAGGCGTATGATCTAGAGCTTTCTAGATAAAGTTATGGGGTAATTTAGTTTTAGTGATAAGTTTAGGAAAATTATTAGTGTATAACCACTTTCAAGTTTTTTGTGTTAGTTTTGGGAGTGGCCCAAGGATTATTCAAGATCACAAAAGGATTTTGACAAGGAGACCCCCTATCATCATTCACATTCATAATCATATAGAAATCATTAGCAAATACAATCCATGGTTTTGGCTACTTCACAATTAAAAGGATATTAGATTTTTTATAAGTCATCAATAATTCATGAATGACACTATTTTCCTGGATGAAGATTCTATGTAGGAAGCTAAACTATTAAAAAGATTTTGGTGATGTATGAAAAGGCATCTAAATAGAAAATAGATTTTGAAAAGAGTTTGTTCTACTTATTTAATATTTTAATAGCTAGAGAAGCTAGGATAGCTTCTCTTATGGGTTGTCAAATTAAGGAACTCCCTTCCTCTTACTTGGTAATGACTCTCTTTATCAACTAGCTTCAAGTGATATCCTATAATCCTTTGATAGAGAGATTCTAAAATAAGCTCATATGTTGGAAAGATAAGCTTCTTTCTCAGGTTGGTAAGGTAGTATTGATTAAGAGTGTTTTACAAAGTCTACTAGTGTACATTCTATTGCTATTCAAATTGCCTAAAGGAATGGAGGATAAAATTATTAAGATTTAAATAAACTTCCTTTAGGATAGGATATAAGAAAAAAAATTCACCTCATAGCATGGAGTAAAATTTGTGCCAAAAAAAGGTATGGCAGACTTAGCATTAGAAATCTACAGCTGATTAATAAATCCCTCATCTCTAAGTTTATTTGGATATTCATCTTAATGAAATTAGTTTGGGGTAAGATCCTTTATTTTAAATATCTTAAAGGGAGAGATTTGATTTCCATTCTGGATGGGGACCAATTTGTGAGGGGATCACACATTTGGAACTTTGTAATTGCCAAGAAGGAGTTGATTAATACAGGTTCTAAATGGCAAATAGGAAATAAAAGTAGGATTGATTTTTGGAAAGACAAATGGAGCTCAAATTTGACACTATAATAGAGGGATATAAGTATATAACTTTAGGAGAACATGAGATGTAAATGTGGTGACAAAGTTGTTGATTACCAGTAAGAACTGGAAGGAGTTAAAAGCTGTAAAAATTTAAGTCTAAATAACCTAAATCAAGAATAAATTTTGAAGATAATATAATTAAATAATTTTTACGAAATTTCCACATCCCAAGGGTAGACAAAGAAGACCAACTATTCTAGATTGACTCATTTGATGGCCAATATAAAGTAAAGTTGGGACATCATTTAATTGGCCAAGAACAAGAAATTGTGGAAAGTTAGGAAGGTGTGTGGGATGAATGACTTACTCCAAAAATAAGTTTTTTATTACGGGTATCCATTCAAAATGAAATCCTAATAGTTGATAATCTTAGGAAAAGAGGATACATTATTATCAACAAATGTGTGTTGTTTGAAGAGGAGAATGAATCAATATTTCATCTATTGGTTAGTCGCTCCTTCACTCAGAGAATTTGGAGTTATTTAATTTAAAAATTCAATATTTTATGGGTATAAAAAGGCTCCCTAATGGAATTTTAGAATTTTGGGATATGCCCATTCTAAAATGTACATCTCAAAAAGCTATGATACTTGAATCTGACCCACATAATATTAGATGTTTATGGATACTAGAATAATAGAATTTTCAAGGGAAAAAGTTGCAACAACAAGTAACCTCAAAAATAATATTTAATATCATAAAATAAAATTATAGGTATGTTAAAATTAAAAAGGGAAAAAATCTTCTTCCCTTTGGATAAATACCAACCCTTAATTAGTAAATAGACTCCTCAGAGTAGGGAAACTAGACCCTAAGGATTAAATTAGGAAAATAATGAAGTGGAAACCTCCTCTCAAGGGATGGATGAAGCTAAATTTTGATGAAACTTTGAAATAAAACTTGGGGGTAGTGGGGGGAGGTGGAATTATCAGAGATGATGAGGGTAATTTGATTGTTACTTATGCGAGAAACATGGGGGTGAGGTCGAATCATTGGGTAGAAGCTCTGGGTTCATTATGGGGGATCAAATTGGTGAAAAGAATAAATGTTCAAAAATTATTGGTGGAGGGAGACTCTCTAAATATTGTGAATTATTTGTCTAGAAAAAATGCCATTAGCTGGCCTATCAAGCATGTTATAGATGAAGCTAAAGTCATTTTGAACTCATTCCAGTATGTGAGCATTCAACATACGTATAGGTAAGGGAATGGGATTACCTACTAGTTTGCAAATAAGGGAGTTAATAATGTGGGTTTAAAATCTTGGATAGGTCATGAGGATCTCCCTAGGGATTTGATTTTAAAGATTAATATTGAAGGATATAATATTGTTATTAATTCTATGCATATGGGTGAAGCCTCAAATTCCTAGAGGTGTCTTGGTTGGTTCTAAGGTGAGTTGGGGACTCATGTATTTTGATGAGAATTTTAGGGGTTCAAAGGAGAATATTCAAGATGATCCAAAACAACTCTTAGACAACTAATGCATAAATTACAATTGTAGTTCTATTTAGTTTGGGTGAATTTTGATAGTAGAGTTAGTTGGAGTGGTGGTGAGAGAAAAAAATGGGTTTGATGAATAGAATTAAATCAAAACTACAACTAAAAGTCAAGAAAAATGAAAGAATATGGGAAAATCTATAGGTTGGTGGCTTTATGGGTTTTATGGAAATGATAGAAGGTTTTGACAAACATTTATCTATCTTGTTCAGGAAAGCTTGGGAGGACAAATCAGTGACCATCAATGGAGTAAATTTAGACATTACGAAGGAACTCATCTCACATGTGATTAGATTGGTGATTGAGGAGATGAAGAGCTATAATCTGATGAGACATTTTAAACTTGACAAAGACTCTTTTATAGAGGAAGGTGAGCAATTAGAATAATGACACAATGGTTTCAAAAGGGAATCCTTACTCAAGCCATTTGTAGAGGTTGCATTCCATTTAATGTAATACGTCACTTTGGAAGGTAGGTACAATTTTATGATATGGTCTCTATTTAGAATGTTAAACTAATTTAGGCATGGTGTGCCTTTTCATCTCCTTTTTTATCCTAAAATCTATGGAGGGGTTAATTCTAAAATTTAAGCATGGAATTTACTCCACTCCTAGACATGAGGGAGTAATATACCTTATTTTTAAGTACTTAAAAGGCATGAATCAAATCATGCCTGATATCCCAAAAAACCAAAAGGAAAAGCTTGAGGAGGGGTCTATTGATATTAGAAAGATTAAAAAAATGAGGATAAAGTATCTAGGGAGCTCAAACAGGGTCTCGAGAAATAATAAAAATTATGTTGAAAATGTTAGTGTGAAAGAGGTTGAAAAGAATAAAAAAGATCGGGATAGTATTAAGAAAACACTCTAAAGTGCTTTGAAATCTATAGGGCCCAGTGAAGGGAAATAGGGGAACAAGGGTCCTTGGGATTTACATAACAACAGGGGAGTGGAGACTATCATTGATGTGGAAAAAGATAGTGAGGAGATGGGAGAGTATCGAAAGGAATTAGATTAGGGAATCAAACCCAAATAGGAATTAAATGTAGTAGAGAAGGAGATGAAGATTAGGGAGCCAAAAAATACCCACCCAGAGAAAGGGGAGACTTCCTTGAACTAGAAGGATCAAAACATGGCTTTCAATAAGTTGGTTACATCACTCAAAGGTAAGGAGAGTTCAGACAAATTTGTGAAAGAACTTGTCCTCCAAAAAGCTATCATGAGGTGGTTTATGCATGAGATGATTGAGCTGAAGGGCAAGGTGAATGTTTTATATCAAGAAAATACAAGGATGACCCAAACCATGGCAAATAGGGAGGAAGACAACTAGATTCAATGTCTAGCTTTTAGAGTGGAGTTGTTAGAATAAGTTGATGAAAATATTCATAATAAGATTAAATTTTAGTTAATTGTAGTAAAGATATAATGTTTTAAGGAATAATTTTTTTTGAAAACCTGTGGGCTCATCTCAGACATTTGTTTAAGTCCAATTTTCTAAGTAAAGGGAAGGGAAATAAGGGACAGAGCAGTGGATCTCAATACATTGTTGATCATGAAAATTTGTTGCTGTAGATTGATATGATCCCTAAGAAAATGAAGGCAAGATGGGAGGATGTGTCTGGTAGTTTAAATTTAGATTAGTTATTTAATTGTTTTGTGGTTGTTTTTGGGCTATTTTTTAGATGTTTCTAGATAGGGTTATTCCTGGTTTCTTTTCTGGGCTTGGATAGCCTATTGTTTCCTTTGTGTTTGTACTTATCCTAGAGTCTAGGGACCCTATTTCAAAAAAATCCCCCATTTTAACCTAAATAAAAATATATAATTCAAACCCCTTCATTTTTTCCTCTGAATATTTGGTCTAAAATGAATAACCTTCCTTAGATCTCTTGAGGAAGAAAGCCTTCTCAAATAGGTCTTAGCTTTAATGATGTTCTATTCTCATTATAAGAAGCCTAATTCCCATAAAAACATTTATTGAATCATTCTTATACCATGTGATACTTCTCAAGACTTAATTCTCACTCCAAATCTGCACTTTTCATTCAAGAAATTACACACAGGCCTAACATAATCAGGCTGAGCATATAGATGTACTATGTTCTGACTGATTTGAATTTTGAGATAGCTCATTGTTATTACTTTCTTTATTATAGGGTTAGAGAATTTAAAACATAATTTCCAAGATCTGGTTAGGTTTTATTATCTTCTCAAAACTCCATGTTTCATTTCAAACTTCATCTTCACCTTTTTCTACTAGTAAGTCTATAAGTGTCCTTTCTTAATGTCTGCATCATTTGAAGAGGATTAGTGATGGGTTTGTAATATGTTAGAGGATCTTAGGAAAATTTTATATTATTGTCAACCTATGAGAAACTAATTCACTCTATTTGTTTTTTCAAGTCTTTACTTTCACAACCATTCTAACTTCTCAGGTATCTTATATGCCTAAAGAGGCTTTCTTTCTTAAATTTAACCTTCTTGCAATCTATTTACCAATGATGATCATGGGTATTTTTAAGTTTTTTGATAGATCATGAATGTATCATAAAATTTTATATGATGTTACAAACCCTTACTTGAGGTGTATGACCCTTGCAACATGGTTGTGACATGCCTCCAAGACTATGTCTCTCATGTTGAAGCCTATGTATTAGAGCATTACAAGAAGATATCTTGGAGTAGTAGTGGATTAAAAATACTGGTAGAAAGAGTGTTAATGTATATGAATAATAATTTGGAACTCAATTATTATTTCATCATGAATTTGACCTTTGTTTGGGCTTGAAGATCTCTTTTCATATTTTGGTAATTAACTCAGTTCTACTAAGTTGATCTTTGAGGCTCTTCTTGGCCATTACAAACCTATTAAAAACTGAGAGAGGTATGAATAAGATAGAATATGCCCTAAAAAACATATTATAACTATATTAAACTATATCCATGAGTGAAAATACTTCAAACTACAAAATTTTCTTGTTGGACAAAGAATCATCCAAAATAATGAGGTCTGTTGTATGGTACAAGTGTGATCAATGGAATTTAACCCTAAGTTTGACTTCTCAAAGACTATAGGAATCCTAAAAGATATATTTAAACCATTATCATGCATTCATTTAATCCCATAATGTTTTATAAGGATAAAACTAACCCTATTAGGTTTTACAAGGGGTTTTTACACCTTTTTTTGTTAACGATTATTCAATGGCTCCTCCTTGTTAGCTTCCAACCAATCTAAGTAGCTGATAGAACATTCTCTTATAGTTGTATACATTTTATAAAATTTCACTAGATGGAAATTTTTTATCTCCTGAAGAGTTGGTGAATCAAATTGAATAGATTGATATGCTTCTTACAACATACTTGTAGAATTGGTTTCAAGAGGAGAAGTTTCTTGTTCTTTGATAAGTTGAGTACAATAGAGGTTTGTCTTATCTTACAAGAGTGAATAAGTATATACAAAATTATTGATAGGTTGATAGCCTACGTTTAAAACATCAAACAAGTCCAAGTCAAATGAGTTAGCTTCTTGAAGTGACAAACATAGAGAGATGTTGTATCTATGTTTTTTGATTTACTTGATAAAACTACCTTCTTTAATTTGAATTAGACCTTAACCTCCCTCTAAAAGAGTATAATATACTCCTAGGACTTTAAAAAAGTCATCTAACTAAACTTCACTTAGTTCCAACTCATTTAAACTTTTTTTTAACTTCATGGGAGATGGTATAGAGGTATTCACAATAAGAATTAAGAACTAATTAAGGTTTGTACATCCTTGATCATGTTCTTGGGACTCAAATTAATATTTATCCACTTATAATGAATTATTAGGAGCTTATTATTCTACTACAACAAATTGATTAGAACCTTGTTCACATTAGGTAATATCATCTCTTTCAAGATATGTTATCACTTGATCAACTTATATTCCTTCATCAAAATCACTTTTCTTTTCATCTTCAAAGATTGATTTGCTTCTCTCTTCACCAAGATGTGTTTCAATGATGATTAATTCATCATATGCACTTGAATTATCCTCTTTATAGACTTCCTTAGGATCATTTAGAGATGTAACTCAATCTTATTTATTTACCTCCCATAGAACAAGTTCTTCTTCAAGGATGGACTGCTCAAACTCATGAACAAGACTTGGGATTTTGAGATCAATGAGATCATCATTCTTCTCCTTCCATTCATCAATAAATCTTTCAAATTTTGATATGATTTTGTCTTTAACCTTATCACCAAGGATTTATTTCTTATTTTGTATTATTTTTTGGATTGATCTCCATGATGGGAAGGTTTGAGGTTCTTGAGGAGGAATGTGTGGTCTTGAATAGGCAAAGGTTCATCTTTGGCCTCAATTTACCACTATAAGGCCTTTCTATTATTTATTATCCCATGACTCCACCACTTCCTTCCAACTTGGAATTTAAAAGGACCTTTTTAAGAGCTCTTAGGGAAGGGGAATGGACTTTTGTGATAAGACTTCCTCATTATTTTCCCTCCAAGAAACAATAAAACATTTCAATTATTATTTATCTTGGTCTTCATGGACAAATCCAAATTGAGGAAAGGGTGAAGGACTTGGGATAATTTGAAAATATATTGATTTGGTCTTTTGAGGAATAATGGGTGGAGAAAAAGAGGGATGATGTGGAGTATGAGAAGGCACATGAGGCTAATAGTACTAAATTTTTTACGTCTCATTAACTACTAACTTATCCTATATAAAGTGAATTAAGCCACCTATATCCAACATGTCATTGGTTAGTCTTTGTTAATTGTCTCTCTCAATAGGCACCCACTTACCCTTAACTAATTATAATGAATCCATCATATTATTAATGATATGAAAAGGGAAAATTGGAACATAATCCTTTTGTATATCAAGATATATCATATGCCTTTCATAGCCTAATAAAGTTTGTTTGAATCTTGAGATAGACTGAGTAGAAATGTGACTATGTTGACTAGGGGCAACATAGTTTTGACAAGACTAATGAAAGGGATGAATAGGTTACCAAGGAGGATAATTTAGGGTGGGAGAGGGCATATAAAATTGATGAAAATCTTGGGTAGATTCATATGAAGGTTGATAAGCTTGGTAATGTTATTGAGGAAAAGAGGAAGGATAATACTCTTGATATCAAGGCTGGTCATATAGATAACTAGAGTCAGATGGGTGGTAAGTAGGGCCATTGTAGGAGTCATATGCCTTAACATAGAGATGATATGTCTCATTAATCTACTGATAAAGATTAACATGCTACTAATAAGGATCAATGTAGGCATGATATGGTTCATCAAATTGAGTAAAATTAAAATCCACTCCAAACTCAACCATGAAACTTCATGTGAAAGGAAAAATATAAATAATACTTGATTGAAAGAATACTTGAGCTACTAAAACTAGTTGAAATAAATCAAAGTCTCCATTGGTGCTTACATTCATGCCTCCAAAGGCTAATGTATTGAATAATATCACCAATAACTCTTCAATGGATGAAATATTTTGTCCCACTAGACATGATATAATTATTATAGTATATATTTGTACCCTTTGAGAGGGTGTTTCAATTCCTATCAATATAAGATACCCATGAAAACAATTCTATGTTGTGGATGACCTATTGAATGGATTGAACCTATAGATAAGGGCTTACTCCCTTGATGCATCACTTAAGACTGATCCCTAACCTACTAGCTTGAAAATAAAAGGGGGAAAGAAACTATGAACTAAATAGGGGTGATACACTAGATATTATGACCACTACCACTAATTTTCATGTACACTAATACCTATAAGATTGTAAGAAACATACACTTCTCCTAGGATGAAACTATTACATAATTTATTAGTAGAGAGGTATGGGATTATGAGGGAATATTTATTCCACTTCTAATTCATGTATAACCCTTGATGACACTAACTATAACCTACAAAAATGAATCAAACTACATGAAGGTAAAAGGAATGAGACAAAAAACAAGATGAACTCAATCTATACATGATCATATAAACCATTAAATATATACATTACATACATCCATAAGAAGAGGTAAAACCAATCATGTTATTAATCTATAGGCATAGAAAAGAGCAGGGATACACCATATGCCTAGTGGAGGGATCCATTTCAATGCTAAAATCATGTATACATATATAAGATAATGATAAGGAGAGAGAAGATGGGTGTTGGAAAATCCTATGACAAGTGTCATCTTAGGTTGAAATAAGTTACAAACAAGAAAGATTGCCAAGAAACAATCATGAACTCCCTCTTCAACATGTGTGCTCTTGGTTTTATGATGGTCATCTCAAGGTCGCATTGGAGTTTTTATTACTTGATGATTCATCCTTGAGCTCTTAAAATTGCCCTTTAAGATTTATTAAGAAGTGACAAGTCATAATATTGGGGTCTAACTACTTATTCTTGTGTTGGATATTGAAGACCTATAACCAGTCATCTTTCCATCTTTGTTCTATAATTTCCTTCTTATTTTCCACATTTGCTCCCTTCAAAGCCTATTCCTTATAGCCTTATTTTGACACAAATCTCTTTGGTTTGAATGATATGAAAGACTTCCAGGAAAAATAAATCATATTTGAGTACCCTTTATCTTACTTTCGCTTCATGCAAAATTTACTGGCTCCACTCCTAAGGTAGACATACTAACCCAATGCTCATATTTCATAATTAGGCCTAATTAGGCATAAAGCAAGCCTACAGTAGTAGAGAGCATAAAATACAATAAAATAATCCTCCAAAACCATAAAAAAATGTAGGCTACATTAAATAAGTCTAGATTTAAAATTTTCATGCAATTTCATGGGTTAGAACTTGAGTTATACAAATTGGAAGTTTTTAGCCCTAGGTTGGAAAGACACATGCTTGAGTAGGATGAGAAAAAATAAAAATTCATGGGGAGAGTTTTAATCCATTTAAAACTAAACCAAGACTTGTATTAGGTCTGTATTAAATTGTTACAACTTTTCCAATGACTAGTTATGTATGATCAACCTTCAAATCCCTCTAATATTCTAATTTTTAGAATTCTGCATGCATTCTAGGAATATCAAGTGGGTTATGAGTTTTATTATATTTAAAATAAAAAAATAAAAATATTAATCATTTTTAAAGGCATCTCATGGATCCATCACACCTCATTACTTCATTCCTATTCCAAACCTTGTACCTTTCTTCTTATGAAGTGACAAGTCATAATATTAGGGTCTAACTACTTATTCTTGTGTTGGATATTGAAGACCTATAACCAATCATCTTTCCATCTTTGTTCTATAATTTACTTTTTATTTTCCACATTTGCTCCCTTCAAATCCTATTCCTTGTAGCCTTATTTTGACACAAATCTCTTTGGTTTGAATGATATGAAAGACTTCCAAGAAAAATAAATCATATTTGAGTACCCTTTATCTTACTTTAGCTTCATGCAAAATTTACTGGCTCCACTCCTAAGGCAGACATACTAACCCAATGCTCATATTTCATAATTAGGCCTAATTAGGCATAAAGAAAGCCTACAGTAGTAGAGCACATACAATACAATAAAATAATCCTCCAAAACCACAAAAAAATTTAGGCTACATTAAATAAGTCAAGATTTAGAATTTTCATGCAATTTCATGGGTTAGAGCTTGAGTTATACAAATTGGAAGTTTTTAGCCCTTGGTTGGAAAGACACATACTTGAGTAGGATGAGAAAAAATAAAAATTCATGGGGAGAGTTTTAATCCATTTAAAACTAAACCAAGACTTGTATTAGGTCTGTATTGAATTGTTACAACTTTTCCAATGACTAGTTATGTATGATCAACCTTAAAATCCCTCTAACATTCTAATTTTTAGAATTCTGCATGCATTCTAGGACTATCAAGTGGGTTATGAGTTTTATTATATTTAAAATAAAAATATAAAAATATTAATCATTTTTAAAGGCATCTCATGGATCCATCACACCTCATTACTTCATTCCTATTCCAAACCTTGTACCTTTCTTCTTATGTTTATGCCAAAACTACCTTTGTATGTAGGTGTACATTAGGTCTCTTGACTATATTTTAAGGATGGATGTCCTTATTTTATTATTAAAGATGAATATAATCAATATTAACATATTAATAATGGTCCCTAAGACTTATACACACATTACTTGACCTATTAGTTTCATTCTTATACCAAAAATGACACCTCTTGGTCATCTTCATGCAAAATTACACTTGGTTGTAGGTATTATTTTGGACTATGTGTATATAAATTTATCTTAAATTAAGAATAATAATTGAAAGTATGATATTATTCAAGGTGGAGAGGGAATATTTAGGTTACTTTATGGATAATAAATCAATCCCCTTCATTTGGTCCTCTGAATATTTGGTCTAAAATGCAAAACTTTCTTTAGATCTCTTGAGGAAGAAAGCCTTCTCAAATTGGTCATAGCTTCAATGATGATATGTTATCATATAATAATCCAAAATTTCATATAAACATTTATTTAATAATTATTATACCCTTTGATACTTCTCAAGACTTCATTCTCACTCCAAACCTGCACTTTTCTTTCAAGAAATTTCACACTGGCCTAATACAATCATGCTATGCATATGGATGTACTATGTTCTGAATTTTAAGATAGATCATTATGATTTTTTTTTATATTCTAGGGTATAATAATTTCAAACACAATTTTCAAGGTTTATTTAGGTTTGAATATCTTCTCAAAACTCCATGTTTCATTTCAAACTTGCATCTTCACCTTCTTCTACCAACAAGTCTGTAAGTGTCCTTTCTCTATGTCTTCATAATTTAAAGAGGATTAGTGTTGGGTTTAGAATATGTCAAAGGAGATTAGGAAAATTTTATATTATTTTAAAACTATAATAAAATAATTCACTCTATTGGTTTATTTAAGTCCAGACTTTCACAATCGTTAAGACTTCTTAGGTATCTTGTAGGCCTAATAAGGTTTTCTTTCTTGAATTCAACCTTATTAAAATATATTTAACAATGATGATCATGGGTGTTTTAAATTTGTTTAATATATTATTAATGTATCATAAAATTGTCTATGATGGTCAAAAACCTTAGCTACGGTGTATGACCCTTACAACATGGTTGTGACATGCCTCCAAAACTGTGTCTCTCACGTTGGAGCTTGTGTGTTAGAACATTAAAAAAAGATATTTTGGAGTAGTAGTGGATTGAAAATATTGGTAAAAATAGTGTTAATGTATATAAATAATACTTGGGAACTCAATTATTATTTCATCATGCATTTGACCTTTGTTTGGGCTTGAAGAACTCTTTTTATGTTCTAACAATTAACTCAATCTTGCTAAGTTCATATTTGAGGCTCTTCTCAGCCATTAAAAATTGTTAAAAACTTATATAGGTTTGAATAAGATAAAACAGGACATAAAACACATATTGTAACTATAATAAACTATCTCCATGAGTGTAAATACTTCAAACTACAAAACCTGCATGTTGGACCAAGAATCATCCAAAACCATGAGGTATGTTGTATGGTACAAGTGTGATCAATGGAATTTTACCTTGAATTTGAATTTTTAGAGACTATAATACTAATAAAATACATATTTAAACCACTATAAATCATTCATTTAATTTCATAATTTTGTAGAAGCAAAAAACTGATCCTGTGGGGTTTTACAAGGGTTTTTTACACCTTTTTTTGTTAATGGTTGTTAATAAAGCATGGATCCTATAACATAAAAATAATTCACGGAATATTAAGTTAATAAGGGACCATATATAACACTAATATTATTTTACCCAACTCTCCTTATCCTTCATGAACCATTATTAAGAAAACCACCTTCTTGAGCTTGTGAAGGTCTTTAACCCAATGGAAGAATACCATAGGTTTTGGCCTTTATATTGAATTCTAAAGATTGGTATACATTATTTAAAACTATAAAAACATGGAATATTCCTTTCAATGGGGTAGGAGATCACCTTAAGCTTGAATAACTCTCAAAGATACCTCCATACACTTTATTTCTTTAGGAAACTTGTATATTTTGCCAAGAAACCCAATTACAACCATGGACCAGATATTAATGGTGCTCCTCTTGACCTGTATAATGATGATTTAATGTTCCAAGATCATTATCAACTTATTTTCCCCATCATTTCTCATTATCATCTTTCTTGAATGCTAGAAATAGGGGCTAGGTAGTTACAAAGAGTGTTTCAACATTGGAGAAATAATTTCAAGACACTTTGGGCAAGATGTATGGCCAAGTAAATATCATGAAATTACACACATGTCAAATGGATTGAAAAACCCTTATGTAAGGATATAAAATTTCACATTTGATCTCTCTTAGTAAGTCTCATCTCAACATTAGAATATACCCTAAGACTAAAGCAAATGAAATACCTTAATCTTATCAAAACTACCTTAATTTATGCTAAAAACATTATAATTGACCATCTTGAATGACTTTGATAACAAGACTAATTGATTTGACTTAAAATCCAACTAGATAATTCTAGGAGATGCTGAAAGTTACTATGAACCAGACAAGGTTTATCACCATGAGATCCATTATGACCAAGACAAAGCACTTTATATGATTATCAACAAGGTTAGGAACAATATGACCAAATTTTTTAATCTTAATCACCTATGGTATCCAATTTTGGCTAACAATTACTTCATATCACTAAAAAATAAGATGTATATCATTATTTCCCACCATTTTATTTGGCATGCAAATAAGGGATTAGGTAAAAAAAATTGAGTATGATTAATTGAAATCCCACTTAAATAACACTTCAATGTATATTTAAAAGAGGCATAACTTTCTTAGATGGAATATTATTTATGCATGAAAGTAATAAAAATTCTTAGGGAAAATGATTATTATTTTTTTTTTTACATATGTGATACAGAGAAATCATAAATCAGATCTAAAATTCAAATCCTAAATAGCCGATAAATCTAAAACCTAGTATGAAAGCCTAAGGTATAAGAGAGATTGATATTTTCATAGTTAAATAAATGATCTAGTTCACTAGAATGTTTTAATTATTTTGGATTAATGTGATTTGAATAATGTAAAACTAGAGAAAATTTAAAATGTGAAAAATATATAAATAATACCCCAATCTGAATTAAGAAATGGAAAGATTGATATTGCACTTAGATAACTTAAATTTGACAAAAAAATAAGGAGAGATGTACTTAACTTATTTACATATTATATATTTCATAAAAATTTACACACACACACACACACACACACACACACACACACACACACACACACACACACACACACACACACACACACACACACACACACACACACACACACACACACACACACACACAATTATTTTGTGTATGCTCTATCATTGTTCAAATCATAAAAATGTCTCAAACCCTATGTGGATATTTCCAGTAGTAATGAGATCCCTATGGTGACATGTACTATCATGTCTCTATGGAAAGTGTCTTTATAGAGTGTGTAGGTCTAGGATTCCTTATATTACTATGCTTGTGCATGTACATGATTATTATGTGTGTGATTTCATTAGATATTATGTGGTGATATATGTTTTCCTTCTCTTGCCTTTGAAAACCTAATCACATTTTCAACCATAAAATGAATCTTGTATGTTAGGTTGGGCAGCCCCAACATATCCCTATTGAGTGACTGAGTGTTGCCTACATTTAAATACACTGAAGAGGGCTAAAATCACATGTATTTATCCTATCTATGGCTATGTGTGGAACATCATTATCAATTTATAAGGTAATGTAATGTGTGGCTTTCAACCCTTATAACCATACAAATTTGTCTCTAGGGCTATTCCTTTGAGGGATTTTTATATTTCTATACCTTTTTGGTAATGTCTCAAGAGAGTTCTCATTGATTTCTCAATGTATTCAAGTGACTCTCAATGTGATGGATAAGTGAATATAACATTAGGATTTAATTTCATTTATAACTAACTCTTTGTTATTTCCTGCTATGACTAAAACATGAAATGTTTGTAGGAAGATGTAATAGGGACTTTCCAATTTCAAAAATAGTTATTAGGTGTTCCTAAAAACTAACAATAGAGGCAAAAACATACGATAACCATAACTATCTAAATATTATTGGTGTTATCTTGGGAGTGAAAATCATTGATATGAGATATGGAAAATATATGTGTAGGATTCTAGAAGGTTATTGTATAGACTAGGCTGATTTTAAATGTGTATATTTGGAAAATAGGTTTGTCAAAGACAATAAGTGGGTAGATAGATAGAGGGAAAGTGCGCACAAGAATAAAATTTGTACACCACATCTAAGTATGTGAAAGTATGTTAAATATGATGTTTCTAAAATGTCTGATGGGTTAGGAAATTAACATTGAATGAACTTATATAAACTCTTTTGTTGATTTCCTTCAATCAATATTAAATATACAAAGTTACCTTTTGTATTCTTTTTTGTCAAATATTAATAAATGAATATTATATGCATATCTTTGGTGTTTTTATAATTAAAAATATTATTTTATAAATAATTTTTCATCATGTAATATCATTATTATTTTTATGTATTACTTATTTCATTCATAGATATATTAAGGATGAGTTGTGAAGTATCATGAATTAATACCTAGCCCATAGAAACTATGCAGGCTAATCCATAACAACTAGATAAACCAACCATAGGGATAATAGAAGATTATTCTAACCCATATAATTTATAAACACATTTGACATAATCCATAATAGTAACCATGACAGTTTATCTAACATGTAGTAAAACCATAGTGGTCAACACTAGTATTTTATGTTATGCCAAACTAAGACCGTAATGGTTAGAAGTCCATGAAATATATATTATAAAATTTAGGAAATGGAAAATCACTACTTGAATGTGTCAAAAAAATCCTTTCTCTAATGGACCATGCTTCCTAACCATTATAACCATGCAACAGACTGATCTACATCTTGTTATATATTTTTAGGTTAATATTAACTATATATATGTCATTTATCATGTGTAGGTTAACTGAATAGATTCTATTAATAAATAGGGTAAAGGAATTTTTTTTGTAACCAGATTGTAAGATTTATAATCCCACTTTCTCTATTTAAACATGAGATAACAATGCATAGGGTAATGAATAGGTAATGAAAATTAAATAAAAGATAATGAATCATAGTTAAGTAAAAAACTATTGTAATATTTTTTTTAACAATACTAACATTAATACAAGATCATTAATTCAAGGAGAAGTGACTTTAAGTAAATAATTTGTACCCAAGGAAGGGATTGGAACTAAAATTTGATCGAGGAGGGCCCCCTTAAAGGAGATTTGGTGAAGATCCTGACCCATTAATTTATTTTTATTTCTATTTTATGATCATTTATAGTTTTATTTAAATTTTTGTTTGTGTGTTTATAAGATTAATAAGTTAAAATAATTCAAATCAATTTTTATTTTGTGATCACTCTTAATTATAATTAGAAGCTTCTAAGAACATAAATTAACAAATTCATTCCTTTCTGCAATTCATTTCTTCCAAGTGTGATTTATTTTCTTGTATTTTGATTTCTCAAATTTAATTTATGTACATGTGTTTCCCTATACACAAATGATAGGTTATCAACCTTTCAAAGAATTAGTGTTTCATATACAGTGATGATATCTTGCCAAATACATGGCTTGAGTTGATAACTAGTGAAATTAGTAGGATTAATAAACCAAATGGTTACCTTATCCCATCGTTGATATATAAATTTGTACATGAGCATTGGTTGTGTCAAGTTTAATTGGTGGTTTAGTTATGCTCATCATTATTTTGCATTTCTAGATATAGATTTCAATCATTATTATCCTAATAAGTTGAGAATTTTTTCTTGTTTTCCTAGTTTAAAATTTCTAGTTTTTTGAGCTTAAAATTTCCATCTGTCCTAGTTTAAAATTTCCCACCTTTTTATCTTAAAAATTATTTATTTTATAGATTATTTTTTTGACTGACATATAAGATTTTAAATCTATTGAAACTAGATTAGGAAAAACAAGAAAATCATATTTTAGATTAACCCTATTTAGGAAAAGGTAACCACAGTCAGAAAGGAATATTGATTGATTTATATGTAGTAAGAGTGAGACCATTTAGGTAGACTCTTGCCTACATAATTAAAAATTTATACATGGGAAGAGTTACCACTTGTAACAATTACAAGTCATGAAATAACACCAGTAATCAATTCATGATTATCACCTGAAAATCTAGAAGAGATGGTAGTAAAGGAATTCTCTGCTAAATTAGTAAAATAGTCCAATAATTGAGAATATGGGAATCCTCATACCACTTGAGAATAATATATTTACACCATTCCAAAGAGGTACTATCTGTCCACCCTACACTTAGGAATTTGATATTTAGCTCCCTCTACCCTCACCCAAAATCCTCACCAAAAGAGAACTTAAATCCTATCTATCCCAAAAAATAAATATTAAAATCGCATAACTTTTTAAACCCACTAAATTAGTTAAACAAGACATCATATTTTTTAAATTTCCAAAATAAATTTCAAGATATCTCACACCATTACCCCTAGCCAAAATATTTTCTTTTCCCTTAGAGAATCCTAAATTCACCATTTATTACTCGCTTTGGGCTAAAATTGAAAAATAATTTGAAGAGTGGGTGGCATAAATATCTAGTCTAAAATTAGTTTGGAAGCTCATGGGGGACCTCAAAAGAGATAATTTGTCACTGAAGGCACAAACATTTAATTTCCCACCAATACCCCTATGGGTAATGCAACCATGAAAATATTACTATTTATGTTTTTTCCAACTTTAGAGGAATGACAAACAAGTTTTTTATATGTTCCTCTTTGAGTTTGACATATTATGTCATAATTATGACTACATCGAGGATGATCAAAAGATGAAACTATTTATAGCCACCCTCAACAACACAACTATCATATGGTTCATGGGGTTAGGAAAAGATGAAATATTCACTTGGAAGGACATGAAAGAGAAATTCCTCTCTAAATATAAGGATTAATATAGAGGAAGATACTACACAAGAAATGACATCTTTTAGATGTTGTAAAATTAATATGAACCATTGGAGGATTTTGTATACAAAGGAAAATGTAGTTGACCTATTAATTAATCCTAGCTCGAAGAAGATAAATCCTACCTTCACTTTCAATTATTGATACATTAGATATTCGAGGTCATGACCAAGATGGATCTACTAGACTTGAATAAGGGATCTCTTATCACAATAACATCAATAGAGAGGGTTACAAAGCCTCTAGTCAAGTCACACCATGTAATAACCCTAGCTACATCCTATGTTTTCATTTTTAAAAAGTAAATGATAAGTAAAATAAAATAAAATCTAGTGTTCACCAAAGCTTGTGGCACAAAGTTGAGGTAATAATAATAAAAAGTAAGCATACATAAAAGATTTATACTCATGTCAATATATATGAAATCCTAATACATAGGAGAGAAGTAAAAATGCAAATATATCTACTCTTACAAAGGAGGAACAAAGTTATGAATACATGCCTTTGAATATGAACCCTCCAAGCCTCAACATCTCCTTTGGCCAAGGTGATTTCCAAGAGGTTATTGTGGTATATAAATATAATAAGGATAAGTTAGCTCTAGGATACCCAATTTATCTATGCATCCAAAGGACATATTTACAAGAAAAGATTTGTATCTCCAAAGAAAGTATTAAAACCCTAAGCTATGTTCCTCAAGTAGAATGGTGGATAAGTACATACATAATATATTCTTATTATTCTTCTCTTCTCTCTAATAAATGTGTATATATAGTTGAATCTAACCTACACCTTTTTGAAAGTTTAGCTGATAGGGTCAACCCAATTGACTCTATATCATTAATTGATAAAAATAAGTTAGGTCCTAATCTAGGTTGGCTAGAGTAGACCTAGACCCGTAAAGTGCTTTTAAAAATTTAAATATAGGGTTAGTATAGTTTCATAGTGTATGTTAAATGTCAAAAAGAGGTTTTAGGCTTAGGAAGGGGATAATTAAGGTAGTGAAATACTTGGAGGAGTGTGAAAGAGAGGAGTAAAGGCTTAGGGAAGTACATAAGATAAGGTTGTGTAGATATCAAGTGGTAATATAGGGTACAAAAATCCTAAAAAGTACCAATGGTTTTCCCACCCCTTTCTCAGTGCACCCTTTAAGGTATGCACTCAAAGATATTGGGGCTCGATGGGTTTCTATAAGAGATAAAACATCAACAATTAATAAAGTTTGAAAATATTATGTGTATACATATTCCCCACTTGAATCTCATCACATCTCATGTAGGTACAACATGGAATGGTGCTTTGGGAAAAGAACATAATAACACACAACAATAAAGTTGATTAAATTATAGTAAGAATCAAATAAGATAAGTGACAAGATATAATTAAAAAACACATACCTTTACTTACGTTAGTGTTGTAGATAAGAAATGAAGTGAAAGAAATGTGAAGGTGTCCAATATAGGAAAACATATAGAAATTAGAAAAAAAGAGTGAAAAATTAGTTTTTTTGAAAAAAATACATGTAATATGTGAAAATATTCTATACGATTTCAAGATTATAGAACATCTTTCAGTTCAAAAAAAGAGCTAGTAGAAATAAAGATATGGGAAAAATAGAATTTGGTGGTACATATTTGATAGTTAAATAATTTTTTAATCATAAATATAAATAGGATGAAAAACAAGCCATTTGTTAAAAATAGAGCTCTGAGAGACCCAATTCGATCTTAGAGAAACCATGGTGAAGAGACAAAAAATTCAATGGGGAAGATGCATAACAATTACAATGAGTGTAACACAGGTAAAAAAACATGAATTTAAATTTTTTTTAAGTAATTTTATTTGAAATTAAGCTAAAATAAAATAACATTAGTAGGTAAAATATAGACATTGAAATAAACCCTAAGAAAATTTTAGGCAGACTAGGGGTAGAATGGGGTACTAGGTAGGAAGAGATTTGACTAATAAATGCCTAAGGAATTTATGGTAAATGGTTAAAAAGTCACCATAGATAAAGAATAGAGTAGTCTTGATCAAATTTATTCGTAAGGTGAGAGGGAAAAAAGGTGGTGATTGTCTAGCAGTGGGCTAACATAGTATTGCCGAAGGTGGCTGACTGTGTAGTAAGAGGTTGATATAGATTGGAATGGGAAGATGATTGACATAATACCTTCTGGCTAATATAGTTGGTAATATGTGGCCAATAAAATTTTCTAAAGGGGTCCAACTATGTAACAGAGGGCCGATGTATTGTGCTAGAGCTAGGAAAGGGCTGATTTAGTATCAAATAGGCCAATATAGTCTGGAAGAAAAGGGTTGATTGTATAGAAAAATGAGAGAACATATGAAACTAAATCAAACAAGTTGATGAAGTAGTTAATTTATAAATTATTGAGAATGTATTTGAATATATTTTGACCTAGATATCTAATACATCCTCTATCATTTGATATTTTATAGAGAAACCAAAGATTTTAACACCTAGTGGATGCATCATGGCTATTAGATTTGTTGGAATGATTGGCTAATATGGATAGAGCTTGACTAGTCTCCTTAGGATTTGATGACATCATGAAGATGAGACAAATATCTCTAAGTGTTGATCTCATTGTCATATTACTAGGATCATGGGAATGGTTACCAACACTTTCTAATGGGAGGTGAAGGGGATACTATTGAGGTGGGGATTACTCTTGAGGATGTCCATGTATTGTTTAGACTTATAAAAAGTAGGAAATTGGTAATCAATGATACATACGAGTCTCAGAAGAGAGATGAGCCTTAGCTTAGTGGGCTACAAGCTCAGATAGGATCTACCCCATATTGAGGGTGAGCTTGTTTAATGTATATATTATGGCCATTTTAGACATCTAGAAGGTAGTGTTAGGACTTATGATAACATGAGTGCTATGTCACAAGTTGAATGATAAGGTGCCATTATACATGATAGCCTTATGCTAGTCAATATTAGATCATGGAGCACTCTACAATTTTGGGTCTATCATCTAGGTCTAACTCATGCATGATATGTATGGGATGTTATCTAGAGGGTAGCATATGATGGGACTAATGGTTTTACCTAGTGTGTAGATATATGAGAAGTTCCCTAGGTATCGATCGACTAGGTTACTCCATGTTGTCAATGATAGGTTGCCTAAGGATTTATGATGGAAAAATAATTAATCAAAAAAAAAGTAATAAACACTATATCATGATGGGAAATGTGTAATAACAAAATATGAAAATATAATAAACCAAAGATGGTAAAAATGAGTAAAAAATGTTTTAAAACCATGTAAATAGTTGCACCAAATTAAAATAAATAAAAATCACATGATATCATATTGGGAAGTATGAAAAGTTTGTAATAAAATGGAAGTCACATGAAAAATCAATGGTATAAAAAAAATAATTGTATCAATCAATCATACTAAATATATCTAGGAATTATAAAAAGAAATTAAAAATGGTAAAGGGAAATCAAATTAATCGCACTAATTCAAGTTGGGAAGTATGAAAATTTAATAAAATGGTTGTAAACATACAAAAAATTAGAAAATAAGAAGATAAAATCAAAGGACTTATGAAGTAAACATAAAACACACTAAAACATGATGGGAAGTATGTCAATGATGTGTAACTCATAATTGAACACTACTTATTTCAAATTTGATGCATGTAAATTTAGTATGACCTAATTATACTAGGAAATAGGTATTGGAATATTTTGTGAGGGATTGGTTTTATCCATTGTCTCACATTGAAACTCACAAAGGGAAAACCAATTAGTGGAAACAAATTTGTGAATGATTTCAAAATATATTTATATTATGTTAATTTGTGAGGGTCTGGCCCTATCCATGGCCTTACACTACAACTTACAAAGGGAAACCCTAGGGGAAATGACCAAATAACAAAATAATATTTCTCAAGGGGAAATATTAGGAATGTTTTAATGAAAGAGGGTATGTAAAAATCATGACATAGGCATCTATGAGAAGACCTTAATAAACATGAGGTAGACTAGGTATAAAAGAAAGAGACTATAAATCTAGTGACCATAAAAATATAAAGGATACCTGCTCATTGTAAGCACAAATATATATAGGAAAATATATGAGATACTAAAATTGACTCATGCTAGTTATATGAACAAGAAAAATGGACCTACCTTCCCACAAGATGTTCATCATTCCTCATGACCTCTTATAGATCTGTCAGTCAACTGCAAAGATTGCGTACTTATGTGAGAAATTAGGTAGCAATAATTTTTTTTTAATTTTACTATCCTAATCTACTAGCCTACTGTAACCTAATGGACCTTGACTCTATCATTAGGCCTACTATGGATTTTGAGATTCGATTAGAAATATGATATGTACCATGAATCATGTCTTTTAGTGTGATTTGACTTTTGAAAATGTATGTTTCTTTTTGTATCATTGCCTTTTATTTAAATGATGTGTATTTTAACTTTTTAATGGATTTTATGATTCCTCCATATAGATTTAGAATAACCAACATGTGTGATATAAGTGATACACACAAAATATTTTTAGACTTTGGCTAAATGAAGCTAAGCATCCAAAGATATGACTAACTAAACACTTAGGATTACCTATGAAGTAGTGTTTAATCTCAAGTTTCAACCATGTGTATGCTTAGTATGTGAAAAAAATGGATATCTAAAGTAGATACGTAGATATGAGTATAATGAGATGTCTTATTTGCTAAATAATCACATGGTAAATAAAGAATTACTAAGGGGATCAAGGTTTATATAACTGAGTCACAATAATAATTATCTGAGTTTTTGAGATAAGATAACAAATAATCATTGAAAAAGGAAAGAAAGCCATGGAAGAAATTAATGCATGCAATCATGGAAAGAACAAAAAAAATATAAGAGAAATTAAATAAAACCAATGTACAACACATAACACATAATATAAAGATCCATGTGAAATAGATATCTAAAACCAAAATTGACACATAGTCAAATGATATAAGATATATAAAAGTAGATCACAAGTCCAATCCAAAATCAAAATGAAGAACAAAGTGAAAGAACACCATGTCATTTTTAAAAATATTGATAAATTTTCCCATAAATATTATCCATGACATCTGAAACATCTCTATAAAATTGGATCTTAACGACATATAGAGTCTCATCAATCCTCATGGAAAGTTATGCAAATAACTTTCTATGAATCTCTTTGAAAGAAAATGTAGGTGTAGCTGAAGGATCATGATCATGAGGGCTCTCATGCATATAATACTCAAGGAGAGGAATAGGTGTTAGAATAGTAATGGTGTCTATAGGATGAGGGGGAAACACCACAAGTGGAGAAGAAACGATATGTGGGTAATGAACCACAAGTGGGGAAGAAGTCTCAGACAAAGAAGGAGGAACCTTCTTATGTGGGTGACCTATGTAAAGAGGAATAACTGGTGCATGTATCATCATAAGGTGGTAATGAAGGTGCTAATGGAGAATATGATAATGATTGGTATGATGGGTAGCACACTGGTGTCAAAGATAATATAACTCCCCATATTTGGGGACATACTCAGGTAACAACTTGAGAGGAGGTATATCCTTATCTTCAAGATAAGCAATGGTGGGGTGTAATGTGTCAATATATTATTGAAGATTTTGGAAATGAGTGTAAGAATGATTTTCTATTCCATAAAAGCAACATATACATTTGCTATTAGATTTTTTGGGGGGCATTTGTATTTTGTGCACCCATAAAAGTTGTTGGGCTTGATTTTGAAGATTAATGAGATGGTTTTGCATCTGCATCTTTTGATTTGCATTAATGATTTGAAAAGTAAGCATTTAATTGAGTGTTTATAATAAAGTTTGATGATTTTGGGTACAATTTTGACTAATGTGCATAATAGGTGAAACATTGGTATTGGTATTAGTGGCATGAGTTGCACTATGAGTAGTATCATGTACGACACTAGTGGTATGAGAAGCATTGGTAGAAAAGGAAGCACTAGTATCAGTAGAAAAAGATGCACTAGTGGAATGATTAAAGAGAAAATGTTAGGAACCTCATTCCTAAAACTAAATAAATGATAACAAATCACACATATATTGATTAAACATGCTAATTACACACATAATTCCTTTTATAGAACTAATAACTCCCATCACAGGCCACTTCAAGGGGGATACCTCCTTTGATCAAGGCTCAATTATAATTATTCTTCTTAGATGATTTACAATATCCTATGCCCTTTTATTTATAATAGTTCTCATCTGCCCAACTCCTCATTCTTATGCATGTGGTACTAAACTACTATTCACTATTCTACTAGTTATGCTACTATTTTACCCCTTTCTAGGTATATTACATTCCATACCCATTAAAAATGTTTCACCCTCAAAACATGATAAGAATTACATAATAAAATAGGATGATGACCAAATGGAGGTCCAACCATGCATTTATTTAGGCTTCCACTTCCTCTATGGCTAGGATGTGAGCATGTAAAATAACAACATGAGCTCAAACACTACAACACAAGAATGAAGTGCATATAGATCGATGGATAGAGTAACCTTAGCTTGAAAGATGAGGTTATAGTCAATCACTAAAAGTTGAATCTTGATAATCAACACATCAAAATTAGAATAAGGTTACAAAAAATATGTTTCTTAGTGAGCCAACATGACATCCCCCTTAGCATTATTCTCTAAGGGATTTAAAGACTCAGTTCCCTATTTGAGCTGTATCATTGTCAGATTGGGCTCATTGGGGCCCTACTTGAGCATGGTGGTTTCCTAAATGGGTTTGTCTAGAACCTGCTGAGGTACATCTAAAAAGGAAATAATGTTTGGTTTATTGATGGCCTCAAAAGGTGGTGTTGTGTAGGGATGCATGACCAAAAATAAAGGTGTCTCACCATGATCATAATAGACACAGTTTTATGTGATATTATCTAAGTCCACAACTTTTTTCAAGTTTTTAGGTTACCACAATCTAACCTCTTCTCTACGTTCCTCATGGAGTCCATTGATGAAGCAAGTTGTGAGGAAATCCTCAAACAAGCCTACAGTCTAAGTGGCTAGTTTGGAAAAGTCATTGTGATATTCCTAAACTATGCTAGTTTGATGAATATTAGTCAAGGTTGTTAGGTTGTGGAGCTAAAAGCTTCACTGATGTAGACATGGAGGAGGTTGTTGAGAGGTTGTTGAGTTGCAGAGCAATCGGTGTCGGTCTGATCAATCGACATCGGTCATATCTAGTGCAGAGCAAACAAACATTGGTCAGGGATCAGCCGACGTCGGTCATCTCCAGCTAGACAGGGACCAACGTCGGTTGCCTGTGCAGTTCAGAACCATGAGTGTTACAAATTTTTTTTAATGAATCAGTTGTTTGCATGTTAAAGGCTAATTTTAGTCTTGGAGCTGCAGATCTAATTATTTTAATTAGATGTCTAATTATTGTTTACATGAGATATATTTAAGAGACTCATGGGCTATATTGTAATTTGTTCTAGTTTATAGTTAAGCTTGGTTAGCTCTTTCTGAGAGTGAAGAGAGCAAGGGTAGCTCCTCCTAGTTCCACAGGGGTGCCGAGTGTGTATGATCAAGTTGGTCTGCAGGGGTGCAAGATCAGGGAGAAGATCCACTAGGGTACTGGTTTGGAGAATCATAAGGACTTGGTGAGGCAAGGACAAGGGTTCTTTAGCGTGTAGAGAGATCTACATGGGTAAGTAAGATCATTTATTTACAGGTGTGTGTGTGTGTGTGTGTGTGTGTGTGTGTGTGTGTGTGTGTGTGTGTGTGTGTGTGTGTGTGTGTGTGTGTGTGTGTGTGTGTGTGTGTGTGTGTGTGTGTGAGTGAGGTCAAAGGTGATCTGTGGGGCAGCAGGATCAAAGGTGACATCAACACAATAGGTAGCAAGATTAGGGGAGATCTACTTGGAGTACATTGTGTACTTGGAGTGCATGGAGTACTCAGATTTAGAGTGCATGGAGCACTTGTGTACTGGCAGTAGTGATATTAATTGGTGGTACTGGAAATAGTGATACTGACTGGTTGGAGGTGAACACCAACTCTATGTTTGAGTTGTGTGTTGGGACCGTAAGAGAGAGAGATTTACTATTTATGCCTTAGAGGTGTGGGAGCCCTAGAGGTGTGTAAGGAAGAAGACTGTGGCATCTTCTTTGTTGTATTTCTTTCTAGAAGAGTATTAATACAATTGGGTATTGTCTCTCATATTCTGTGTTATTTCTAAATTCTAGTTACTTGTGCATTCTGGTTAAATTCCATGTTTAGTTGCTTATACAAAGGTAATCAATTGTGTGCTTTTGAGTCCTAAAAATTGGTATTGGAGCATGCTTGTTGTTCTAGATTCCTGACAAAGTGGTATCAAAGCTAGGGTGTTGGTTCATAGCTTGATACCACTGACAGTTGGTATCAGAGCTAAGGTTGCAGGGAGAAGTTTTGTGTTTGATTACAGGTCACTCTCAAGGGTTTCTGATTGAGTGGGAGTAAAGCAATGGTAGAAGAAAGTACACTAATAATGGAGGTATTGAAAAGCATGAATAGTCAATTACGGTGGTATGGAAAGAAAGAGCAGGTAAAGAAATATTGTTGGTTGGTCAAAGATCAGCATGAAGGAACTGAAGAAGTAGATGTTGCAAGTGTTGTTGTACAAGATGCTCTAAGATGTTCCTTGGATAAAGTAGAATCTTGTTTCATAGATTCTGTTGCCTCTTTCCATGCAGCCCCATATAGAGGGGCTGGTGTGCCTTGTCAAAGTATTGGCAAAGGGGAAATGTTGCTGAAATTACAAGGGGCCAACACATGGGTGTTGAAGGTCATGTAGGTCCCAGTCTTGAAGATGCGGCTAATTTATTCAGGAAAGTTGGGTGATGAGAGATGCACAAGAACTCTCACAGTGGATGCACTTGAATTAGCATGTGGTAAGAAAGTAGGTACTCTTTATCTACTTTCTTGTATTACTGATTCTTCTTCTATTGCAAGGACGTGGTTTTGTAGGCTTGGTCACATGAGCAAGAAGGAGATGCATATTCTTAAGCGAAAGTCAGATGTGTTTGACAGACTTAAGAAATAGAAAGCCTTGGTGTTTATGGAGGAGATGATGGACAGAGATCAGTGGATGGGACTAGATATCTCTGAGTAGGGTAGTTTGGATAGGGTTTTGATCCAAAGAGAGCTCGTGGGTAAAAAGTCATCACTCACAGGAGAACATAGGTACCGGCATCAGTTAGGGAAAACCAGCATCAAATAGATAGACACCAACATCGGTCATGTGCAGACAGGTAGAGTCAGTGGTGTTGGGTAGGTGGAGACTGACGTCGGTAGGATAACCGGCGTCGGTGACCTGGACAGTTGCATGGAACTGACGTTAGTCAAATGCAGACTATGTGGTGACCAAGGTTGGTCATTGAAATAGATTTTAGGTAGACAACAAGATATCAAGGAGTCTCAAATGCCCATGTGGAGGACTGAAAGGGTAAGTACGCCTCAAATTCATTATTTCTCTTGTTTATACTAGTTACTCACTGTAGAGCAGGAAGGATCTAGGAAACAGTGGGAGCATGACATGATTTCTTTAGAGAAGAACCAAATGGGAGATTTGGTAGAGTTGCCAGCTGGGATAAAAGCACTAAGAGATGAATGGATTCCTTGGTTAAAGAATAGAGAGAATGGACACGTGAGATGGAAGGTCAGGTCATATGGTCTTGAGCAAGCTACAAGACAGTGGTATAGGTTTGACAGGTGGATGACAAAGCATGGCTTTAGTCAGTGTCATTGTAACCATTGTGTTTGTCTTACCAGGTGGATGATGGTTGTGACATTATCTTGTTACTGTATGTAGAGGATGAGCTTGTTGCAAGTTCAAACATATAGGGTTTTGCTAAGCTAAAGGTAAGGTTAGTTTAGTGGTTTACCATGAAGGATTTGGGAGCAGTGAAATTCTTTGGCATGAGAGACATGGAAGATCACAGGTTAATTTTGTCTCTAGTGGGAGCTGATGTGAATCAGGTGTTGGCAAGGTTCAATATGCAAGATATAGAATTGGAGCACACCAAGGGCTAGACAGTTTAGTATCCAAAATCACATGAGGTCTGGTATAGACCTGAGTTTTCCCTAGCAGTGGGAGCTATCAGAGAGTTAAGAGCCAATTTGGGGAAGTGGGTTCTCAGGTATTTGAGAGGGACCAGCAGCAGGTATACATGCTATGCAGGGTCAGGACTTCACTACATGGGTTTGTAGGTTTGGATGTGGCAGGTTACTTAGATGATAGGTGTTGCACCATAGGATGTGTGGTGGTTAGTCTTCAAGATTGAGCTTGAAGAGGGATACAAGCCAATAAATAGATTAGATGGTGTACAGGTACATGTATAGTGTAACTATTTATCTCCAAGTGGGAGATTGTTAGGTTGTGGAGCTAAAAGCTTCACTGATGCAGACATAGAGGAGACTGTTGAGAGGTTGTTGAGTTGCAGAGCAATTGGCATCAGTCTGATCAATCGACGTCAGTCATATCTAGTGCAGAGCAAACTGACATCAGTAAGGGATCGGCCAACATCGGTCATCTCCAGCCAGATAGGGACCGATGTCGGTCACCTGTGCAGTTCAAAACTATGAGTGTTATAGATAGTTTGTTAATGAACTAGTTGTTTCCATGTTAAAGGCTAATTTTAGTCTTAGAGCTACAGATCTAATTATTATAATTAGATGTCTAATTATTGTTTGCATGAGATCTATTTAAGAGACTCATGGGTTGTATTGTAATTTGTTCTAGTTTAGAGTTGAGCTTGGTTAGCTTGTTCTAAGAGTGAAGAGAGCAAGGGTAGCTCCTCCTTGTTCCACAGGGGTGCTGAGTGTGTATGATCAAGTTGGTCTGTAGGTGTGCAAGATCAGGGAAAAGATCCACTGGGGTACTGGTTTGGAGAATCATAAGGACTTGGTGAGGTAAGGACAAGGGTTCTTTAGGGTGTAGAGAGATCTACATGGGTAAGTAAGATCATTTATTTTTAGGTGTGTGTGTGTGTGAGTTCAAAGGTGATCTGTGGGGCAGCAGGATAAAAGGTGACAACAACACAATAGGTAGCAAGATTAGGAGAGATCTACTTGGAGTACATTGTGTACTTAGAGTGCATGGAGTACTTAGATTTGGAGTGCATGGAGCACTTGTGTACTGGCAGTAGTGATATTAATTGGTGGTACTGGCAGTAGTGATACTGACTGGTTGGAGGTGAACACCAACTCTGTGTTTGAGATATGTTTTGGGACTGTAAGAGAGAGAGAGTGAGCTCTTGAAGAGATTTACTATTTATGCCCTAGAGGTGTGGGAGCCCTAGAGGTGTGTAAGGAAGAAGACTGTGGCATCTTCTTTGTTGTATTTCCTTCTAGAAGAGTATTAATACAATTGGGTATTGTCTCTCATATTTGTGTTATTTCTGAATTCTAGTTACTTGTGCATTTTGGTTAAATTCCGTGTTTAGTTGCTTATACAAAGGTAATCAATTGTGTGCTTCTGGGTCCTAACAGTTGGTATCATAGCATGTTTGTTGTTCTAGATTCCTGACAAAGGTCCTAATGAAATTACATTTAAATAAAATAAGAGGCTCCATGATTATAGTTTAGTGGATGTTAGTTGCAATAAAAAATGTGTCCTTACATTTTATTAATTTTTTTTTAACAATAATAGTTATTAAAACTATGATAACTTGAACTACTAAATGAAAATAAAAATTTAAAATGTTCTCAAAAGGTGTAAATGAGGTGCACAAAACTAATGTGATTCATTATAGTTTGAGATCATAATGCAGAAGAATAACTAGATTATATTTTTACAATAGTAGTATTTATTAAAACTATGATAAATTTTACAATACTAAACAAAAATAAAAAATTGAAAATATTCTAGAAATATATAAATGAGGAACATAAAACCCAAAAATTGTTTGACACAATTCATTACTGTTTGAGATAAATTTGAAGAGGAATAATTATGAATTTGAAGGAAAAATTAAAAATCTGCTCTTGTAGTATGTAGATCTAACTTTTGAAAACTTCCAAGATGCAATTAAGCTAAAAAATGTACCTATTGAATACCTCCAAGATGCAATAAAGCTCCAAAGCATGCCTCTCTAAAATGGGCCTACAACAAAAGATCACAAAAATGGCCTTGGAAAGCACTCTGATACTAGATGTTAAGAACTTCATTCCTAAAACTAACTAAATGAGAAAAAATCACTCATATATTGATTAAACACATTGATTACACACACAATTACTTTTATAGAAGGAATAAATATAACCATTGGCAACTTTGAGGGGGCTACCTCCTTTGATCAAGGCTCAATTAAAATTCTTCTTTTAGGATGATTTATAATAGCATATGACCTTTTATTTATACTAGTTATCATCTACCCAACTCCTCATTCTTATGCATGTGGTACTAAACTACTTCTCACTATTATACTAGTTATTCTACTATTCTACCCCTCTCTAGGTATATTACAAAAAATAAATTTGGAAAAGGCCCACTAGAAGTTGAACCTACCATGTTAGAGGAGATACTTGGCATGGAGGTTGAAGAGGTCATAGAAGAATATGTTTGGTGTGTGAAGGAGAAAAAATATAAGGAAAAAGTTTAAAAGTAAAGAAAGAGTATCCCTCAAATCCATGAGAGAAAGTAGGGGAGGGTGAAAGAGGTTATTCTACTTGAGGACCTATCATAAAATTATAAATGGTTGAAGGGTCCTTTCATCTATGTTGAGGAAATTTGTTAATAAAGAATAGCATTTCAGGTGTGTAATCTAATTCATGCTCATCTTCTAAGGATAAAAAAGTCTTATGAACTGAGGATGATATAATAGGTTCCCCATAATTGGTATTACAAGTGTCAATGTGAACATTACTTTCATCTAAAGTGGAATCCACAAGTTATTTGTTGGGAAACATATTAAGATTGGGAAGACTCATCATGCTTATTAGATTCAACTCTCTATTATTCTAACATAAGAAATTCATGATGATAAAAAGAGGCTAAAGAGTTGAAAAGATGAATTAAAAAATAGGATATAAAATCGTATGGGTCAACTATGTTCTATAAAATAAGGAATAGAATAAAGAATAAGAGGACACAATCATGTAGGTCAACTATGTATTATTGAATAGGAAATAGGACAAGAAATAAGAAGACATATCTAGACATGTCAATTATATATTGCTTAAATAGGGAATTGAACAAGAAAATAAAGAGACACAATAAATAAGATGACTGTGTACCGAAGCTAAATAAGATAAATAGTTTGTAAGAGATTGTGTTAACAAGGATGATAATGTTTTGAAAATAAAGGCAAATTTTTCAAGATAATACTTGAGCAAATGAAATTAAACACACAAGCAATTGGATCAATGTGATTGATCTAATTGGAACACACAACACAAACCTTACACCAATGCTAGCTAATGAAAGTTTTGTAATACAAAATATAATGATCAAATAGCAAGAAACAACTTGAAAGTAAATGCTAACTAATTAGTCATTCCAAAGTGTTATTAATTTATAATAAAATATAAATTTAATATGATGGAAAGTTGGCTATAATATGAAACTAAAAAGTAATCTAAGGATGGTTTTAAGAAGTTTAAGCTAAAATGGATCTGTATAAATGATGGTAATGGATTGGTATTGGGGCCTACCCCCTCACTTCAAAATCTCATATTGATAAGGGTGTTAGGTGCTTTGCCAATATATAACATCAACCACATGTTTATACTTGGCCAATAAACCAACTCAGATTCCCCTTTGGTGATTAAATCCAAGCAGGTAGGCCTTGAGAAGATATATGTATAATGTTTTTTAGTGTAAAGTGTTTTGAAAGTGTGTGAAAAATAAAAAAAGTGTGACTAAATTGGTAAATTAAAAAACCACCTAATTAATCTATGTTTTTAACTCTAAGCATTCAAGAAACTAAAATGAAACTAAATTAGTTACTAGCAAAAAGAGGTTAATTCCTTAACTATGAAGAGTACAAAGTTGGTTTAGGTGACACTATATGCAAATAATATAGAATGGACTCAGCTAGGTCACTATTATTCTATATAAGTAATATATTGAAGAACACAATCAAACATGTTGACCATGTCTTCTAGATAAAATATAAGCAACATAATTATGTCGAGCTAGTCGACCCATTTGGATTTATGGTTGTAGTTTTATAGACTGTAAACTTGTGAAAAATAATACTAGAAAAGAAAAATTGAAATGATAGACAGAGTAAGAATGAAATTTGGTGGGTTTATATATGCTTATATTGTAAAATTTTATGCTATGATGCTCAATCATTGATTCAAAATTTTTGTTGTCAGAGTCGACTGGCTCAACAGAGTTTGTAAAACCTGTGTGTTGCAAATAAGTTGTAAATAAATTTGACTGGATCGACTATATTTACATACCTATATGATGAAAAAGAAGAACTATGAACAAATTTGATTGGTTTGACTATGTATACAATCCCGTATCTAAAAAAAGAGATTGTGTCGAGTGATCGATCCATTCACTTGTATTTGGAGAAGACTTACATAGAGACAATATAGTCATATTGGGCTGACTATGTGTTAAACATGTGCACAGACTGTTAGAACTATACTAACAGGGTCAATATAGTAATGAAAAAAAAAGAATATATAATATGATTACAAAAATTAATATGTGAAATAAAACCTATAAGGATTTTATTTGCATTGGGTTCATTAGAATTTATACAAAGGAAAATATAGCTGACCTATTAATCAATCCTAGCTCAAAGAAGATAAATTGTAGTTACACTTACAATTTTTGATACATTAGATATTTAGGTTCATGACCAAGATGGATCTACTAGACCTGACAAAGGGTTCTTTTACCATAATAACATCAATAGAGAGTGTTCCAAAACCTCTGTTCAAGAAACACCATGTAATAACCCTAGATACGTCCTATTTTTTCATATTCACAAAGTAAATGACAAGTAAAGTAAAATCTAATCTAGTGTTCACCAAATCTTGTGGCACAAAGTGGGGGTAATAAACATAAAAAATAAACATGCATAGAAGATATATACTCATGTTAATGTATAATAAATCATAATGCAT
The DNA here is from genome assembly GCA_037957365.1 of Torreya grandis. Taxonomy (NCBI): domain Eukaryota; kingdom Viridiplantae; phylum Streptophyta; class Pinopsida; order Cupressales; family Taxaceae; genus Torreya; species Torreya grandis. The sequence goes on along the minus strand of JARHVA010002931.1, from coordinate 667,391 downwards.
GGGAGAGAAGTACAAATGCAAATCTATCTACTCTTAAAAAGGAGGAACAAAGTTAGGAATACTTACCTTTGAAGATGAACCCATTGAGCCTCAATCTCTCCCTTGGCCAAGGTGATTTGCAAGAGCTTTTTGTGGTATGTAAGGATAAAAAATATAAATCATCTCTAGGCTACATAACTTCTCTATGCATCAAAAATACTTCTGCACAAGATAAGATTCATATCTCCAAAGAAAGTATTAAAACCCTAAGCTATGATCCTCAAGTAGAATGGTGGATAAGTAGATGCACAATATATTATTCTTCTTCTTTTCTCTCTAATGAATTATGAAATGAATGTGTATATATAGATGAATATAAACCTAAACCTTTTTGAAATTTTAGTTGACAGGGTCATCCTAATTGATTATGTATTATTAATTGATAAAAATAAGTTAGCTCCTGGTCTAGGTTGGCTAGAGATGACCTAAACTTGTAACATGATTTTAACAGTTTAAATATAGGGTCGACCCAGGCTGACAATGTATACTAAATGTCAAAAAGAGGTTTTAGGCTTAGGAAGGGGCTAAGTAAGGTGGCAAAATATTTGGAAGAGTGTGTAAGAGAGGAGATAAGGCTTAGGTAAGTACATAGGAGAAGGTTATGTAGATAACAAGTGGTAGTATAGGGGAAAACAATATTGCAAAGCATTAATGGTCTACCCACCCCTTTTTTAATTTACCCTTTAAGGTGTGCACTCAGAGAGATTGAGACATTATGGGTTTCTATAAGAGTGAAAGCATCAGTAATTGATAAAGTTTGAAAAAATTATGTGTATATAAATTACATGGAGAGATTTATGTTTAGCTTTCAAAATTATAAACAAACCACTTTGGACCTAAAATCTATCAAACTAATATTATTTAAGGGATTTAATGAATAATGTTTAGAAGTAATATATCTGATGAGCAATGGATATGTATCATAGTTATCATTTGATGAGATCAATTTCCTATGTAGAAACTACTCACAGTCCATGATGAAGAAGATGTGTAGCAAAAAAATGTTTCCTTCACCATCTTCCAAATCTACCAACAAAATATCCAAAATATAGGTAAGAAATTTAATATAGGATATGAGATGAGACACCATCAGTCATTTGGCTACATAATTAGACATGCTACAAACACAGAGAAAATAAGAAGAGACATAGTAGGATTTTACCACGTATTTTTTAGATTTCATAGAAATAAAATAGAATATAAATGTCATGTTGTTTGGGGAAAAAACATAATGAAGGATAACCCTCAAGTAGTGAAACTTCATGCAATCAGAGGAAATGGAGATCAAATTTTTTATGTGACCTAGTGGAAACCATGGCTACAAAGACCACAAAACCTAGGTATGCTATCAAATTTCACATTCTTTATTTTTAAATTTTTATTAGCTCCTCCTAATTAGTATGGATTTAATACTTGGACCCCAAAACCACCCTAAAGCCAAATTTGGTCATAACAAAACTTAGAACATTGGTAGAAACCCCAAAACCAACCATGATAGTCTAAAAATTAAAATCAACAATGGAATTACCCTCTCAATCAATGACAATAACCATGGAGGGGAAATTAACCATGGTTTAATAAACATGTTGGTTTTCCATAGCAATCACAATTGGAAAAACAACAAAAACTAGCTTTAATGCCTAATAACTAACCAGCTCCTTGACAATCATAATTTCCTACCCAAATAGTATAAAACCCTAACAATAAGTTGGTTCAACTAACACACTCTAAAAAAATAATGTAATACCCATTTTATTCAATAGAGGTAGATAAGTGTAGCTTAGTTCATGGTAATTCTCCCACAAACCATCTCACCCATAAAAATATAATCTTTTGAAGAGGTCTCTAACTTTGTCACCAATCCACAACCATCTAATCAATTATCCACCCTTAAACCAAACACATCAATGAGTTAATAAGGGCTTAACACCCCTCCTTTTATTGAGATATTAAACTTTGAAAAATAATAACATGAATATGAATATGATTTTGTAGGACAACTTAAAAATGTATGTGCCAAAATCCCACTATTTGAGGCCATAAAATATGTCCCCATTTACACCAAAGCTATCCAATAACTATGCATAAATATCCTATCCAAAATAGTAAGGACCCAAAAATTGTCTAATTAGTTGGATAAATTATGGAATTATGCTAGGAAATATAATCCCACCTAAGTATTTTGACCCAAGTAGCTCAATATTTTATGTCCATGTCTATGGCACCCTTATTCATAATACCTTAATATACTTAGGAGAAACTATTAACTTAATGACCAAGGAAAATATGTAAAAACTTGGCCTTAAAGGTCTTCACACAAACCCCATCATTTTAAAAATGGTAGATAGATCAACATTTAAACCCGAAGGGGTTTTAGAAGCTTGGTCATTATAGTGGATTCATGGGAATATACAACTAGCTTTATCATCTTATATCCAAAATCCAACTTAGGGGGATACCCCCTTATCCTTTAGAGAAAATGGCTCATTACAGTTGATGCATTCATTGGATGTAGATCAGGTAACATATTGATCTTGAATGGAAATGCCACAAAGAAAATAGTTTTATACCCACTAGCTTAACCTTTATGTGAAGTAGAATAACCTTATTGGATAGAAGACAGGGACAATGAGTAACATTCCTTTTAGAATTTTATCATGATTGAATGTGACCCAAACATGAAGGACCAAGATGATGACACACTCATTTCCAACATCCTAAAAAATACTTATCAGAGTGACCCACAAATAGAAAACCTATTATAATGTATACCATGTCCCCTCATCAACATCTTCCAATAGAAGAATCCTTGGATGTTATGAGAGACATTAACATTTTTCATCAACTACCACCACACCATTTAAGCAATAACCCACTATTTGGTAACATATAATCCATGGTGTCTTTGTAAAAACAAGTATAAATCCTACCTAGATGACCTCTTAATATCAACAACAAGTTAGAACCTCATCAAGAAACTCAACTAGTGACCATGCTCCAAAGATATAAAATTGCCTTCGCATGGGATTAACATGAAATAAGAGGAATAAATTTGGATATATGTACCTTCTACATATATATCAAGGAGGAATTCAAACCCATATAATAAACACATATATGATTGAACCCTACTTTTAAGGACATAGTGATTTTTTTTACTAGAAACTCTTAAATGGGGGTTTTATCTATCATATCTCTGATAGTTAGTGGGTATCACCCATTGTTATTTTAATAAAAGGGTAAAAAATAGTGTATCTTCATATACTATATAGAAATTGATACAACCATGAGAAAATATCACTTTCATCTTCCTTTCATGGTCCAAGTTCTTAACACATTGGCAGGAAAAAAATATTTCTGCTTTCTCAATGGGTTTGATGGGTACAACCATATCATAATAACTCCTTAGGATTAGGATAAGACTACCTTCACATTTTCTTGGGATACCTATGCATACTATATATTACCATTCAGATTATTCAATGCTCCTACCACCTTTTAAAGGGCTATCTCGAGCATTTTATTTGATTTGTCCCATAATTATGTAAAAGTTTATATGGATGACTTCACAGTCTATGAGGATACATATGAATAATCCATCAATAACCTAGGAAAAATCCTTCAATGTTGTTAAGATAATCAATTTTATCTAAGTCATGAGAAATGTTCTATGTTGATGAATCAAGGTATTGTATTAGGCCACCATATTTCACCTTCAAGAATAGGGGAAGATCCTTCCAAAATAAATGTCATAAAAAATTACCAACTCCATAAAAACAAAAGGATGATCAAAGTTTCCTAGGACATGTTGGATACTACCATATATTTATCAAGTATTTTAGTAAAAAAACACATTTATTTATATTAATTTATAAATATGTTGACTTCATATGGATTGATGCATGTCAAAAAGTTTTTCAAGACCTAAAACTCTACTAGTAAGAACTCCAAAGCTAAGAGTCTTAGATTGGAAATTAACTTTCCAAATGCACATATATGCTTCTAATAACACACAATGAGTTATCCTCAATAAAAAATAATTATATTTGAGATATGCCATATACATTATCAACAATAACCTTAAATGAGTAGATCTTAATTACACCATGATGGAGAAGGAATTCCTTGTACCAATATATAATCAAAAATTTAGATAATATATTACAAGTTATGTTGTTTTTATTCACACTGACCAAGTTAAAATCAGGTATTTAATGAACAAACTAGTAGTCAACAAAATAATAATTATATGGTTATTACTCTTACATGAATTTGACATTACCATTGTAGATATACTAGGTAAAAATAATGTAGTCATATAATTTTTATCAATACTAACATATAAATAATAGATTCCAATGGTAAATGATTCCTTTCTTGATGAACATATTTTTAGTTTATCAATTAACACTCCTTTGTTTGAAGATAATGATAATTGTATGTCTATAAGACTGATCTCACAACATTTTTCCACAAAAGAGAAATGTCAATTGGTGGTAAAAGTGGTCCAAACTCATGGATCTTAAGTTATATTTTTTACATCAGGCCTAATTCAACCATGCACCAGTGTATAAGGGAGGACAAAGTAGTTGACATCCTCTAAGCATGTCATGATGAACCTTGTAGAGGACATTTTTATGTAGAGAGGTCTATGTCTAAGATCTTAACTATAGGATACTAATGGCCCACCCTACATAGATAAGCTATCACATATACCCACCAATTCTACAAATGTTAACATATGGGGGAAACACATACATTCTAATAAGATTCCTCTTCACCCTAATTGGTGTTGGATCATTTTGATAAGTGGGGGATTGATATTTTGGCATGATAGATAAAATGTATAATAAATTGGACTACATATTGGTATTTATAGATTACCCGACCAAATAGGTGGAAGTGAAAGCTTTAACACATATAAGGGATGAGAAATTTGTCAAATTTATCTATGAAAATATCTTGACAAGATACAAAGTTCAAAGAGAGATAGTTACAAATCAAGGAACAAAATTCACATCTAATTTGATTGTAGCCCTTGTTTAAGAATATGAAATTAGGAATAAAATGTCTATTCCATATCATCCTTAGTGTAATGACTAAGTGGAGGTTATGGATGGAGAATTTGATAATACAAAAAATAGTAATTTTACACCATTGGGATTAGGAAGCACATCTTCTCAAGACTATATGGGCATACAAAATAACATAAATGGATATGATAGGGTCCACACCATATGAAATAATCTATGGAAATAAAGTTGTTCTCCAGATAGAATTTGAGCTCAAAATTCTAAGGACTACCCTGGAAGTTGGCCTAGACTTGTCTAAAGCATAGACAGAGAGAATAATTAAAATTAACACCTTAAATTAAATTTAGAGGGAATACTTACAGCATAAATAAATGGTTCATCAATAACATATCATATGACATGATTGATCCATAAAGACAAGAAAATTTCAACTAGGAGATTGGGCCCTTCTCTATGATTTGAAGTATAAAGAACACAAAGGTAAGATGAGAACCAAATGAATTGGTCTTTACAAGATAAATAAAGTGTTAAAATATTAAGAATTCAAGATAAAAATAATATACCTAGGAAGTTTCTCTTTTATAGTCAATGGTCACTATCTATAATTTTATAGGAAACTACTTTCAAAAGAGGACTTCATATAGAATATCATCAAAGAAGAAAGATCCCACATGGATACATAGCTAATAAATATATTAGATAAGCAAATTCCATCTAAATATTTGTCCTTAGAGGACCTTATTCAAGTTTTAAATGGGAATTTCAGCTCACCCTTCATTTCCATGGATAAAGGTTAAGCATCATATCACAGCTTTGACCAACCTATAAGTTATTTTGCTAGCCAAAGGATAAAAAACATTATGATTGTACAACTAGTCTACTAGTTAGTCAAAATTTAAAAAAAATAGAGAAAGAGAAAAAAAAAAACAATGAAAACCTTTGGGTGTTGTTAAAAATCTTGGTTATAAAACTAGTTTATTGGATAACTAACAAATAAATCAAAATCCTTGATTTAAAAATCATCTTGCTAACTAATCAAGGGAAAAAAAAGAAAAAAGCATATTTTTTATTCTTACCTTTGATCACCAACTCATAACACATTTATGGGATTTGTGTAATTACTATAGATAGTATAGTCAGCTATAGGTTGCATTTTATTTACTATGGGTTAAGTACTATTTGTTATAAGTTAAGTCCTAGTTGTTGTAGGTTGAATAAAAAATGTTACATGATGATGATAGATGACACATGAAGGTAAATAATTTTAATTTAAGTTAGGATGGGTAATTACATTCAAAATCTTATTTCCATTGATTGTTTTAAAGTGTTTCATGTTTATAAAAGAGTGCTACAAGTTTCCAAAAGAATGCTTCAAGTTTTAATTATAACACTCGACACTTCCCCAAGCAATTCCTTCTTACAAAAAAATACATTTTCCTAACTCAACGACTCCATCAATACTTAAAGGAAGATCACCATAAAACACTTAGCCTTATCAGACCTATATATATGCACATTTGAAGGTCAAGTAGAAGTAGCACTAGTTTGGGTGATTAACATTAGAACTAGTGTTACTCTCCAAGTAGTCATCTACAACCAGTTCTTTCTCAATCATGCTTGCTAACCATTATATGTAATAAAGTATAGGCCTTAATAGCTGAAGGTTTAATCCTTATTATAGTAAGCTATTAATATTGTTTCAGAAAGTGGAGTTCAAATTTTCCATATCCACTCAAAGTTTAACTTGGCCAGTCCATTGAATATGACACTCTCAGTCTTAATTTAATCCAATAAAGTACCCTTCCTCTCATCCCGCATGACTAATAGATAATGATACAAAGAATAATCTAGACACCAACATAAGAAAATCTAACCATAAAAACTAAAATCATTGATAAAGCAATACATAAAAGGTAATGATGTCATTATTTTATAAAATAATAATGTTTTTCATTAAGGCATTTGAATTATGTAATCATGAACATTAAAGTATTACTTACCATGTTACAAGTTTAACCCATGGTAAAACATTTTCCTTTTGGCATCATGTAAAATCAACCTAATTCTTCAGTTGTAAATCCAATCCCATCTAATTATTTTCTCTCCCACATGAATAAAAGAGTCAATCCAACATTCAAGGGAGAGTGACATGATATTTGGAGGAAAAATGATTATTTTAATTGTAAGGGCATGATGGGAATGAGTATAGGTTATATTAAAATAATTAAAGGATAAATACCAAAATCCATCAAATCAGCCATAACATATAAATATTTAAAACCCTTTATTATGTTTTATAATATATAATTCACCTCTTTGATGCAAGGAAGAAACTTTAGGTAAACATGGGAGGAGATGTATCTAGGAGATAACCAATAGACCTTACACCATTAACAAGAACACAAGATCTTGACAACAACTTTAGGGATACAATTTGGTTGGATTGATTTATGAAATTTATAGGGTATGATGAACATATTGCCCAAGAATTTGTATAATCCCTAGTATAAAATATAGATACCATAATATGACTACAAATTAAAGTCATTAAAGAGTTGCTGGAGTGAGTAGCTAGTCTACCATTAACATGAGAGTTATGGTAAAGAAAATAAAGTTCTAATGTAATAATGGACATATTATATGTAGAGGGTGAGTATATATAATCCTCTAACTAGAGAACATTCCAATATTCATTACCTCTAATATGGGAATAAATTATCACTTTCATTATAAAGTATTTAAAATATGAAGGAAATTCTATATGTAATTCATTTTATACTCTAAAATCACCTAAGGCATGGTAGATTGGTAAATATGCCCAATTTTTTATTGAAGACACTGAGGATAATGAAGTAAGAATATATAATATGAAAACTAAAATACTTATCCCATAATTTTCTTATTCAGTTGATAATGCAAATATATCTAAGGGACCAAAAGCCCAACTTAGCTTGGGAATATTTCCTAACACTACACCAATTACCAAATGAGTAACACCAAGGTAAATGTGACAACCGAGTAATAATTAGTAGTTGAATAATAAGAATCAAATTTATCATAACAAAATGTTGAATGGCTTGATATAATAAGAATGTAAAAGCTAATATTAATCCCTGATTCATTAGAGTTTATAGGTAAATGTTAAAATATTACCAAATATTGATTTAAAATATTGAATAATAAATGAATAAAATTAAGGACCAATATTATCTTGAAGATAGAAAACATTAAAGTTGAGGTAAGAGATTTGATAAGTGGGGGAAACTATTGAATGAAGAAAAACCCCATAATATTATTAGAAATCATTGCAACATCTCCAAGTACATAACATAAAGTTGAGAGAGAGAGAGAGAGAGAGAGAGAGAGAGAGAGAGAGAGAGAGAGAGAGAGAGAGAGAGAGAGAGAGAGAGAGAGAGAGAGAGAGAGAGAGAGAGAGAGAGAGAGAGAGAGAGAGAGAGAGAGAGAGAGAGAGAGAGCTTAATTAAAAATAGAATCTCAAGGATGAAAGAGAAATAATGTGCAACAATATTGTTTTATTAAAAAAGGCAAGAAGATAGGAGGATAAGAGCTCAATAAATAGAGCTAGAAAGATTAAGGAGTTACATGAAAAAGATTCAGCATATGTGACAAGTGTCCCTAATCTTATTACAAGTGATGAAGATGTGTGTGACATTTGGGGGAAGAGTTATTTGTGAGAGTAATTCTAAATCCAACAAGTGGACTAGAGAGGCGAGTGACACCTTAGAAGACTATAAGAAAGTGCATTTATAAATATCATAAATATACTCACAACTAAGACTTAGGATAAGCCTAAAATCCTATAGGAAAAGAGCAAAATAAGGTTACTCTCTAACACTCAATTTTTAGATTAATTTTGGGTTAAAAAGTGGAGAAAATCTTTTACAAACAAATAAGGGAGTTGAAATTTCATTAATCTCTCCCTTAATAGAAACTTCCTTAACAAGAATTATAATATTTTGAGAGAAAAGAAGATAAGGTGTCACTAAAAGTCACAAGATGAAAGTGTGATCATAAAAAAAATATAATAAACTTATTTAGAAAATGTGGTTGATTCATAATGGAACTGTTAGACATTTTTCACTCCCAAGTTTTGCATCTTTCATTTTGGCTTAGTGCAACATTCAGATTTTGTCTATCAGAGGAAGATTTTGTTTGGTCTTCTTGCAAGTGTTATTTATTTTGACAAGGTTTTACTTCAGATTTTTTGTTCAAGACTCAAAGGAATTGTTTTAGACTTTTTATTTGAAACAACCTTTATGAAGGGATTGGTCCAGTTTAACTTTTTTGAAGGGCACATTTCAAGTTTCTAAAAGGCATCTTCAAGATTTTTTAAAGGAAAAGTGTCCTTTACAACTTTTCCAAAGGGTTTGTTTTTTCAAGGAATTGGTCCAATTCAAGTTTTCCAAAGGGCGCTTTTAAATTTTCCTAAGGGTATTTCTCTCATGGAAGAGAACAATTTATTTCTCTGAAAGGCATCTTCCAAAAGTTTGAAGGGACATTTCCAAGTTTTCCAAAGGAATTATTTTGGACATTTTATCCACAATAATCCTTCTGAAAGAATTGTTTTGAAGGAAATGGATTTATAATTGGTACACTTATCTTTTTTGAAGGGTCTTTTTCTTAGAAAAGTGGTCCTTTGCAAGATTGTTGAAGGGCACTTTCATTCTTCTAAATGGTCTTTTTATATGCAAAGTGTCTAGTTTCAAGATTTCAAAGGGAACAATTCATTTCTTTGAAAGATGCTACAAAAGGTCTAAAGGAATTGTTTCAGACATTTTTTTTATAATAATTCTTCTAAAATAATTATCTAGAAAGAAGTTTCCTTTGACAAAAGTTTAAAATAATTATTTTAGACATTTTATCCTAAATAATCTTTCTGAAGAGATACTCCAAAATCCCAAAGGAATATTCTCGACAAAGGTGAACCAATATAAAGGGGCCCAAAAGGTGGTTTATTTTAGAGAAAAATGCCCATAGAAAATGCTTGAGAAGAATGTCTCGAAGGAATTGGTCCTAGTAGAGTGACAATTATATAGACGTCAACTTTAGGATGATGGACTAGCCATTGACATTCAAACAAGAGGATCCCAAGTAAATAAAAGGGGCTCACATTATGCATCCACCAAAGAAGATTAGAGGGCTCATTTCACCTTTGATCAAATCATGATCTAAGTATTTTTTGACAACCAATCAATGAAGGAAGACAAGGCCAATGGATTGAAAATGACTCTCCCTTACATTGTTACACACCTCAGAAAGCTAGTGGAAAGCTATTAACATCAAGACAAATATGTAATAGGTGGAATATCTTGTAATAACTGCATTGATGCAATTACTCAAGATATCTTAATTCTATTAGGCAACCATTAGAGAAACGTCTTTGAGAGATCAGGCCCAGAGTGATCAAGGGAGGTGACATAGATCAATCAAATGGATCGACTAAGCATCATTTGAAAAGTTAATTGTAACTGAAGATAGATAATTATAAGAAATTTATTCCTCTCTTTGGCACTAAAGGCATCCCCCTCTCACTTCTTTTCATCTATAAATATAGCACTTGGGATAGTGTAAAAACACCCATGTAATGTATGGTGAAGCCCTACTGAATTGATGTCATGTTTTGCCTTTAACCATTGGTACAAGTCTTTTTATTTAAAGTTTTGAGAAATTGTCTGAGTGTGTAAGTGCCATATAGTGACAACAAGTGATGGTTTTCATCCTTTTATCCTTTGTCCTTCACATCTGAGCAACAGTTCTGGGTCTAACATGTCATATAGAGTGCATCTAAGTGTGTTAAATTTTTTCATGTGTATAACTATTCTTAGAATGTATAGGTTGTCTTTCAGTTCATTTGCCTTGTGTCATTTCATACATCTTGCCTTTATATGGAAATACTTGTGTTAAAATCTTTAAAGCTTGAAAATAGTCTATGTATTTTGCTGTATCATGTACTAGGGTATGACATTCATGTGGAAGATAATCTTAGTGCATCACCATTATTAGAATAGGTTTCTTTATGAAATTTATAACTCTTTTCTATTTGTTCAAACTAGTTTAGACAAAGGTTATATTGTAGAGATACATTCATGGAGCTATCTCCTTTAAATATAGAGGTTCATTTCCTCTATAGGTACACCCACATGCCTAGAAATGTCCCAACATTTCCCAAATTTGGAAGAGGATTGAACATTCTCTTCTAGGGTGAAAGATTTGGAGACAATAGTTTTGACACGCCTAGTGGGACAAATTATTGACATGTCAAGGTGAATTTTGGTCTTGACAAGCCTAAGGTTGTATAAATATTCTTAATCCAACATTTGGTGACTCTAAAATGTGAGAATCCTTGGTTGTAGATCAATTTTCCCACATTATACTTTATGGTCCTCACTAGGTCATCTAGGACTTTCGATCAAGCCCCTCTAGCTAAAGCTATTCTTGAAGAACAATGCCCCAAACCATTTCTAGTGCTTAAAGATCCTTGGAAAGGAGGTTTTGGAGAAGAAGAATAAGTTGAGGAAGTTGGAAAAATAAGCGATCAAGAGGCAAGAAGAGAAATGGATAGGCAACAACCTTTCCTGGACTTTAACACCCAAAATCCAATTTACCTTCCTACATATGACCCTATTCCTCCAAATGCTACCAAGAGTCTCATTGATTTTAATGGAGAGGGTACTATTAACCAATATAATCATATTAGGGACATCTCAAATTTTTTTAACTTCTATAATGTCACCCGAGCCAACATAGCCATTAGATTATTTGCCATGTCTCTAAGAGGTAAGGTACTTGACTGGTATATGACCTTAGAAGGTGGTTGCATTACAATTTGGGATGGATTTATGGAATTTTTTCTGATTATATTTTAGAATAAGAGTGACCATAATTCACTAATCCATCAGCTAAACGTGATAAAGAGAGGTCCTAATAAATCCATGGGAGATTTTAATGAAAGATTTCAAAGGACATGGCATATGTTGCCACCTATCATGAGACCTCCTTCAAGCTTTATGTTCCCCACTTATCTCAAGGGTATTGGTACTGATGTGATGGTGATGTTATATTCAATGGTAGGATTCACTCTACTAGATGCATATGAGATAGCTATTGAATCTATGAATAGCTTGATACAAGCTAGAAAGATACCTCCAAGTGTTTACATGCCTTTACTATCTCATAGTTTGGTTGAATATCCAAGCGTAACACAATTTACTAATAATAATGTCAAGTTGAGTGCCTTTACCAAGAAGGTAGATAATTCTATGGATAAAGATGAGGAAATTTGATCATTATGTGTTCAGTTCAAGCAAGCTGAATTTAGGCAAATGATCCACCTAACCATCAATATTATCCTCAACAAGGCTATAGAGTTCCACCCAAATACAACTACCAAAGAAGGGGAAAAGGTCAACAAGGTTTCAATAGGTAGCCTAATGCCTATAATACTAATTCTACTCCTTCTATGAAGGCTGTTGTTCTAGTACATGCTAACCTGGTCCAAGGGGAGGATCATTTAGACCAATAGGGAAAACCTCAAGGTCAGTGTATTCATGATGGTGGAGAAGATAGCTAAGATTTGGTGGCACAAGAATAAATTACTCCTTACATGACATTAGAAGAAGTTAATCCCAGCTAAAGGGATATTCATGGAGAAGGTGGTAGCCAGAGTGTAGGTATGATGAACTTTCAACCTAAGGATGATAATGTGTTGAATCAAAGCACATAAATTGCAGCCAAAAAAAGATCCAAGAAGATATATCTAGGATATGTTCTATGAGTACATGTGACTCCAAGTGATGCCTCTCCAAGGCCATAAAGTGTGAATCCTAGTATAATACCTACTACCAGTCATGCCCCTTAACAAAGTTAGAATGTAAGTAGGGTTGTCAAGCCTACAATGCAACAGATTCAGACTCCTTCACTACCTTAAATAATGAAATAAAAGGTGAATACTTCCCCTATAAACATTTTTGATTCTTTTAAGAATTCCAAGACAAGCATATCTCTTTAAGTCTTGCATATACCTAGTCAAAATGAGTTCTTACAAGAACAACTTGAAAACATTCATGTAGACCCTAAAAATTCAAAACACAATAGTGTGGCCCTTACCAATTCTCTAAATCATGTCTTAGATACCTCCACCAAATATAAAAATCCTCCACCCTTCTACCTCACACTCATTTTGGGAGACAAGTTGGTTCACAATTGTATTGTAGATAGTGGAGCCAGTACCACTATCATGCCTAAGGTGGTGGCTGATAAGTTGGGATTGAAGTATGAAACATATAGTAAAGGTTTTTTTTAGCTTGATCGGACTCAAACCAAGATAGTGGGATTGGTCAGAGGTCTAAAAATATTTCTACATGATTGCCCAAATTTCCCCATTTTACAAAACATTGTGGTGGTAGACCTTCCAGTTCATTTTGCTATTTGCTTGTCAAAAGACTTCACGACTAAGATAGGAGGGTACCTTTATATTGATTGGTATTTTATAGATTTTAAAACAAGATCTAGAACTAAGGTAACTATAAGGACTCATCCCTTATAAAGGTTTCATATTGATCCATACATGGAGATAAGTTCAAATCATGATTGTCTAATTAGTAAAGAAGGTGTCATGGATGGTGAAGCATCCTCCCCCTTAAAGGTATTTATGATATTTTCCTTGATAAGTAAAAAAAATGAAACACATGAAATTGATCCATATAATTTCATAGAATAAATTGATTTGGGAGTTTATTTATGCATGAAAAAAATGCTTCCATTCCTTCACTCACTGATGAAGACCACAAATTTGAAGGGATATGGGAAATGTTTTTTGATGGCTAAAGAAGCAAAGTAGGTGCAAAAAACTGGTGTTATGCTATTTTATCCATCAAATAATCAATATTAATCTTCATATAGATTTCACTTTAGCTGCACCTGTAATGTGGTAGAATATGAAGGCCTAGTTCATGGCCTCCAATGGGCAAAGAGGAGAGAGATCAAGAATTTGAAAGTTTATGGGGATAGTGAATTGGTCATAAATCAATTGAGAAATAAAGCTATAGCCAAAAATACATTGATTAAATCCTACAAACATAGGGTATGGGACCTACTTGAAAACTTTGATGCCTTCAACATACAATGCATACCAAGGGATTCAAATAAACATGCTGATAGATTAGCTGCCATAGGAGCACAATTTGATGTAATTGATGATGCAGGGAAAGAAAAAGATCAGTCCCACATCAAGGTCATTATGAGGCCTTATATCCTAAATAATTAAGTGTCATGTAAAGTGTTTGAAGGTGATGAACACATTGCACACTTCTTACAAAATGAGGTAGGACTCTCCTCAAGGAACCAAAAGAGATTGCATGATCAATACAAAAAAAAAAGTTATTCAACTGAAGACAAAAAAAATACCTAAGGGGATGATTAATTTTGAGAGTGTTTTAAATGAATATGATCAAAATAATAAATAAAGAGTGATCATGTCAAAAAAAGAAGATAACTATGAGAGAGTCATGATTTACAAAGACAAGCTCCTAAAAATTGGTAAGGTATGTTCTCTATTTGAGAGGTAGGCCTTTATTGAATTATGTAAAGAGTTACATGACATATTTAATTTGGAATAAAAATATTTAAAAGGGTTTGATCTAGGTTTATCTCATCACACCATTGAGTTAGAACCTAGAGCTAAACTAGTTAGGCAAAAACAAAGACCTATCAATCCCAAGATAGAGGAACTCATGAAGAAAGAGCTAACCAAGTTGATTGAGTCTACGATTATATTTCCTATCAAAAACTCAATTTGGGTGGCTAATATTATACCTATCTGAAATAATAATGGAGAGATAGAAATTTGTGTGTATTTTTGAGATCTTAATAGAGTGTCTCTCAAGGATCATTATCCACTACCTTCCATGGAACAAATTCTACAAGTTGTTTTAGGTTCTCAATGATTCTCACTTCTTGATGGTTATTTAGGTTATAATAAAATATTAGTGAATGAAGAGGATCGGTTCAAGATAGCCTTCACTACAAAATGGGGGACCTTTTCCTATAGGAAGATGCCATTTGGTTTACCTAATGCTGGAGCTACATTTCAAAGGGTAATAGACATGGATTTTAAGGGTTTGATCAATAAGTTTTTGCTTATGTACCTTGATGATATAAATATTTCTTTAAAGGGTGATAATGATCATATGGAACATCTAAGGTAGGTGTTTGATAAGTGTAAGGAGTATGGAATATCCCTTAATCCAAAAAAGTGGATCTTTACTGTCCATGAAGGTAAGCTATTGGGTCATATTGTTTCAAAAGGAGGCTTATCTATTGACCCTGAGAGGATTGAACCTATTATAGGCTTGCATTTACCTCAACACAAGAAAGGAATTCAAAGATTCTTTGGGAAAATAAACTTTTTAAGAAGGTTTATTCTAGGTTTTGCAACTATGGTAAAGCCTATCAAAGCCATGCTCAAGAAGAACCAAGATTTTGTTTGGACAAAGGAAGGTAAGAGTAGTTTTGAGGTAATAAAGAAAGCAATTGAAAAATATCCTACTCTCTTAAACCCAAAATTTTCCAAATATTTCATAATCTATACCTTTTCTAACCTTGATACAATCTCAGCTATGCCTATGCAAAAGAATGATGAAGAGGTAGAGAAACCAATTGCATTCTTCAGCCAAGGATTGGAAGATTATGAGGTCAAGTATACATTTGTTGAGAAGAAAACTCTAATAGTGATAGGAGGATTGAAAAAATTCAAACACATGGTTTAAAACAACAAGATACATATCATGGTTTCTCATCTTAGCACCAAGGAGTTTCTCCTAAGCAAAGATATCAATGAAAAGAGAGCTGGAGGAATTACAAAGGTGATGGAGTATGATGTGGATATTAAAGTTACAAACTTGGTAAGAGGAAAAACATTATGTGAGAATTTAGCTTTAGATTTCCAAGATCCAAAAGAGGAAGTTTTGATCAACCACATTCAACCTCATCCAACTGATCACATACAAGTTCAAAGTTGAACACAAGACATAATTAGTTTTTTTCAAAATGGTGAGTTCCCCAATGACTTGAACAGTCTCAAAGAGGTAGTTTAGATTATAGACCATTCCATACTATCTTGTAGATGGTGTTATCTTTAGAAAATATGTGAATGGTGTGTTGTTGAGGTGTGTTAACAATGATCAATTTGATATGTTATTGAAAAAGTTTCATAATGGTGTAGAAGGAGGTTATTTCTCTCCTAGGATGACAACTACAAAGATAATGAGGGCTAGTTACTATTGACCTAGTATTTTTAAGGACTATTACCACTAGGCTAAAAAGTGTCCTTAATGTGCCTTCTTTGTAGGCAAATAGAAACTTGCAACCCTTCCATTGAATCTTATCCAAGTAGACCAGCCTTTCATGAAATGGGGCCTTGATTTCATTAGTATGATAAAACCTCCATCAAGTAATAGACACAAGAGGATATTGACTGCTACTGATTACTTCACAAGGTGGGTAGAGGTTGTTACATTGAAGAAGGCAAGTGAAAATTCTATCTTGGAGTTCTATGAGAGCATTATAACAAGGTTTGGAGTTCCCCATGTTATCATTTTTGATAATGCACTTACTTTTATAAGTACTAAACCTTTTGATTTGGAAAATAATAATGGAGTTTACTTGAGTACCTCATCCAACTATTACCCTCAAGGTAATGGGTTGGTTGAATCTACTAACGAAAATATCATCAATATCATCAAGAGGACATTAGAGAACAATTAAAGAGCATGGCACAACAAGTTGAATACAACCTTATGGACTAACAAGATTACTCCGAAGAGATCAATTGGTAATTATGCCTTTGTGCTTGTTTATGGGAGAGAGGCTAGGTTGTCTATATATTAAGAACTCCCTACTCTAGAACATGTACAACAACTGGAACTACTTAAAAATATTCCAATGGAAGTTGGATTGATAGAACTAATCTAGTTGCAAGAAGTAAGAGATAATGCACACAAGACCATGGAACACCACCAAGTACTCATGAAGAATTCCTTTGACAAAAGAGCAAGTGCAAGAGTGTTCAAGGAAGGTGACTTGGTTCTAAAATGAGATTTGTACAAATCAAAACTAGGTAGACATAAAAAGTTTGACACTTTATGGAGTGGCCCTTACATCATTAGCAAGTGCAAGTAGAGCAACTCTTTCCAGCTAACCTAGATGAATGGAGAAAAATTGCCTATCCCTATGAATGGGATACATATGAAGTTCTACTATTATTCCTTGTAAGTCTATTTTATAAATAGTAGTTTAGTTGTGTTTTCTTTGATTTGCTATTGTGTTCCCTAAGTGCCTTGTAACACAAGTGTGTTTCCTTCCTTTTTTTTGGTGTACATCTCTACCTTTGTGCATATGAATCAATTTAGCTTGTGTTTTTGGGCCAAAATTCTATTCAAGTCATTATTGGGTGCCTATATGCATGAATCCATGCCCAATGGAATGATTTAGGTAACTGGTCTTAGGCATAGTAGGCATGCCTCCCTTTGTAATTGCCAAGAATGTTAGCCATTTTTCACTCCTAAGTTTTGCATCTTTCATTTTGGCTAAATGCAACATTCAGATTTTGTTTATTAGAGGAAGCTTTTGTTTAGTATTCTTGCAAGTGTTATTTCTTTCGACAAGGTTTTACTTTAGGTTTTTTATTCAAGACTCAAAGGAATTGTTTTAGATTTTTTGTATAAAATAATATTTCAGAAGGGGTTGGTCAAGTTGAACTTTTATGAAGGGCACATTTCAATTTTCTAAAAGGCATCTTCAAGATTTTTGAAGGAAAAGTGTCCTTTGCAACTTTTTCAAAGGGTTTATTCTTTTAAGGAATTGGTCTAGTTCAAGTTTTCTAAAGGACACCTTCAAAATTTTTGAAGGGTCTTTTTCTCATGAAAAGGAATAGTTCATTTCTCTAAAAGGCATCTTCCAAAAGTCTGAAGGGACATTTCCAAGTTTTTCAAAGGAATTGTTTTAGTCATTTTGTCTGAAACAATCTTTCTAAAGGAATTATTTCAAAGGAAATGGATTTCTAATTGGTACACTTAACTTTTTTGAAGGTATTTTTGTCAGAAAAGTGGTCCTTTGCAAGGTTACCAAAGGGCACTTTCATTTTTTTAAAGGGTCTTTTTCTATGTAAAGTGTCTAGTTTTAAGCTTTTGAAGGGAACAATTCATTTATCTGAAAGACACTACAAAAGGTCTAAAGGAATTGTCCCAAAATAAGTGTCCTTTTCCAAAATTCTAAAATAATTATTTTAGACATTTTATCTGAAATAATCTTTCCAAAGAGATACTCCAAAAGCCTGAAGGAACATTCTTGACAAAGGTGAACCAATCCAAAGGGGCCCCAAAGGTGGTTTATTTTGGAGAAAAATTCTTAAGGAAAATTATCAAGAAGAATACCCCAAAGGAATTGGTCCTAGTAGAGTGACAGCTATATGGACATCAACTTCAGAATGAGAGACTAATCATTAGAATTCAAATAAGAGGATCCCAAGAAAATCCAAGGGGCTCACATTCTATATCCACCAAATCATATCGAAGGTCTCATATCACCATTGATAAAATCATGATCTGAGTCATTTTTTGATAACTAATCAAAGAAGGAAGACAAGGCCAATTGAATGAAAATGACTCTCCCCTGCACTGTTACACACCTCAACAAGCCAGTGGAAAGCTATTAGCATCAAGATAAATTTGTGATAGGTGGACTTTCTTGTAATAACCACATTGATTCCATTACTCAAAATATATTTATTTAATTGGGAAACCATTAGAGAAACATATTTGAGAGATCAAGCCAAGAGTGATCAAGGGAGTTGACATGGATCAATCAAATAGCCTAAATGAGAATCATTTACAAATTTAGTTGCAGCTAAAGATGGAGACTTATAAAAAATTGATTACTCTCTTTGGCACCAAAGCCCTCCCCCTCTCACTTCCTTCCAGCTCTAAATACAACCCTTGGGCTAGTGTAAAAACACCCATGTAGTGTATGGTGAAGCCCTATTGAATTGATGTCATGTTTTGCCTTTAACCATTGGTACAAGTCTTTTTTTTTTGATGTTCTAAGCAATTGTCTAAGTGTGTAAGTGACATATAGTGACAACAAGTGATGGTTTTCATCCTTATATCCTTTGTCCTTCATGCCTGAGCAAGAGTTCTGGTCTAACAGGTCATATAGAGTGCATCCAAGTGTGTTGAATTTTTGCATGTGTATAACTATTCTTGGAATGTACAAGTTATCTTTTAGTTCATTTTCCTTGTGTCATTTCATACATCTCACCTCTATACCAAAATACTTGTGTTATAATATTTAGAGCTTTAAAATAGTATGTGTATTTTGCTGTATCATGCACTAGGGTATGCCATTCATGTGGAAGATAATATTGGTGTATCACCTTTATTAGAACAAGTTTTATTTATTCAATTTATAACTCTTTTCCCTTCAATAAAATTGGTTTAGATAGAGATTGTTTTATAGAGATACATTTAGGGAGCTATCCCATTTAAATCTAGAGGTTCATTTCCTCTATAGCTATACCCACATGCCTGGAAATATCCCAACATTGCCCAAATCTAGAAGAGGATTGAACACTCTCTTCTAGGGTGCAAGATTTGGAGACAATAGGAATAAATACCAATAAGAAGAATAAATGATCCACAAAACTTTGTAAAACAAGTAAGCTAACATCAATATTTCAAGTTAAATTACCAATATGCCATTAAAATACAATATACATACATAATGTAATAAAATTAGACACACAATTAGAAAAATTTAAGTAAAAATAACTTCCATCATAAAGTGAAAAACCTGCACGAAAAGAAATTAATCAAAATCATATTTCCTTTACAACAAAAGGTAAGAAATGAATAAAAGAGTTTGAGTTTAATTAAAATAGAGACAAAGAAGATATGTATCTTGTAAAATATACATGACATGCAGTAATAGAAGAATCATCACATGAAAATAAATCAAGGTCTCTATAAGATTTATTTTATTTAAGAATATAAATAGTTTTAACCTTAGAGGTAGAAAATTTAGTCATTTTCCAACAATGCAAAGTATCATGAGTGGATTTGCCACAAGATTTGCATGGATATAATTTTTAACATTTAGAGGCACGATGCCCATGTTTTCCACAATGCTCATAAGTTTTATCATTTTTAACTAAAACATGAGTATTAGAAGCATTATAATCAAAATAAGTTGCATTATAAATTCTATGATGAGGAGGACAATACGATTCTAAATTTATATTATAAGCAGTTGAATCATTAAAACCAAGACCTTTATAATTTATATTTGAATTAAGTAAAATAGGTTCAAGAATACCAGTTTCACACTTACCAAGCCCACCACTTGAGTATCCCATACATTTCATGATTTTTAATCTAGGGTTGGTAGAAGAAGTGTTCAAAGAAGTTTTAGTTTGTGTAAAAGTATAATGAGTTTCAACATTATAGCTATTATCATATGTGAAAGACACAAATTTAGCATTTAAAGCATCAATAGAAGATTGCAAAATTTACATTTGCTCAATAAAATAGGTTTGTAAAGTATTTAATGTGTCATTTTGACATCTACTTTGGTGTTTAAGGGCACTATTTTCATAATTTTTCAAATCAATTTGATATAATTTTTTTTAAAGCTAAAAAAATATCTAATTTGAATGATATTACATATGAATATACAAGTTTTAAGCTTGAAAAAAATACAATAAGTCCACTAATGATTATCTTGTAAATGTGAGTCCACACTAAAATACTAAATAAAATTGTTTTAAAGCTAATAACCATTTTTTTAGTGCCACTAATAATAAAAGCATTATAAAAAATAAAGTAAAAAAAAAAAAAAACTTTAACAAAGGTAGATGAAAATCTTGTTTTAAGATTTAAAATATGGTTTTTTTTTTGTTTTTGAAAAACTTTTTGAAATTTAAATAAAAAAAATTTAAGTCTTATGAAAATAATAGTAGCACATATACCTCATAGGATATTAAATTATTTTAAGATAAAAGATAAATTTGCTTTAGAGAAAAAAACCCTTTTTTCTGGAAAAAAAATAGATTGCCTTTTTTGGAAAAAATAAACAATGGAATTGAAAGCATAAAAATATTTGTTTTTTGTTATATATATTAACAAAATGAAATTGTGAAAAATATTTCTAATAATAATTGTGAGAAAACAACTAAAATTATAAGAAAATTAACCACTTTAAAAAAAAAACACTAGGTACATTTTTATAATTTATGTAAAATGGTGATCTACATTTTTATAAAATTTTAAAAGTATGTTCTTAGATGATAGACTTACAAAATTCATGAAAAAATTAGAATTTAATATTTTAAATAAAAATATACGGCTCTTGTGTTAGATAGGTTTTAGGTTAAAATGGCTTTAAAATTAAAAATACATCTCAAAAAACTCTTTGATTGAGTTATATACTGTTGGATTACTCCAAGATCTATGAACATCACAAATTACATAAAAAACCTAATATTAGGTAAAAGCAAAATCAAATGCAAATAAAAATAGAGCTTCATTAATTGATTATTTGATTCAATAGCCAAAAATTATAAAGGAGGTACATTAAATAGTAAGAAATTAGGACTCCAAAAAGGTAATAACTCAACTCATGTATAAAGGAGGTACATTATATAGTGAGAAATTAGGACTCTAAAAAGGTAATAACTCAACTCACTATTATAAAATATATTAAGTGTATTTTTCCTAATGACCTTAACAACCCTAAGAAATCTGACTAACAATTATGTAGGTAAAACCAAAAGTAGGAAAAAGCCTAAACTAGCACCCTCCTAAATTGTAGCTTAGGTGGATATAAGAATTGGGTTCTAATAATGAGGACTAATGAGGTACACAAGCACAATGCAACTCCCATAAAGTACAGACAAGGAGAAAACCCATATGAAAAAATTCCTCTCCAAAAGAGATAAAAATCAGAGATAATGCATACTCTCAGGACATTGAGCACAACCAAGAATGTGTCCACAAGTGAATAAAATAAAGCACATAAAGAGGATAACTAATAATTACCCATATAAGATGTTTAAGCTTCATATAGTAGAGCTTACAAAATGATGAATATTGCTAATGAGATCCTCTTCTAAAAATGAAAGAAACTCCATCTAAATCAAATAATGTTTATTACCTTTGTCAAAGGAAGAAAATGAATAGTGTATTAGAAGTCTGCTCATTCCATAATGGATGATCAAGGAGGCAACACTATAAATATCTCTGAGTAGGCTCTAAAATAGAAGTGTGACATAGGTCTTGAAAGATTATGCACAAGAATTAATATAATTCCACTTAAGTGACCCTATCAGAAGTAGGTGTAAATTAGCCAACTACTCTATGTGATGATGGTGAAAAAGAAGCAAAGACTAAAATAGATCATGGAATGCCCTATAATTGTGGAATAGACTACCTGATATCTAATGTGTCTTAGATTGGTATACCTGTTCCCTATAATTTTTAAAGCATACCATGAGTAGGTTGATTAGGGAATAACTTCTCAATATTTAGAAGGTGACAGGGAAATGGTAGAGGTGTGTCCCCATCACTATTTTCATCATCTATATAAGAAGAGTCATCAATATTGGAGGTGTGCTTAGGCTCAAAAATGTCATCAAATTCAGGTGAGTCCAATTTAGAAGAATGGCATAGAGCATTCATTGAAGGAATGTTCATGTGAAGTGAAGAGCATGAATCAACAACCCTCAAAGCTAAATAACATACTATAGATGAAAAATACACATCCATAGAATGAATACCCATAAGAAGATAATATTCATCAATGCTCTCATAAGGTGTACTCTTACTAAAAATAGTAGAGTCTTATGAAGTACCAATATGTGATGGCTCTGGAAGAATAACATCGTACAAAAGAATAGAAGCAAAATATAAATTGTGAAAACTAAGTTATAGCATAATATCATCTTATAGTGGTTATTCAATAGAAGGAAGAACACTATCCACCATGGATTTATTGTCATAGGAAATATGAGTAGGAGGAGAGAGTACAATAGTCTTTGAAGAGATGATAAGAAGAAGAGGAGTAGGAGTGATATAAATCTTAGTAAGATATCCAAAAAGATATTGAAAGATCCTCAAAATAGTGATAGGGCACATTTTGATGTAGATCTCATGAAATGTGCAAAAGAACACAAAATAACTACAATGACCTCATAGTTATAAGAACAATACATGTTCATTAAGAAGATATTAGACACAACTGAGAATGCATCCAAATAAGTAGTAAGTGTAGGAGTCAACACAATGTACAAAATTAAAATTTATAGAAGAGACACCAAATAATGTAGATCACCACACAATACCCCATTATAACTATTAGTAGTGACCCCCCATAAATTTTAAAATAAAATCACATTTGTATAGATGTTAAACACAACCGAGAATGCATCTTAAATAGTAAATTCATAATCATAAGGAACTAGAGTGGGATATACTAATAATTCATCCAAGAGTATAGATTATTTGGATTGAAAGTATTTACAAAAGACCCAAAATACCATCAATTCCTAGAGCATGAAAAAATAATCACTTTAAAGAAGATAACACTAAAATCCAAACTACTGATAAAAAATTATGCATGTTTAAAAATCTGCTCGCATGAAAAATTTGGTGGCAAATAGTCATGGAAAATGTTTAAAAGAACTAGAGGCCCTTTGGAATAAAATATTGAAAAAAATGTGAATCATTTTCCTCAAAAAACCTTATGCCTCCATAGATCAAAAGTTAAGTACTTTTGGGTTGGAAGTGACCAAGGGCTTAATTTCCATATGATTAAGGGCTAAGGGCTAAGATGGGTGTTCCCCTCATGTGACCACATCATATGAATAGGGGGATAAGGATTATTTTGGGGTTCCCCCCTAAATTTTTTATTGATGTGATTAATGTGGGAGTGGCATTATCCAAAATTTTTACCCATTTTTCAAATGAATAGTGTCCAAGACCATCATCAGAGTTTTTGACCTTTGTTATGGTTTTTTGTTTTTTACATCAGAGTTGTAGTACACCTTGTAGTTTTTAGATTTCTTGAGAGTTTACATAGTATATATTTGTGTTAGGTTTTTATGTTGGGGTTGTAATAACCTTCTGTAGTTATTGGGACTTTCAAGAGTGCTGACAGTGCTAGAAGGTCCAATAGTTCCTGTAATGGAACTTTAGAGGGTGGAAGAAGTGGGACCTTGAGCTATTAGATTTTTAAAATACATGAGAATTCAAAAATCCTAATTCTAAAGATTGGGTGAGTTACCATAGTTGAGTTTTAGGATTTAGAAGTAGTCAGGGCATGTAGTTGTTGGGAGTGCCAATAGTTCTGTCAGTGCTAGGACTTCCCAGAGTTCCTGTAATAGAACTTGGGACTATAAGAGTAGTCAAGAGTTTCAAAAGTAGAATTATTGATTACCGATGTAGTCTATAATCTTTATGTTTTAATTTTGGGTTGATGATGTAGTGTTAAACTTTAATGTCAAGGTTTTAGACTAAAGATGCAACTTGGAGTTTGACTGTGTGCAAAATAAGCACAAAAATTTTATTTATGCATGTAAGTGTTAAATTATCATCAAGTTTAAAATATATAGATATATAATTCCTATGAAAAACCACAAAAAATATACCAAATATATAAAAATACCCATAAAATATTTTCCTTTGTAGATCCCAACTGTACAAATTTATGTGAAATCATTGAAAAACAAAATGGCTAAAATCAACTATCATGAAACTATATCATGTTTATATCCAATATTAGGGTTTTATAACCTTATGAATATGATGATGCTATCTATTTTGTGATTTGAGACTCCAACTAAATAATTTACATGGATTTTCATAAAATCCCATAAAATCTATAAAAACAATAAAATTAAGAAAGTTTGTAAGATGCATGCAAGAAATATCTCACCAATGATATTTAAAATGGAAAAATAGCCATAAGATCAAAGATATAATACCATGTTAGAATAATCTAAGATCTCTGAATGTCACATATTGTATAAAAACCCTAGTATTAGGTGGGAGCAAATGCAAAGTAAAAAATAGTTTGATTAACTGATTATATAATTCATTAGATAAAGATTATTATGGAAGTATATTATATAGTGAGAAATTAGGTTACAAAAAAGGTATAAACTCAACTCACTATTATAAAATACATTAAGTTTATTTTTACTAATGACCTTAACAACCCTAAGCAAACTAACTAACAATTGTTTAGGTAAAACCAAAAGTGGGAAAAAACCTACACTAATAGCCCCTAAAGCATAGCTTAGGTGGATAGAATAATTAGGTCCTAACAATAAGGCCTAGTGAGGTATACAATAATATAACTCCCATAAAATGGAGAAAAGGAGAAAACCCATAGGACAACATTCCTCTCCAAAAGAGAGAAAAGTGAGAGATAGTACATTCTCTAAGGACATTTGGCACAACTAAGAATGCATCCATAAGTGAAAACAACATAACACATATAGAGGATAACTAATAAGTCACCATAGAAAATATTGAAGCTTCTTAAAATAGAGTTTGCAAAATGCTGAGTATCACTGATGAGATCCTCTGCATAAAAATCAAAGAATTTCCATCTACATCAAACAATATTTCTTCCCTTTTCCAAAGGAAGCTAATGAGTGGTGTACTAGAAGTATACCCATTACATAGTAGAAGATAGAGGAGGAAATAGTATAAAGATATCTGAGTAGGGTCCACAATAGAAGTGTTGCATAGGTCTGGAAAGATCATGCATAAAAATTGAATGTAATACCACTAAAGTGACCATGTTAGAAGTAGGTGTAGATGAGCCAAATACTCTATGTGATGATGGTGAAAGAGAATCAAAGGCTAAAATAGACTGTAAAATGCCATATACTTTTGAAATAGACCTCCCAATGTACAATGTGTCTTGGATTAATATACATATTCCTTGTAATGTCTAAAGTAGATTAAGGGTAGATTGATCAGGGAATAATTCCTCAATATCTAGGTGACAAGGAAATGGTGGTGTGTCCCCATAACTACTATAGTCATTTGTAGAAGATGAGTCTTCAATATTAGAGGTGTGTTTAGGCTCAAAAATGTCAAGTTCAAGTGAGTCTAATGTATAAAATTGGCATGGATCATTCACTAAAATAATTTCAATGTGAATTGAAGAACATGACTCAACAACCCTCAAAGCTAAAGAAGAGATTAAAAATGAAGCATATAGATCCATAGACTGAATATTTGGAAGAAGATAAGAGTCATCGATGCTCTCAAAAGGTGTACTCTCACTAGAAATAGTAAAGTCCTCTAAAGTACCAATTTGTGATAGATCTAGAATAAAAACATCATGCAAAAGAATGAAAGCATATTATACAATGTGATGGCTATGGTCTGGCATAATCTCATCTTGTAGTGGTAGTCTCAACATAAGGAATAACATTATCTACCATGGATGTGTTGTCATAGGAAATAATAGTAGGATGAGAGAGTAAAATATTATTTGAAGAGATGATAAGAAGAAGATGAGTAGGAGTGATATAAATCTCAGCAAGATCTCCAAAAAGAGACTGAAAGCTCCTCCAAATAGTGTTGGGGAATATGGTGAGCTACACATGGTGATGTAGATTCCATGAAATGTGCAATAATAAGGTACCATAAACCTTATCACAAGTGTTATCCCACTTGATTTACTTTTTAGAATTAATGGGAGTAGTAATATGTCCATATAAGAATGAATATGATTCTTTCCCTTTTTTGTGAATAAGGGTTCTATGTAAGCACACCAAGTAACATAATTACTCTTTTCAATAAGAACCACTAGTGAAAAATCAAATTTCCTCTATATTTATATCTCAAGTGAAGTTGACATGACTGAGAGAAAACATTAAAGAGGTAAAAAACTTCACACCTCCTAGTTACAATAACAATGCATGTTCATGAAGAGGGCATTAGACACAACCAAGAATGTGTCCAAATAAGTAATAAGTGCAAGAAGAAACACAATGAATAAAATAAGAATGTGTTTAAGATAACCCAAAGAATTAAGATCACCACATAATACCCCATTAAAAATATCATAAATAACCCATATTTAAAGTTAAAAATATAAACACGCTCATATAGACATCAGACAAAATCAAGAATGCATATTAAACAATAAGTGCATAAGTACACAAAATCTGAGGGACGTCAGGCTCTATCAATAATGTATCCAAGAGTGTAGAATAGTTGGTTTCAAAGTAGATGTAAAAGGCCTAAAAATATTATCAATTCATAGATCATGAAAAAACAAGAACTTTTAAATAGTAAGGCACTCAAATCTAAGCTATCGATCAAAAGTTATACATGTTTGAAAATCTACTCGCATGAAAATTTTGGTGGAAAATAGTGGTGGAAAATTTTTAATCATATTACCCTAAAAAAATTGAGGCCCTATGGAGAAAAATCTTGAAAAAAATTATTGAATCAATTTCCTCAAAAAACATATGCCTTCATGGAGTAAAATTTAAGCACTTTTAGGTTGGAAGTGACCAAGGGATTAATTTACATATGACTAGGGGCTAAGGTATAAGATGGGTGTTACCATAGTGGATATTTTCATCGAGGTTGTATGTTGGGGTTACAAAAACCTTCTATAATTATAGGGACTTTCAAGATTTCTAGCAGTGACAAAATTTCCAGTAGTTCCTGTAGTGGAACTTTAGAGGGCAAAAATATTGGGCCCTTGAGAAGTCAAATTTTTAGACTACATAAGTATGAAAAAATCCCAATGCTTAAGATTATATGAGTAATTTTAATTGAGTTTTAGGATGTAGAATCAGTCAGGGCATGTGTAGTTATCAGGAGTGTCAACAGTTTTGATAATGATGAGACTTCCCAAAGTTTTTGTAATAGAACTCAGGACTATGAGAGTAGTCACGAGTTTTGAAAGTAGAACTATTGACTGTTGATGTAGTATAGAATCATGATGTTTTAATATTAGGCTTCTGATGTAGCCCTAAACCTTAATGTCAAGGTTTTAGAATCTAGATGCAACCTATAATTTCATTATGTATAAAATACGCTTAAAAATCTATTTTGTGCATGTAAGTGTTGAATTCTTACCAAATTAAGAATCTCCAAATATATAATGCCTATGAAAAACTATCAAAGATACACAAAGGTTATCAAAATACATAAAAATATTTTTCTTTGTAGATCCCAGTTGTATGGATTTACATGAAATCATCAAAAAATAAAATGATTAAAATCAACTATCATGAAACTGGGTCATCTTTATAGTCAATCCTAAGATTTTTATACATTTTGTATCTAATGGTGCTATCCATTTTGTGATTTGATACTCTAGCTGAATAGTTTGGATGGATTTTCATGAAATCCCACTAAAGCTATGAAAAATTGAAAAATAAAGAAAGATTGTAAGATGCATGCAAGAAATATCTCACCAAGGATATTCAAAATGGAAAAATGACCATCAAACCAAAGCTCTGATACCATGTCAGATTTTTCTATTATCTCTAAATGTCATAGATGACATAAAAATCCTAGTATTAGGTGAGAGCAAATGCAAAGTAAAAGAGAACTTTATTAACTAATTATCAAATTCATTACCAAAAAATTATAAAGAAAGTATATTATATAGTGTTAAATTAGGTCAAAAAAAGGGTAATAACTCAACTCACTATTAGAAAATACATTAAGTTTATTTTCTCTAATGACACTAACAACCCTAAGTAAATAGACTAATGACTATGTAGGTAAAATTAAAAGCAAGAAGAAGCCTACACTAAAACCTACAAAATGAAGTTAGAATGAAAAAAGGATAAAAAACTAAGAATATTTAGTTTATGGATTAAGATAAAGAGTAAAATACATTTAAAATAGTTTCCAATTGTGTAAACCTTTGCAAAAAATGTCATAAAAACTAAATTTCTCTATCAAAAAACCTACACATACTCAAATTCGATGTTAAAAAAATAATTTGCTCTAATACCATAAAATAATATTACCAAAGATTTAATTAAAACATTTAATAAGCAATGTATAAATTAAAATAACAATGTTACCTTAAAGTGAGAGCAAACCACAAAATTGAGGCAAGATATTTGATAAGTTGGGAAATTGTCAAATGGAGAAAAACCCCACACTATTATTAGAAGCCTTGTAACAATGAATCTCTAAGTACATAACATGTAGATGATGAGAGAGAGAAATAAATAATGGATGTAAGACAAAGGAGCATTTCAAGGATGAAAGATAAAGAATGTGAAATAATATTATTGTCCTACAAAAGGCAAGAAGAGAGGAGAAGAACTCAATAAATAGATCTATAAGGAATAAGGAGTTGCTTGAGAAAGATTCAAAATGTGTGCCAAGTATCTATAATCCTCTTACAATTGAAAATTTGTATGTGACATGTGGGTTAGGATTTACTTGTGAGAGTAATTCTAAATCCAACAAGTGGACTAGAGAGGTGAGTGACACCTCAGAAGGCTATAATAAAGTGAATTTATAAATATAATAAATACACTCAAAACTAAGACTTAGGATAAACCTAGAAACCTATAAAAAAGGACCAAAATATGTTAATGATATAACATCTAATATTAACCCCTAATTCCTCAGAGTGTCAAGATAAAATTTAAAATAGGGTAAAGGATATTCCCTCAACATCAATCCATAAGAAAAGGCAAATGATTCCACCATTGTATGCTCCCATAAAATAATCATAGAGGCTTAGTTTTAGGATAAAAGAACAAAATACTCTTGTTATTCGTATTGGTGTCCACATTAAAAGTGGGATTTCATCTAAAGAGAAAGAGGAAACTAGTGAAGAAGAGGCTAAAATTATTAGTAGTAGTAAAGAATAAAAATCTACTTCATCTAGCTCTAGGTTTTCATTTTTGGTGAAATGGAGCATTGGGGTCCCTCACCAAATGTAGCACATGGAATAACAAAGAGAAAATTTAGTTAAAATATTTTATAATGGATTGTTCTTCCAATTATTATTAAGATGTCATGTTTTCTTATTTTACCTTATCTCCTTGTTCTTCCATTACTAAAATGGAATAATAAGAAACCCTTATTCTATCAAGATAAGAAGAATACTATAAATTATATAATCCCTAAGGGAAATATAACCCCTTAGATCATGAATCCATTAATTATAAAAATAAGAGAATGGATTGGACATCTTGAATAGTGGCAAAAGTAAAAAGTGAACACCTTTAGGTTCCTATAACATTACCCATAGAAGAAGAATATACTATAGTTGAGAAGACTTTTTCATCCATTTCTAATCAAATAAATGGGTTGAGTCAAGAGTAATTATTTATTAAAAGGGATGTTAAGATTCAAAACCTAAAAATTTAGTGGTACAATGAGTACAACCAATTGAGGGGAGAAAATAAGGCTATGAAGAAAAAGATAAAAAATGTTGAATTACAAATTACAAAACTAAAAGAAAAATCATAATATATGGGTCAAATAACTATGAAAATCATGGACTTAAAACCACCCACAAGGGTATACACCATCTATCTTAAGGATAACTAGATATAATTCTAGTTTATGCATATCTATGGTGACATACCTAAATTAGTAATTGACCTTTGTTCCTTCTTTGAGATGTATATAAATATCACCCTTGAATATTAAAATAAATTTAATAAATTATATATGCATGATAATGTTTTTCATTTTTACCTATAATGGAACCTAAATTTATTTTTTTGGGATTTACTACTTAGGCATTTATTTTATTATCTTGTTAATGAGAGAAAAAAAGATAACAAATTGATAGAATATCATGAGAAATAAAAATAAACTACATTAATGATTAAAAGGGAAGTCGATAAACCTAACATAATAGAAAAAATTGGATTAAATTTATGAAACATAGATAAGTGGCTACAATAATTACAAAATATAAAATATATGCATATAACCAATATCTGACACTGTTGGAATAAACTGGGAAATAATCCTTCAATGATTGTGTGACTAGATGAAATGAGATTACTCTAGAGTAATAGAAAAAGGAACAATTCTTAAGATAAAAATTTAATTCATCTCTTAAGAGGGTCAATAGATACATTTATGTTGTAAGGAGGAGGAGACTTAGTTGGATAGTGATAAACTATAATCCTCCTCTTTTCTAGTTCCCCATCCTTGATTGGACAAGAAAGGAACACATTGATAAATTTTTTGAAAATAAGAGATGGAAAAACTTAGAAAACAACTATGGGTTTTAGGGAAAATAGGGTGTAGGTTTATCATAACCATTTGATTTTAGAACATTGTGTTCTCATATGTATAGGTTTCTGTTGTTTGAGGATTAGCAACAAGTTTAGTTGGGGAGTGTGACGAGTTAATAATTTTTCCTTGAATTACCTCTTATAACCTCTTATATTGATCCCTTTAAAATAATACTAAGTACATAAAATTGTATTTTAATAGGATTTATGCCAATAATGATGGATTAATATTGAAAAACATAAGATAAATGAATGTGTGAATGAATAAGGCCACCTCAATAGAAAACAAACCATAAATGTGAGACACAATTTTTCAAGTGGGAAAATCATCAAACAGAGAAAAAATCCACATCTTTATAAGGATTAAAAAATATTTATCCAAGTTTAATATTAAATAGAAGCTAAGATATATATATATATATATATATATAAAATAATGGAGTTAAGTCATGAAAAAGTATCTAAAGATATACTAGTGTAAGTGAGAAGAATGAGGGAGGAGAGCTCAATAAATAGAGCTAGAGAAAAGAAGAAAGAGTTACAAAGAATCCTATCATGATTTGCACAACCTTCTTAGTGAGTGTCAAATGTCTATAATTCCCACGAGGTAATGGGAATGTGTGTGACAAGTGTGGGAGGATTTACACTCATGTGTAACTCCAATATTCCCTAAAAAGGATAAAAGAGGTGTGGCACCTCATAATTCTAAGATAAAGTGGATCTATTATAATAATAAATGCACAACTAAAACTAGACTTATGAAATCCTAATTAACCTAAATGAATTAATAAAGGTGAACCCTAATAGTAATAGTCTTAAATGCTCCCTTTAAGCTTAATTTGGTGTCATAAAAATGGAGAGAACCATTTTAAAATAAGGGAATTGACATTACATAATACTCTTCCTTAAGGGAAACTTTATTTGAGAAAAATTCCAATGGTTTTGAGAGAAGAATAGAAGAAGATAAGGTTTCACCAAGAAATTTTTAAAAGTGTGATCATCAATAATCTCCAAGAACCCTCTTTGAATAAGAAGGTCCATTCATATTAGAACAAGACCAATAAATAAGGAGATGAAAAAGATGATTGACAAAACCTACAAAACATAAACTTACACCAATTTTAATATAAGTAAACAATATGTCATAAAAATTTGATCTACATATAAATAATTTAATAAAAGTAGATGTAATAAAGGAAAATGGAGAAAAAGATAACTTCCTTCACCAAGTTTGAAATCCTACATGAAAGTAAGTTATTTAAAAATATCTCCAATTAAAGCATATTTCCTTTACAACATAAAATCAAGGAATGCATAAAAAGTTTGAGTTTATCAAAATGGAGACAAATAAGATGTGCCACTTTCAAAAGATATTCTACATGAAGTAATTAAATAATAATCACAAGAAGACACATCAAAGTCTATATAAAATAGTATAGGTTTTGAAATATAAATTGTTTTGACCTTAGAATTAGATGTTCTAGTGGTTTTCTAACAAGACATAATGTCATGAGTTGATTTATCACAAGATCTATATGGATGTAATTTTCAAAATTTAGATATGTGATGCTCGTGTTTACTACAATGCTCACAAGTTTTACCATTTTAACCAAAGAATGAACATGAAAACCATTATAATAAAAAAAATCATATGATATTGAGGAGTACTATTATGAAAAGTCTTTTGGTGAGGGAGACAATATGACTTCAAATTTTATTGTGAATCAATATAACTGAGCCCTCCCAAATTCATGTTAGCCTTAAGCAAAATAGGCTCAAGAATGTCATTTTCATGTTTGCCAATGCCACTACCAAAATAACTTACATATTGCATGATTTTTTAACTAGGTTATAAATATTATGTTTTAAAATAATACGCTCTTGTGAAGATGAAAAATTAATATTACATATTTGCACATTTTTAAAAGATGCAAGTTTGATGGTTAGAGAGTCAACTAAATTTTTTATTTCATTTAATTTTTCATTGTGCGAGTTTTACAAAATAAGAATGGTTTTGTTTTTGCATTCAAGTTGAAAATTTAAATCAAGAATTTCTTGGTATTTTTATATAATTTATCTCTTAAGATCATTAATTTATGAAAATCATTTGACTTATGAAACCACATCATTTTGAAAAAAAAAGTATTGATACAACTAAGAAATATAATGAAAGTTAATAATTAAATTAATATAAAATCGAAGTCCTTTAAAATAATTTAGTTTATTATTAAAAAATGTTTTATATGAAAAAGAGATCAATTTATTTTAATAAAGAGAGAATGATTCATAAAAACCACAAATTAAATTTAATTGAATTTTATGGATTACAAAAAAATTATATTTAACAAAGCATTATAAAAGTCTTACTTTGGAATTACCAAATGTTAAAAAAAAATCCTAACCATGTCACTTGTCAATGATTCAAATTAGAATGACCTCACATTAAAAAGAAAAATCCAAATGTTTTACGCCATTTAAAAAGTTTTTTTTGGTTTTTGAAATTGAAAATATTTTAAAAGAAAATGATTATGAAAAGGAAAAGTGAATTTTAAATGGATGTATTATAGATTCAAAAATAGTTTGAATGCTCAAGATGGAATCACAAGTTAAAACACATATAAGTCAAAAATAACATCAAAGTATAAAAAAGGAGTAAAATCTTTTAAGCTTTAAATATCATATAATAAAATAATGTGCTACAAATAGAATGCCCAAATGTTGTTAAGGTGAGGAAAAACACAAATAATATAACCACTTAATAAAGATAAATAAATAAATATTAAGTTACCGAGAATATATGCATTTGATATAGGTCTGAAATTAAACAATAATTTAGAACTGAAAAAAATCAAAACGTCAATTGTAACACTATTAATAAGGAATAATCTACCAAAATAAATGACAAAAATAAATAACAAAATGAAATATCTTAAAAGGAAGGCATATGACACCATAAGGAAGGAATATGCCTACATATTATTATAATTTCTCAAATCAGAACGCTTCTCATAATACCTATAAAAAAAGAACTATGACAGAATTAAAAAAAAAGTAAAAATATACCATCATTAAGTGAGGTTAAGAATAATAATAAAATCTGAATATATATGAATGCCACATGAAATATTAAAGTAGATAAAGGCACCAAAAAAGATAAAAGAGAAGCTCATAAATGAAGTAAAATGTTATGATGATAAAATGACAATATGACATCAAAGATCAGAAGATGCCAAAATAAGCAAAGCAAACCAGGAAAAAGAATGACAAAAAGTTAAAAGTGCCATACTAAAATATGTATAAGTATAACACATTATAGGAAGAAATGGACCCAAAATTTAGCACAATAAATAAAATGTTGTTTTAATAATGAATGAAAAAAAGTTGATGTCAAGAACAAAAGTTAAATAAATCAAACTTGTGCATGAATAAATAACACACAATAATAAAAAAATGCATATTTATAAAAAAAAATCAATTTATGTCTGAGTTAATGTTTGGAGTGAAAATAATGGATAAATAACTATAATTAACTAATAACATAGCATACTTTTTGAATGGAAACAAATAATAAAAACATGAATAAAACTAAACAAGTTGATTATTGTAAATTTATATTTGAAAGGAATGCATTAAATTTTCCAAACAATGTATAAATAAGTAGTTAAAATGATTTAAATTAATGGTTTTAGTAAGAAAAAGGGATTAAAAACTAGAATATTGGTAGGATCATCCATTAATAATCTGTATAAAAAATTAAAAAAAAAACCTTTTTTTTTTGCTTCTTTTTCACCCAAAGACCTGCACAAACACTCAAAACTTGACATTAAAATGAACTAGCTCTGATGTCATAATAGGATTTATGCCAATAATGCTGGATTAACATTGAAAGAATAATAAAAATGAATGTTTGAATGAATGTGATTACATCAATATAAAAAAAACCAAGAATGTGAGACAAAATTTGTCAACTGGGGAAACCATCAAACATAGAAAAACTCATCTATTAAAAGGTTTGTAAATTATTTATCCAAGTTCAATATCAAATATAAGCTAAGAGATATGGATAGAATAATGGTGTTAATCCATGAACAAGTATCTCAAGATAGACTAGTGTAAGTGATAAGAATGAGAGATGAGAACTTAATAAATAAAACTAAAGGAAGGAAGAGGGAGTCACAAAAAATCCCATAATTACTTATACAACCTTCTTAGTATGTGCTAAATATCCATAATTCTCATGAGGTGAGGGTAACATGTATGATAAGTGTGAGAAAATTTACATTCACATGTAACCCTAAGATTCTCTACAAAAAGACAAAATAGGTGTGACACCTCATAAATCTAGGATAAAGTGAATTTATTATAGTAAAAAATCCAAAAATAAAAATAGAGTTATGAAATATGTATTAATATAAATGACTTAGAAAAGGTGAACCAAAATAATATTAATCTCCATAATCTTTTCTATCAAATAGTATTAAATGAATATGATATGCATATCTTTGGTGTTTTTTAGCCTTAAAAAAATTATTTTATGAATAATATTTCATCATGTACTATCATTAATATTTTGAATCCTCTACTAATTAAATACATATAGATATTAAGGATGAGTTATGAATTAGTAATAATCAACATCCAACCCATAACAACTGGGTAGGCCAACCTATAACAACTAGGTAGGCCAACTCGTAAAAACTAGGTAAGCTAATCCATAGCAACAAATAACTATTGTTATAACCTATTGAAAATGTAAACACAATTGGTATAACACATAGTAGTAACCATGATATTTGATCTAACCTATAACATAAATGTAGTTGTCAACTATAACATTTTTTGTTATTCCCTACTGGGACTGTAATGGTTAGTAATCCATGAAAGGTTGATCCTACAATCTAGGAAAGGGTAGATCAGTGCCTAAATTTGTCATCAACGTCCTTTCTCTAGTGGAACATGATTAAAAATCATTGTAACCATAAAAAAAACTAATTTACATCATGTTTTTTATTGTTAGCTAATTATTTGTTGTTAATCTGTCATTTAACATGTGTAGGTTATTTCCCTAGATTCTCTTAACAACCAAGATACAATTTTTTTTTAATAACCATATTATAACAATAAGAAACTTGTCTTTTATATTTATAGAGGAGATGTAGGGAATATAGTAATGGATAGGTAATGATAAGTAACTAGAAGATAAGGAATCATAGTTACATCTAAATATTTATTATATCAATGCTCTCATTGCTACATGTTCATTAATTCAAGGATAAGTGATTTAAAGTACAAAAATTATACCCAAGAAAATGATTAGATCTCAAATATGACCGAAGAGGGGACTCTCTCAAGGAGTTGTGGTGAAGATCCTGATCCATTAATTAGTTGTTATTTTAGTTTTGTGATCATTTATAGTTTATTTTAAAGTTGTGTGTGTGTATGTTTCTAGGATTCATAAGTTAAAATTAATCAAATCAATTGATATTTGTGTGAGTACTCTTAATTTTGTATCGAAAGCTTTCAAAAACACAAATTAATTCATTTAAGTAATTTATTTCCTATAAGTGTGAATTAATTTCTTGTATTTTCCTTTGTCACAATTTACTTTATGCAAGTGTGTTTCAATATATGAAACCTATAGCTTCTCAACCTCTAAAATAAATTATATTGCATATACAGTGCTAACATATTATCAAATAAATACCCTAATTTGAAAACTAGTGAAATTAATAGGATTGATAAACCAAGTGGTTGCCTTGTCCCATCATTTATCAGTAAGGTTGTATGCAAGTATTGGCTATGTTAGGTTTAATTGGTGGTTTAATTATGCTCATCAATGTTTAATATCAAATCTAGGTGTCTAAAATTATAATCTATTGATAAATGTGTAATGTAAATATGTTTTTAGTATGATTGAGTGATGATAGACAAATATGGATGGGTAGTGGAAAAGGGGATGTTTAACTAAAAATCCAATTGGTGATAATGTTTTTAAAAAGGTGAGATTTCAATGGTGGGAACTTAATGGGAGAGGAAAAAAGTAGAGGAATTTTATTGGGACTATTTATGCCAAAATCCATAGTGTATAAAATCAAGAGAATAGTATTATATATTGACGTGGATAACATCATTTGAGCTTAGTCACCAATTTTTTTTTGGAGAAGATACAATATAAAAATACTTGAAAGAGGGCATAAGGCCATTAAATAATATGTTACAAAACTAAAAAAAGAAAAAGAATGTTAAGTATTATTAATATGTTATGCATTTTGAGAATGGTAAGTCTATTTAACATCATATTTAATATCAAATTGAATCAACATGAAGGTTTTATAAAATTTCTATTTCAATGTATGCTCTTACATGACCTTTTTTTTGATTGGTAATCACTTATGATTAGAGCTATGACCAAATTAGGATATAATGGGGCCCAAATCTCCAAGTGATCAACCACCATCATAAACACATAAATTAGGAACAATAATATTCAAGTATGCCATCAATGGCCACAACTGACTCACATGCCTAATGAGATTTTAACATTGGTGGGGCTGGAAAAATAGTTCAATAGAAATGGGACAATATTCATTTAATCAATTTATTTTGCATACTTTTTGAAATAAGAGTCATTAGTATTATATTATTTATAAATAATAATAGAATATTAATTTTTATTTAAGAAAATTATTTTTCATATTCATAAAAATACAAATCATTATATATTATAAACATAGTGGTTGCTAGATTCCAAACAACCATTATATTTAAATAGTTTTGTGGGAACCTAACACTTGCCATGTTCCCAACAAACTTATATGTATCATTAATTAAGATCAATGATATTAATTAAAATTATATAAATCATGTTTTCCTTTAATCAAATATTTTAAAATAACATGGCCACCTTTAATAATAATAGGAAAAATATATTTAAGATTTTTTTACAGACCTAGGAGTAGTTAGGCTCCCAACAACAACTATATATTCTATAAAATAATTTTATAAATCTAACAACTGCTATGCTATATGTATATGTGTGTATGTGTATGTGTATATATATGAAAATATATGGAAATAACATGGCTACCCTTAATAACTATAGGAAATTTTACAGCATAAGAATAATGTTTGTAACCTAGCAATTGCTTGGCTCTCAACAACCTATATATATATATATATATATATATATATATATATATATATATATATGTCACATTGGGTAAGACCAAAGGAGGTAGGAGTATAATTATAATTATAAATGTTGATAGCCTAGTGACCACTAGGCTCCTACCAACCATTATATATAATTACGAGTGTTGGGAACCTAGTGGCCATCAGGATCTCAAAAATCATTATATATAATTACAAATATTAGGAACCTTGTGATTGTTAGGTTCCTAACATTATTTTTCATATAACATAATTTTATGATTGTTTTATCTAAAAAATAAATTTGGGAACATATCAACCACTATATTCCAAACATTGTTATCTCTAAATAGTAATGGTAGGAACTTATCTGCAATTAGGTTCTCATTAACAATTTTATTTAAAAAAAAGTTGGGAATTTAGTGAATGTTATTTTCTATTGACCATTACTTAAAAAGAATAATGTTGGGAACCTAATTGTTGTTGGGTTCATACTTTTTGAACTAAAAATATAAGATTAGTGTTTCATTTTATAATCAATGATATTTAAAAAATTAAAATTAAAATTATTATAATTATGTTAAGATATGGATGAGAAGAACCATATTGAGATTATTGGAATATGATAACAGTACTATTAAAATCCAATAATAGTAATATTAGAAATCTATCATATAAACATTTGATATATTTGAATCTAGATTTTATGGAATGTGTCTAAATTTAGTAAAATTATGCTTTATTCAATAATGTCTTTGTGTATGTTTTCTTTGTCTATTTTTTAAATAAATAATGCTCAATAATTCATTTTTATAGTAATATAAATTGTGTACCAATTTTGTAGTAAATGATAAAAGTTGTTATAGTATTTTATACTCTTCATATTTATTCTTGTGGATTTTTAATCTTAATTATGGTATGAATTAAGTTTAGTATTACTTATTTTTATTGTTGATGTATTGTGCCATTACACTACAATATTTAATATTTTAGTAATATTGTGTTATACTAAAACAGAGGAAAATATTGATCCATCTTTGTGCATCACTTCCCCTTTTGGTTTGAGGATTTTTTTGGCTTATCTATTTAACCCTTTTATCCCAACAATTCATTACTTAACACTATTATAAATAAATAGTTAGAATTTTAATCCCATAGATCATTTGATTGACATATCCCATGTAGAGAAATTGACCAATATTATGTCCATGCAACATCTGTAATGTATGGTACATTTTTTTATAATCAACACTAATATTATGATTTATCCCATACATTCTACAATACCTCAATATTCTTTGATAGCACAAAAAATTTAAGACATGATTAAAAATCCAACAACTATTCCAAGGACCTAAAAATTCTAGTCATGTGGTTACTTCTCAAGACATTACATAACCCTTTGGAATGCGAGGTTGTCACTCATTCTTTGTTAACACTTTTTTAATGCCCAAATTTGATCAATACAAAAACAAGGGTCACTCTTCACATCAAATTCATTATTTTTTTTCCCATGATGATATTTTGATGAAAAATAAATTTCTTACAAGTATCAAGGATTGTGCCTTGGATTTGTTATATGCCTTATCTATAGACTTTGTGTGATGCTTTAATGATTTAACTGGCATATTATTAGATCATTTTATAAAAAAATATCCAAAATTCCATGTTTTCTCAAAGTTATCAACTAAAAAAAAGGCCTAACAAGAGTCTTACTGATTATGTGCTTATATTCAACTACTTACAAAATTGTCTCATAAAATCTTTGATAGTGAGCTATAAATTATTTCATACAATAATTTTTTTAAACCAATCAAAGACAAATTTATGTTCAACATTTACAAATATATTGATGAGATTTGTCATATAGTTTTAAACTATGAGATTAATATTTTATAGGCTAATATGTTGAAGCGTGCATATATTGCTACTACCTCTACTAACTCCAAATATCATGGAAAATACACATTGAAAGATAAGACTAATGATGCTGTAAAGTTTCAAGGTAAGAATGAGGTAAATGCAATTTCACACCCACATAATAGGTATGTCTTTCCACATTCTAGGACCCTTTGATAATTTATAAGATTACTTAAACCTCTTTACAATGTGCTTAAACAATTACTATGATGTAACATGATCACCTTACCTTCTTTATATTAATTAGATATTTATCATCCATTTCTTATGAGATATTATTTTAATATATATTATGATTACCATAGAGATTTGTAACATTGTTCCAATCGATAATTTGTACCAAGATATAAGATATAATATCTAATTAATAGTAATGTCATTGAAGTTGAAGTACATAAAACTACATTAGATGAATATGTCACAATGCCTAATAAAAATTTCCTAGTTTTCAATAATCCATTTCCAAATTTGGATATAAATAGACAAGATGATGTTCACATGAATACTCCTGTACACCAACCAACTATTTCCAATGAGCATATTATTGATAGCATTTAGGTATGGTTACTAGTTCGCAAAATAAAAGAAAAATTATCACATTTTATGACCATGAGATACCCAAATGTAATTCAAAAAATGGTCCTCTTTATACACATGATTTTATCTGTTCACACCATTTTATTTAAAATGACATTAGGATAGATAAAAGTTCAAGTCAAAATATAATTACATTGTCATTTTTAGCTAGTAGAGGCTACACTTAATGAGATTTAGTAGGAACTATATACACATAATAGTTTTCACTTTTATCATTTATCAATGTTTTCTTTTACAAGGGCTTATCAATGTATTAATATTTTTGAGTGCACACATTAAAGGGTGCATTGAGAATGGGGTGAGAATGGCTCATGGTGCATTTTAAAATATGTTTTTATTTTATCATGTAACACTATTACTACTATTAGTTTTATTTCCTCCAAGTTTCTATCTATCTATATCTTATATCTACTTCATATCTATATTTTGTGGTTTCCCTATATCCTATGGTATTGACCTACTCAATACCATCTATTTTTTACCTTTATCCTTCTTGTACTGTACCAAATTTTTTGATATATTTATGAGAGTGTTTTCTAACATTTATATTATATCAAACTAGTCGATACCCTATTATGCCATCCAATATCATCTAACTATATAGCCTACACAATAATGTTAGCTTAAAGTTTAGGGTTGGTTTTAGGTGTTGGAACTGTATATATTGTTAGGAACCTATGCTACCCATTTTATTTATTTTGTTAGTGTAATAGTTGCTATGGATGCATATACTTTGTAAGTCATCCCATGAGCATTTTGTTTTATCTCGCATTCATGAGAAGTAGTAGTTGCTTAGATTAGACTTAGTATATAAGTGTTGAGGCCAATGAAGGCATCAGTGAATTTATTGTATTGAGCTTGATCAAAGGAGGTTTCCCCCTCAAAGTGGTCTATGATTAATATAATACTTTCAGTGACTTGCTAATTTTATAAATTATTATTTTATGCATTTTTATTAATTTGTTGTAGGAGGATCCTCTCATCTGGTATCAGAGCACTTTCCAGGGCCAATTATTTTCCTTCAAAAAGTCTTAACTCTATTCTACTACATAATTAATTTTAGTAATCTTTCAAAAAGTCTTAACTTTGTTCTGTGGCATAATTCATTTAAATAGTTTTATGTATAACAATACTATGTTTCAGATTAGGGTAAAAAATTGACCACATAACTATGGAAGTGCTTGGGTGAAATCCCTAAAACTCATTATGAAGAGTACCATAGGAACCCCAAAGTATCTAGCCCATTGAGAGGACTTGCTAGCAAGATGGACAATGGCCCCTTATTGATTGAGTAGTTCCCATCCGTGAAGAAAACCAAGAGCTATCACTTAGAGGTAAATCTGTGGCCAAAAAATTCTAGAGATCGGTACTCGCTTAGATGGTATTGGTGGCTAGAATGATATATTTAAACCCTTATTCAGCCATTGAAACTTGGGGCCCATTTCTATAAATTTTAAAATATTTCTAGTAGACTATAAAAAAATCAATTAGCAGAGTATCCATAGACTGTCAGAGGACTTACAACCAGATAATTGATAAAAAATGGGAAATATCCATTCTTTCAGTTTAAAAAAACTATCCAAAGATTATCAAAAGACTCTTAGAGGTCTTGTAGATAGATAGAAAATATAAATCATAAAAAAAATATGTTAGGAATCTATGTCACCCCTTCTCTTTATTTTGTTAGTGTGATAGTTGCTATGGATGCATATGCTTTGTAAGTCATCCCATGAGCATTTTGTTTTATCCCACATTCATGAGAAGTGGTAGTTTCTTAGATTAGACTTAGTATATAGGTAAGTGTTGAAACCAATTAAGGCATCCATGAATTTATTGTATTGATCTTACTCAAAGGAGGCTGCCCCCTTGAAGTTGCCTGTAATCAATATAATCCTTTTAGTGCTTCTGCTAATTTTATAAATATGTTATTTCATGCATTTTTATTAATTTATTATAGGAGGATCCTCTCATATATATGGGTTATATTTATTTCATATCAAAGCATAACACACTCATACATTCTTATTTCACTCACATTTCTTATCTCTAAGGAAGAATTGGGAGAGTTAGTGGTTTAGAACATTATTTTGGAGATCTTGTCTTATGGTGTCATTGAAACTCAATAGGGTCATTTGGAGTCCTTAACTAAGGATATATAGGTCTTCATCCCACCATTTGAGGTATTAAAACTATAAAATTATCTTATAAATCTTCACTTGATCCAAGGGGGAGATTGAAGTGTCAGTGGGTCCACCTAAGGTAAGTATTTATATCTCTATACTATTTCATTTATTTACTTAGTAGATAGATATTGTTTTGTTTATTTCATTGTGGTTGTATGTGTGTGTATCTTTGTTTAGGATTTATTATTTATTAGACTTGTCAAATGTTACTTTAGGTTGCATAGACCCCCATTTGGTTGACCATTTAACCTTACCCCTTTAAGACCATTCTAACCAATATTTTACTTTATTTTTTACCCATTTACAACTATTTACTTTACATGCATATTTATAGCCATAGTTTATAACCATTTACCTTTGTTTAGGTCTAGTGATAGATGTATCATTATGTCATAGGATCAAACTTTGGAATCCTTTCCTCTTAACATTTAATTTATAGGTTGCCTCATGCTATATTTATGGAATTCATTGGTCCTTACTCTATTATCCAAGTATACGCAGGTTCTATTTGAATGACCTTATTCAAGTCCTAGTGTATTAAGAAAAATATGATAGTTGTAGGTTATCTGAGCTCATGCATACATTATGTTAAAATTGACATGAATCTTATCCCTCATTTGGTTGGATCAGTTTCATATGTGTCCTTATGGATTCTTAGAAAAATATTCCAAACCATCATACATCTATCAACTAAACTATATCAGTCAACCCAATATATTTATCTG
This sequence comes from Torreya grandis, assembly GCA_037957365.1. Classification (NCBI taxonomy): domain Eukaryota; kingdom Viridiplantae; phylum Streptophyta; class Pinopsida; order Cupressales; family Taxaceae; genus Torreya; species Torreya grandis. Next base: position 623,413 of record JARHVA010002931.1, on the reverse strand, counting down.
TCTACCTATAAATGGTATTAGACAACACAATACCATTACCTATTTGTCCATATTATATCAGCTAACTTGATATAGTTCTATGTGTGTTTAAAAGTATATAGGCTACCCTGATATAATTTTATTTGACCAATTTTAGTTTTTTACTATATCATCTAGCTTGAAACCATTCTATTTGCTTGTTTAAATTCATTACATGATCCAAATTTAAATTTACATATATCATTTTCAATATTTTTCCTTATAAAATATGTTTTATTGGTTTTAAAATTCATAGGAGTTATTTTTTTGGGGAAAGCAATTATAAATTTTACCTGCACCATAGTGTGAGGGGTATTGCCCCGATACTCAAACCACTAGACAACACTATACATGGAATTTATTTTCCATGTACCTCATGATGTATTGAAAATTCCTATGATCCTTATTTTTATCCTTTAAGAAGCCTTCTATCCATTTGATTTTATAGTATACCGATAAGTGGTTAGGCCTAGGAAGTTACTCTCAATGTACCTCACTGATGAGATAGTGTGGCCATGATAATAGTGGAATATGTATACACATAATGTTTTTAAAATTTTATTGATTACTAACATTTGGTATCTTGAAGGAACCCATTGAGTCTCAATCTCTCTAAGTGCACACCTTAAGGGGTGCATTGAAAAAGGGGTGGATAGACCATTGGTGCTTCGTAAGATTATTTTCTATTTTGCCACTTGTTATCTACATACTTTTCTCCTAAAAACATTAACCCTAAGATTATTATTATCTATTATACCCATTCTAGACATTTGATACATTTTTATTCTCCTTTTCCTCACCTAAATCCTATTTTTTTAGTCGACTATATCGGGTCAACTAGGTCAACCCTGTACAGTTTTAGGGTTATTTTCACTTATGATCTAGTTGACCTTTGGCCAACCTAGCTCATGACCTATAAATTATTATCCAAAATTGTGCTAGGTCAATTGGCTTGACCCTATCAGCTAAGATTTTTGAAAGGGTTTAGGTTTAACTCTACTTATAAATACAATTTCATTTTTTTCATTTGATAAAAAGAAGTAAAATAATAAGTAAGAGTGAATGAACATCTACTTATTGACCATTCTACTTGAGGAATAAAGCTTAGGGTTCCATACTTTATTTGGAAATATGGATCTTGTCTTATGGAGAAATCTTTTTGAATGTATTAATAGGTTGTGTAGTTTAGAGTTGATTTATCTTTGTCATTGTTACATACCATATCAACCTCTTGTGAAGCACCTTGGCCAAGGAAGAGATTGAGGCTCGGTGGGTTCATATTCAAAGGTAAGTATTCCTAAATTTATTTCTCCTTTGTAATAGTAAATAGATATGCATTTATTCTTATCTTCCATGTATTAGGATTATATATACATTTATGTGAGTATATGTCTCTTATGCATGTTTAATTTTATTTTTTATAACCCCCACTTTATGCTACAATCTTTGGTGAGCACTAGATTAGACTTACTTTACTTATTATTAATCTAGGTGACATATCAAAACCTGGGACCTCCTTAGGGTTATTATGTGATTGTGTTATACTAGAGGCTTTGGAACCCTTTTTAACATAGTGCATTGTGATAAATAATCCCCTAATTAGGTCTAGTAGATCCCCATATTGGTCATGCTACCACTTAACAAATGTGTTCCCAATCGAAAGTGTAGGTATGCTCTATCTTCTCTAAGCTAGGATTTATTTATAGACATGATGCATTTTTGATTACATACATTTTGGTGAAATTGATGTGAAGTAAATTTTTTAGGATTTATTCAATTATTTTTCATTATTTTTATCATATATTTGCCATGCTAGTTTGACTATGTTGACACAGTTTGAACTTCTATGCACATGTTTAACACATAGTCGCATCCATACAATTTTATTCTTTTCCTGTAGGCTCTTTTTTAGGTATAGGTTACTATATTGAACAAGTCAACCCATTATAGTTTTTTAGAATTTTAGACATCTAGTCCAAACTATTAGGTCAACCCAATTGAACCTATACATTTTAGGTACTCATCAACATGCTTATACAAAGTTAAATTGACCCATTCAACCCTGTTAGTAGGATTTGTAGGAATTTATCAAGGTTATTTGACAAAAATCTCATTTATTTTCATCTTTAAACTCACTAAGGTTCCTTTCTATCATTTATCTATTTTCTTATCTTTTTCTTTTTATAGTTTGTAGTCTTTAAAACTTCTCCTGTATAGATAATTAGATCAACCTTGTCGACCTAGTTCTATATTTTGTCTATTGTTTCGATAACTAGGTTGACTCTATCAACCCTATTCATTTTTAGACATTTTCTTCCCTAGTATCGAGGTGACACTATCGACCCTATTATATATTATGTGTAAATACAATCGACTGCATCGACACTATACCATGTTTCAAAGTTGAAATTAACCTTTATATGCTAGTAATTATCTCATACTTCCATTTCTTGATGCTTGCATGCTTAAAATAAATCACATAGTTTAATTAGGTATTTTTAATTTACCATTTAGTTTCACTATTTTGTATTTTATGCACACATGACCAAATCACAAAATCTTAAACAAGCACTTTAATAATTATCTATCCAAGGCCAACTTACTTGGATTTCATCACCAAGGGGGAAGCCAACTTAGATTTCTAGTCAAGTATAAACACGTGGTTAATGGTATATTTTGTCTAAACACCTGACACCCTTATTACTTTGGTGTGTGAAGTGAGGGGATAAGCCCCAATACCAAGCATATATCATTACCAATACATATCTTTTTCATCCCAAACATATTTAAACTATCATTAGATTACTTTTTAGTTCCTTGCTTACAACCAATTTCCCATCACATTAAAAATAATATTCTAATAATCTAACAACATTTAGGTTGATGGCTTAGTTAGCTTTTAATTTTCAATTTGATTTCTTTCTCTTTACTTAATTAAATTTATATTGTAAAAAATTGCATTAGACAATGTTGTTGCAAGATTTTATGCTGTGTGCCTCAATTAGATCAAACTCATTGATTTAATTGATTATTTGTTTCCTTTTGGTTCTTGATTTTTTAAATACTTGCAAAATCATTTTTGTTTCAGTATATGGTCTTTTTAGTCAACATAATCAATTGTAGATTGTCTAATTTTTATTGTTTATTATATTAGGTCGACCTAATCAACCCTATACACTTTTTTAGCCTTTATTTACTGTACTAGGTCAACCCAGTTGAACTTATACAATTTTTAGGCCCTATTTTCTATGCTAGGTCAACCCAGTTGACTCTACATAGTTTCCTATCACTTCCTATTTACTTGTGTGGTTATCTAGTCTTATCTCATTATGATGACATCTTTTTAGCCTTCTCTTAGTCAAAAACATTGTATAATTAAATATTTGGATAATAACCTCACCTATTTTATTAATTCAGATGAAACTATCCACTTTCTTCCTTCCTCTTCTCCTAAACCAAAATAAATCACTACACAATGTAATGTAGTTGAGGTCCTTTATCATAATCCTATTCTCAATACCATTGTTGGTAATCTTCCACCAAATAATCCCCCTCCTATCAAAAAAAATAATACCCCTCCTTAAAACACCAATCCACATATTGATACAACTCAAATTCTTACACAAGTATTTCAATAAATGAACATCATGGAAAAAACCAATACATCTCAAATGATGAACATGCAACAACATTTATTAAACATGACTAGTCAACCACATCAAGTCATCATGTCTCAACCAAATCAAAAATTTATCTCTCCTCTTAGAGATGCTAATGGGAATATCATACCTCAACCTCAAATGAATAAAAAAATACTTCAACATATTCAAAATGAACCTTTAGCCCCATTCATTACATTCATAGATATTGGAAACATTTCTCCAACTATCACATATAATGGGACCAAAGACCCTATTATCTTTCTTAAGTATTTTGGTAATCTCTATAAGGAATGGGTCCAAACTAACACATTTTATACCACCAAGTTCTTAGACAAAACCTTTTTTGGTGATGCACTTGAATGGTATAACCAAATTCCTAGACATTCCATCTCACAACTAGAGGATTTAGACAATGCTCTAGTGAAGGCATTCCAACATGATGATCTTCTAAAAATTACCTTAGCCATTTTATCAATGCCAAGCAACTTCCTAATGAATATAATCATACTTTCATCAAATGATAGAAGTCTATGTCTCATAAAGTGGACCATAACATGAATTATGATATACTCTTAAAACTATTTGTTACTTCTATTAAACCTCCCCTTAAATACAAAGTTTGAATCTTTTCACCTCAAAATTTAGGTGAAGCCTTAGACCAAGAAAAAAGGCAATAATTTCTTATGACTCAATTTGAAACACCTTAAACAACTACTAAAATACCTTTCCAATCATTTTAGAATAAAATTGATTCATCCAAGCCTCCCCAACCTCAAAATTGAGCATCCAATTCAACCAATTTTAACCCAACCCCCTACCTTGAGTCTAGAAAAACTTAAGAAGAAATTTCCACCCTCTAAACGCATGAGCTTTGATCCTTCCAAACCTCCTCCAAAATAGTAAAATGTTGATAAATTTTGTTGGTGGCATGCTATTGTAGGTCATTATCATGAGTCTTGTCATGATCTTCACTATTTTATTCTTTCTTCCTTGCTTGTTCCACATTTTAATCTTGATATTCTCATAAAACAACATTATAAATACTATCTTAAAGCTTCTCAAATTCAATCTCAAAAACCAAAATCACATCAAAATAAACTACCTAAGGATCAACAAAAATTATCCTATACCTACACCTCATCCACTAATGTTTTCCAAACCATAGTTTATCCTTCTTCCTATACCAATAAGGAAAGGATAGCTAAAAAAAATAATTTTAAACATATCATTGCATCCATTAAACCTCAACCTCTTAGGTCACATGAACAAAAAGAGTACCTAGTTCAAATGCCTACTCCAAAGAATATCATACATGGTCCTCCTTTACCTCCTTTATCTCTTCATCATATGTCACATCCAACATCCTTAATATCCAACAAACCAACAAGTTTACCTACTTCCAAATGCACCTACCAACCCAATACCAATCATTCTAATGGTTCAATATTACCTAACTCCACCTCACATGTTGGGGCATCTACCGATTCCCATCCACATGTTCCTTTCAACTTTGGGGAATCTTATGATGCCCATCCCTATATCTACCTACCCATTGGGGCATCTTATGATGCCCACTATTATTCTACAATGCATAATAACGAACATATTTAGCTTCAAGAAACATTTCGAGACTTATAGCCGTATATTTCACATGCTCATCTTTGATATAGATGTTAGCATGGATGTTACTTGTTAGTTTTTTGTCCCATGTTTTTTCATTTTTGGGCATTTTTATTCATTTAAGTCATAATTTACTAAGCATCATTATTTTCCTTTGGATTTTTTGGTTTTCTTACACATCACATTTGGCATTTGTTTTCATTTACTTTATTTTATTCCTTATATATCTATTTTATTTTTGTCTTTTTTATGTCATTCTTTACCTTAGTAGCTTTATGATTATTTTTATCATTATTTACCATTCACCTCATTGGTGTTGACCTTGTGAATTTTAGTGTAAGGCCATGGATAGGACCTAGCCTTCCTCACAGATTACCACATTAAAAAATCTTTAAATCACTTTTTGATGACTCCTAATTTCATTAGTGCTTATACTTGATCCATTTTAGGTTAGTATGGATTATATAGTGACATGAATATCATAGCATAGCCCCATCCCTTTCATATAACTATTTTACCTCCTTGTGATCAACTATGAGCATATTCATCATTATATCACTTATTACATAGATAGATCTCTTATTATCCCCATATTTCCCTTATTTCCTTTCATTTGAGGTTCACATTGGTTAATTTTGAGATTTCACACTTACTTGTGGGCATGTCTAGGAGTATTTAGACACCTTGGTATTTAGGTCCTTTTATATAGTGACCAAGTGTAAGCTCTCTTGTGTTTGTCATCTTTATCACCCATGTTTGGTCATTATAAATCCGTATGGAGGAGGAATAGAAAAAATCCATCAAGAAAGTTAGAATCCAAATCATTTAAAAAAAGGCAATGATCCAAAAGGCAACATTAAAAATTTCAAAAGTTAAATCACACTAAAAGATGTGATTAAAAGCACATCTCTTTCTTCTAGTCAAATCTCAAACTCCATAGTTGGCCTCAAAATAGATCTGAGGTCCATTGGGGTGCGATAGGCTAGTAGAATAGAAAAAGAGAGTAAAAAAATCTTTTAGTGCTACCTAATTTATCACATAAGTACCCAATCTTTGTAGTAGACTGATGACTCTATAAGGGGTCCTAAAGAGTAGGGAACACATTGTGAGAAGGTAGGTCCATTTTAATTTTTATGCATATAGACTTTATGGGATAATCTATGTACCACACTTGTTAGCCCAAGATTTGTGCTTATTAGTCAAAATGTACTAAGTCCTTGGTGTTGATAGTTATTAGTCTTTCTCACTTGCCTAGTGTGTCTCATTATTACTAAGGATGTTTACATCACCCATGTGGTGAATCACATTCCTTATTCACATCACATTTTTCTTATATTCCCCTTGTTAGTTATTGATTTTTCACTGATCACATCTTTGATCACATCTACCTTATTACACCTCTTTGTTTATAGTTTGTGAGTTGCATTATAAGACCTTGGATAGGACTAGGGCTTCCTCATAAACACCCTTACACCATTTTCTTACCACACCATCTCATTGTAATCCTAGTCATGTCATTAAGTGGTTATGTTTTCTTACTTTGCATCTTAAACCAAGCACTAAGTTTGAGTTTTTCATCCTTAATAGATTTTTTTATTTTCATTTCTCCATCATATTTTTATTTGATTTTTGTGCACTTCACTTATATATGACATTTTCCATTATTACATGTTTCTCTTTATGTATGATTTCTTCATGTTTTTATCACATCTTCAATTACATTTTTAGTCTTTCATGTTTTTATTTTTGCCTATCTTACATGAACTTACTTTTTAATTTCTTGCATATCTTTTTTTAATTTGCCTTGCATTGATATTTCATTTGTCATTCATGTTTTACATTCTTCCCAACATGATTTAGTATTTTCTACATTTTTTTTTGCCATTTATGGTTTACATGCTTCCCAATGTGATTTAGTATAATCTACATTCCTTTTTTCCATTTATATTTTCCATGATTTACAATATGATTTAATGTGTTCTACAATCATTTTGTCATTCATTTCCCCTCATTTGTCATTCTTTTTCCGTCATTTTATCATTCATTTGCCTTTAATATTTTAACCTTGCCTTAACAATCCTATACCTGATACCCTCATATCTTATTTATACCTGATACCCTCATATCTTTTCCATAGAGAATATTTTCCACTACCATATGCCTATATTCCAAAATTTAGAATTTTTGGATATTTTTTCACTAACTTATATAAGTTCACCTAGTTTTCTTCACATTGGATGCCTCACTTCTCTTGAAATCTACTTCTTTATCTACAACACTAAATTAAGTAAAGGTATGTATTTTTCAATTTTGTACTTTAATTTATCTTATTTTATACTTATTACACTTTACTTAGCATCAATTTTATGTGTTATCATGTTTTATTTCTTGAAGCATCATCCCGTGTTACACTCACATGACACATGATGAGCTTCAAGTGGGGCATATATATACACTAATGTTTTCAAACTTTTATTGATTATTGAAACTTTATATCTATAGGAACCCATTGATTCTCAATCTCTCTAAGTGTACAACTTAAGGGGTACATCAATAAAGGGATAGGAATGCCATTAATGTTTCACAAGATTGTTGTCCCTTTTTCCACTTGTTATCTAGATACTTGTCTCCTAAAACCATTAACCCTAAGCTTATTCTTAACTATTATACCCATTCTAGGCATTTGTTACATTTTTATCTTGAATTTACTCACCTAAATACCATTTTTTAAATTGAATATATTGGGTCAACCCTATACAATTTTGAGGTATTTTTCACTTAGGAGCTAGTTAACCTTTGGTCAACCTAACTCATGACCTAGTGAATTATTATCCAAAACTATGCTAGGTCGAATGGGTTGACTCTATTGGCTAGTATTTTTAGAAGGATTTAGGGTTAACTCTACCTATAAATACAATTTAATTTCCATAATTTTATTAGAAGAACAAAAATAAGAAGTAAGAGTGAATGAACATCTACTTATTAACCATTCTACTTGAGGAATAAAGCTTAGGGTTTTATACTTTCTTTGGAGATATGGATCTTGTCTTGTGTATAATTATTTTGGATGAATTTATAGGTTGTGTAGTCTATAAATGATTTATCTTTGTCATCCTTACATACCACAACAACCTCTTACAAAGCACCTTAGCCAAGGAAGAAATTGGGTTCGTCTTCAAAGGTAAGTATTCCTAACTTTATTTCTCCTTTATAAGAGTAGATATATATGAATTTGTGCTTCTCTTCTATGTATTAGGATTATGTATACATTAACATGAGTATATGTATCCTATGCATGATTATTTTTATTATTTCTAACCCCCACTTTCTACCATAAGCTTTGGTGAGCACTAGATTAGATTTAATTTACTTGTTATTAGTTTAGGTGAAATATCAAAACCTAAGACCCCCTTAGGGTTATTACATGATTGTGTTATATTGGAGGATTTGGAACCCTCCTTAACATAGTGTATTATGATAAATTATCCCCTAATTAGGTCTAGCAGATCCCCATATTGGTCATGCTCTTGCTTAACAAATGTGTTCCTAATCAAAAGTGTAAGTATGCTCTATCTTCTCTGAGCCACGATTGATTTATAGACATAATGAATTTATGATTGCATATAGAATCCTTTGTGGTTAGTTCATTCATTTTCATATTTGATATTTTAGACTAGTGTGTGTGTATATATATATATATATGATTGTGTTATATTGGAGGATTTGGAACCCTCCTTAACATAGTGTATTATGATAAATGATCCCCTAATTAGGTCTAGCAGATCCCCATATTGGTCATGCTCTTGCTTAACAAATGTGTTCCTAATCAGAAGTGTAAGTATGCTCTATCTTCTCTGAGCCAAGATTGATTTATAAACATAATGAATTTATGATTGCATACAGAATCCTTTGTGGCTAGTTCATTCATGTTCATATTTGATATTTTAGACTTGTATCAATATATATATATATATATATATATATATATATATATATATATATATATATATATATAAGATCCCACACAAACATTTTATTAATTTACCTCCCTATATTTATTTTTATAAATAGTTACTTAAATTTTTAGTTTCTTATTTATAGATTATATCAGTTAGTCTGATACCATTCTATGTTTTGTGTCAATTTTAGTGGCCATCTTGATATAATTGTGTGTGTTTTATAAAATACATCGATTAGATTGATATAGTTCTATGTGTCTCCATGATTTCATTGACTATCTTGATATAGTCTATTTTTACCATATTCCTACCAGCTTTATCACCCAACCTAATAAATTATTTTCTATTAACATATTATGCTAGCCATCTCGATATAAATTAATTCTCTCAAATTTAGTTCCCATCTATACTTACTTGGCCATTATAATCTATTTTTAGTATTCTTATTTATCGACTAGTGCGGTACACTTGATATTTTCTCTTCTAATATGGAATATATTTTAAACCAATTATGTCTCATGGCTAAGGATTCTAATGATGATATTCCTACTTATGATGAATATTATAGTGGGATTGAAGATTATCAATATGGCCCTCCCATTTATGATGATATGTATGAGGATCATAATGACATCACTTTTAATACTTCTAACATTGATGAATATTTCCATGATGATATTTCTCTCTATGATCCTTATGAACCTTAATATTGGGGTGAAGACCCAAAGTATTAACCTTATAGTGGGATTAAATATTGTTAGTATGGGACCCCCATTTATGATGATCCCTATGAGGATCCTAATGATCCTACTTTTTACATTTCTCACATGATTGAAAATTAATACCATGGTTTCTCCATCTATGATTACGATTTTGATGGAGGTGAAGACATTAATATGATAGTGGAATTTCCCATTGATAAAATTTATAACATGGATAAAAAAACTCTTATGATTTTCCCATATTTACAAATTCCCACTAGAAATCAAGAAATGATGAGTTTAGTTGATGTCTACCCACCCTTTACCACAAAATTGGAAAGCCTTAGATGGATAATTCATCAAACCACAACTCACATTCAACCCAAATTTGATAACCCATCAGCTTATGAAGAACACCTAAATGACATGCATACCATAGTATAAATTATAGGTGATTCTAATCCTCAAGTTCATATGAACATTCATCTCTATCTTGCTTTAGATTCAACCTCTTCCATATAAATACTCCAATCACATCTTTTTAATAGTATTAATGAACCTAATACCTTTCAGTTGTAACCACTTTCATCTAACTACATTGGCTATGACACAAAATGTGCCTATATAGTTCCCTTTCTATAATAAAATTATATTGACATGTCTGATACAATTCATTTAATTTCTCTAATTTGTATTGACTTGTCCAATACTATTCATCTCAATATTATTTTACCAAATTGTATCAACCTAGTTGATTTTAGTTAATTTTCATCCCATTTCAATAAACTGTATCGACCTATTTAATACATTTCATTTCAATCCTAGTACTATAGATTGTATTAACCTAGATGATACACACACACACACACACACACACACACACACACACACACAAACACACACACACACACACAGACACACACACACACACACACACACACACACACACACACACACACACACACACACACACACACACACACACACACACACACACACACACACAATATTATCTACCATAAATCCATACATTATCCTAGATGCCACATTCCCTACTATAACACAAATATACATAGAATTTGACATCCTTCATATTGACCAATTTTGACCCCCAAGGTCAAAAGGTCAACCCCTATAGGTAAATCATTTATTTTCATGTCTTGTTATATATGTTCATAGATTTTTCAAGCTTTATGAGGTCTTCAAATATCCTTTTCAAAACCTTGTTAGCATTGTTTAAGGTAAATTTGGAGAAATTAAGGTAATATATTGTCTTTGAATTATACTTAGTTAGTCATGTCATGGAGTGATGAAACTTGGTCAAGTGGTGTCATAGGCCTTTAGTTGTCCCTACAAGTAGTTTTGAAGAAGTTAACATTATTTTGTGGACTTTATAGTAATGTTTTATGAGGAAAAAAGTGATTTTTGCTAACTCTAATGTGTGTAAAAGATGAAAAATTCCAAAAACCCATAAAATACTCTTTTAAAGGTACTTAGAGTAGTTATAAAACTTCCCTATATGTTAGGATGTCAGAGAATGGTAAGAATCTTGAATTTCAATGCTTAGAAGGGAGTTTTGGGCATTGTATAGACTTATTGAAGTCATTTCTACATGAAAATAGTTTAGAGGTGTCTCTTGTTACTAAAAAGGCTAGATTAAATATTGGGATGAAATTTTAGGTCTTAAAAGTGTAAAAAATCTTCTTTCTTTCCATCACTCCCTTCGTAATCTTATAAAGGCAAATTTTAAGTGATGGTACAGGTTGTACAAGTGGAATAAGAGCCTAAAATTTTGACCAAAGCTGATGAACCATATGGAATATCAATTAGTGTCATTTTTTGTCTGATTGAGCTATTTATCCTTGTGAATAATTTCTAAGAATCTAAGGTGATTTTTTTAGGTGAAAAACCATGTTAGGGTCAGTTTTGGGCCTCTCAAGTGAAAAAATGAACTCGTTAAAGCATGGGAGAAGTTTTTAACGATCCATATAAGTCTTAAAGTCAATATCATAACATTATCTAATGATTTATTAATATTTGTGGCCTCAATTTGGTAGGAAACCTCCATTGTACACAATCTACAAATTTGACTGTCATGGTCTCTATTTACTCCAAGGTTTACAACAATTGAAGGGCTAAAATGAGGGTATTTATTATTTTTTTTATTATCCTCAATGAAATCAAAATTTAATTAATGGATCCAATATTCTTTCCAACATATCTTCTTCAGGTAACATGCATGATCTTGGTCTTGAATACTGTGTTTGACTCTACCTATAAAGGCATTTAGAAAGGTTTTTGTCTTGTTTTATCAAGGTCACCTAGATATCATAATCTCATAAGATTATATTAATCAATTTTAAATATTAATATCCAAGTGAATATGATCTTAGGCTCATGAGTTCAAAACAAGCACCAATGTAAACCTACAGGTCTATAGACCTGTAGGTTTGAATTTTATGTGAAATCCAATTAAATGTACCAAAGTTTAATTTTGAAACATAAATTTGAAGGTAATTTATTATACCTACATGTGGGTAAGTTCATGACCACTAAATGAAGTGTGATTGTAGGCCTCAATCTCAAGACACTCTCAATATACCTATAAGCATAATGGTAACACATAGGCTTACTTGGGGTTTCAAGTTGGATTTTAAGTTTGAAAGAATATGGGTAATAAAAGTATTTGGAGAATTAAGTTATGATAAGTAATGAGATTCATAAAAACCATCAATATTATAATAATCTACTCACACAACTAAATGACCACCTATAGGTCCATCTTAGGCTTGAGGTGTCATACTGGTTTATATGCAAAATTCTCAAGAAGATTTATGTCTTGTGAAGTAGGTGTAGAAATAAAGGATTCATATAAGTAATTTAATACACCCTAAATAAAGGTTAATATTAGATTAAACATCATATAAATATTATAAGTAAAAAGGGATGTTTAATATTCTTAAGGGTTTGAGGGTAAAAAGGGATGTTTAATTCATGATAAAGCATCATATAGATATTAAAATTTTAGGTAAGATAAATATACCATCAAAACTTAATCCTAATCTCTAATCAAATTTCAAAGTTAGACCTCCATCTACAGTTAGGCATGTATGCTTTGTAGTGTCATGACTTTTCTAGTTTTTAAGTTATTTGTTGAGGATGAAATAAAAATATAAATGGGATAAGTAGATTTATAAATTAAATGAACACTCCATGAATTTTTTAACCCTTTGACAATGGAAAAATGATTAAACATAGACCTCTAGGGTCAAGAAGCCTAGGTAGTCAACAAACCCTCATAGTGAACAAGCAAGTTGTAGAGAATTTTGAAGGCCATTATCGATTTAAAAAAATTTGGAAACATGTTAAAAGTTTCCTTATACCTATGTAATGCCATTTAAATAAATGATGAATATTTGGGAGTATTTTAAGCCTAAAAATTCTCTCTCAACCTATATGCACAGTCCTCCACATATGAGAAAGTCATTTGTAAAGATCATAACTCCAAAAAGATGATGCATGGAATGAAATGACAATTTTAGATGATTTGTAGGTATTAATAATCCATTTAAAATTAATATTTATTGATTGAAAAGACGTACATGCTATAAACAAATCCTAAGAATGCAAGGTAGTCACAAAATGCATACTTGAGCCTAAGAGGTCACCAAATTTTACTTAGATATCTCATGAGGTTGTGCATGGGATTGAGTAGTGTTTTCAGGTGGTGGATATGTCCCCCCACTTCCAATTTGTGGTATTAGGAAGGAGAAAGAGTACTTGTCCTATATGAACTATTATTAAGAATTAAACATGCCTAAAACCCTCCTAAAACCCTCTTGGTGACTTGATATGATAAATATGATTTACAATGAATTCATATGGATTTTTTTTTTACTTTAAGTAATTTTAATAACTTCATAACTCTCCTAAACACCATTTCATGGTACTGGTTGGCAAGCATGCAGGTACAACTATACAAAACAAGGTAGAAAATAAGGTTGTAGGTGTGTTTGTGAAGGTGAAAGGTATAAAGTGGATTATAAATTAGGAATAGAGGTCTTATAGGAATTTATAGAGGTTAATAAATTCTATACACACTTATCATGTCTCCCAAGATGACATATTAGCCCTATAAGTTAAGTTGGCCAAGAATGGAGAAATGCATTATTTTTCAAGATAAAAGTTCTATATGTAGGTCTAGAAAACACTTCAAGAGACCTATTTTAAATGGATTAAGTTTCATAATGATTTTTTGGACCTAAAAAAATCATTTAAATCCTTATAACCTAAAACATTCTTATAAAACACTCAAACTATCTCTCATGCCTATTCAAACACTTAAACTAGGGTTTTTGACCATTTCATGGTTAACCCATCTATACAGGGTTTAAGGAGATAAAAATTGACATTGAGCATGGTATTGGAATGGGGAAAGTGAATCACACACTTCCTATAAGTTTCAATTTTGTGGGAGTGTTTTTGGGCCAAAACTTAGTTTCTAGGCAAGGAGACCCAATTGAGGAGAGAGAATAGGAGATAAATGACATCAACATTTGAATCTCTCTCCTCAATTTGGTCTCCTTGACTCAACATTTAATGATAAGGAAATTCACTCAACATTTAAATCTCACTTAGACACTTCATAAGTCAATTTAAAATAATGATAATGAAATTCACTCAACATTTAAATCTCAAAATTTTAGGTCGTGACTTATGAAGTGTCTAAGTGAGATTTAAATGTCGAGTGAATTTCCTTATCATTATTTTAAATTGATGACCTCTTGACTAATCCTCCTAGCCTAAACATTCCTCATAACCTTCATGAGAATTTTTTATGTAGAGAGGAAAATTTGGAGTAGTGTTTGTTGTAGATTAGTCTCTTTTTTTAAGTGAATTTACATTTGGATGTTATTGGTCCAACTATTTGGGTGCATCACCTCCATTATATTAGGTTTCTCTCTCTTTTCCTAGAAAGTTGGTAGAGTATTCTATGAGCCTAAGTTATTCATCAAGGTTAGCTAGCCCTTTAACCTATAGATTCATGTCTCCAATAGGTCAACCAAAACCTCGAGGTGTTTCCATGTCATTAAAAATTTGGAAGGCTTGAACTACCTTCTAAAGGGTGAAAATTTGGTTGATAACACTTCTTAATCCCTTCAATCTTAAGGTTAATTTAAATTCACCAACATCTCATAGGTTGGAGCATCTTGTGATGCATATTATATTATTCTCACACATGTTAGAAAATCTTGTGATGCCTCAATTTTTTACTACACATATTGGGGTACCTTGCTTCACCTACCTTCTTCTTATTTCAGCCTCTAGGCACCTTTTGATGCCCATCCTTAATGTTATGCATGCTTTGGGGGAATCTTAAGATACCCATACTCATTCTCTTGGATTCTTGATATCTCATCCATACCATGAAGTAGTAATCAAGAATATTTTACATGTTATAAATAGATAAATTTAAACTCAAGAAAAAAAATCAATATAAATATGCTAACATTTAATGTGTTATTCCTTAATATAGTCATTAACATAACTATTGATTGTTATTTTCTCTCATGTTTTATTTGATTTTATTTTATTATGTCATTTTTACAATCACTTTATAGTTGGCCTTTATTCCCTAGTGGATCCTAGGTATCACCTTTAGGTTATTTTCATAACATTTTTTCCATTTTTCAGTTTGCCTTAGTCTCTTTGTGATTCTTTAGGCTTTTTTCTACATTCCTCATATTTTGAGTTGAATTCTCATATCAATTCTTGTGTTAGGTCCCATTTAGGTTAGTTCAAATTA
The DNA here is from genome assembly GCA_037957365.1 of Torreya grandis. NCBI lineage: Eukaryota > Viridiplantae > Streptophyta > Pinopsida > Cupressales > Taxaceae > Torreya > Torreya grandis. The sequence goes on along the minus strand of JARHVA010002931.1, from coordinate 607,647 downwards.
TCTATTGACATGACCACACCTTTTATATCATAGTCTCTCATTTATAAAACACCATTCTACCTTCTTGTGGTCAACTATAAGGCTATATATCATTGTATCACATTTTTGCATGGACAGATATTATACAATCCCCATTTTCCCCTTTCCATTTCACTTGAGGCACACTAAGGTTATTTTTGAGATTTCACACTTTCATAAGGAACAACTCTAGGATTCATTTAGACATCATGGTATTTAGGTTCTCTTTTCTAGTAGTTAGGTGTAAGCTCTCTTATGTTAGCTATTTTTATCACCCATGTTTTATTTTTCCAAATTTACATGAAGGAATAATATAAATATTAAAAATAATAACAATACATACTAGTATAAAAAATAAAATAAAAATCCTAACGTTCATATCAAACCAAAAGATGTGATATTTATTTGGCACCTCTCTTATTTTAGTTGAAGATAAAAATCCATAGTTGGCCTCATGATAGAGCCAAGGTTAATTAGGGTAAAATAGGCAAGTAGAATGGGGTAGGAGGTTTCCTTTCATCATTATATATTCCTACATTTTACTTCCACCTACTTTATCATACAAATATCTAATATTCATAGTAAGTTATAATATATTAAAGGGGTTCTACGGAGAGGGGAACATGGTGTGGGAAGGTAGGGTCCTTTTACTCTTCATGATTATAAACTTAATGGGATGATCAATATAATTAACTTGTTATCCAAGTTTTTGATTATTTGGTGGAGTTTCCTACGCCCAATAACTCTTAGCCTTACCCACTCATTTATAATGTATCATGTCTACTAAGGATTTATACATCATGTGTGTGATAACTTGCATCCTTAATTTCATCATATATTTCTCGATATTCCATTTATGGATGTGATTTTTAGTTGATCACATATTTTCTTATATTATTTTATATTTTCCTTTTCACTATCATTTATGATGCCTCTTAAAATTTTCAATTTGTGAGTTGAATTGTAAGACCTTGAGCAATACAACTAGGCCTTCCTCACAAATTCCCATCACAATTTATATATATACCATTTTATCCATCATAGTCATGTATTTATATGGTTTTTATTTCTTACATAACATTTTAGAACAAAATCTGATTTAGAGTTTTCACTCATAGGACTCTTACTTATTTTGTAATCATTTTTTTTATGCCCTTGCTTGATTTAAGTTGAATTTACTTATCTTACATTTGATGTAGTTTACAATTTTTTTTAATTTATGTTTGATTTAAGTTTAATTGTCTTAAATTTTAAATGAATTATTCATAATCATTTTTGTCTTCCTTTTATTTCACTTAAGTTGACTTGTCTTAGATTTTGGGATGACATTTTTACAATAATTTGTATTTTTCTTCACGTTTGATTTAAGTTGAATTTACTTCTCGTACATGGGATAACATAATTTCTTATGCATATCCTTATTTGATTATATTTTGTATTTTATTACATTAGATATTTTTGTTTTTATTTATAATATTTTACATATCTTAGGTGATGTGTTTTACTTTCATTTTATCATTCTTTGTTTACATTTTTTGCTTGTTAATTTTTCTACTACTTAATTTTCCTCATTTTATTTGTTATTTTTTACCATGCATTTAGTCACATTTTTTATAAAATAATAAAACATACATCACTTTACATAAATTTTTTCCATAGTATGATATTTAAATATAAATGTGTGTTCGAAAGAAAATAAATAAATACATTGTATATGTAGATAACAAAAATGAGTCACAAAAATATATCTATATACGTAAATATCTCAGTTTCCACATAAGTACATATCAATACATCATATATACATACACAATATAGTTGAGTAAAAAATAGGCTCTAGGACTATGGATCACCTTTGACCCCATTAAGGTGAGGTACTAGGCTCACTATAGAGGCTTCAGATGAGGCAACTTACAATTTTTTTTATAGTGTCTGATTCTATGACCACAAACCCTTAACCTTTCCTTAAAGTCTATTAAGCCACGCTTGTATATCTCATAACTTCATAGATATATTTAGGTGAGGATCCCTCTCTATGGATTATACCTATCATGTTTTTGCCTTACCTCTTTCTATCCTGTTCGTACCACCACTTGAGTAGTAGCTTGCTCACATCGATAGATCTCCCTAGTAGCCTTTCTTACTAATTTAAACTAGTTAACATGTGCTTTGTATGTTGGTTTCATGGGATTATACATCCCCATGGTATCATGCTATGGTATAACATGGTAAAAAATTATTAGGAGAAGAAAATGGATGGTAAATCTATGCATGATATTCTCAAATATTCATGTGTTATGTATTTAGTTTTCAGCTATATGTATTTTGTCCTATCCTCCATGATTTGTAATAGGATTAGAAGATGAAAAATATCCTCTTTTGGTACAAAAATAAGAGAAGAATGTGAATATTAAAAGACTGTAAATGACTATATATATGTATGCTTGTATGAAGAAGAAAGTTGGACCTTTTGTTGAGATCATATAGAATATTTAGTTATGGTTACCTATTATATTTATTATTTTGTTCCTTGTGTGTATTATCATGTTTAATGTTTGGTTTAATCCTATATAAGTTACTTTGAATGATCTGTAAACCTTAATGTAGTACTAGTTATTCCTAATTCCTACCTAATGCATGATAATTCATCATGGTTATGGTTTTGCTTTCCCTATTGAATATGAATTTCCTACTCTATCCTATACACTTGAGTAAAAATTATCTATCCTCATCTTTATCACATTTTAATGTTTTAGGAACCTCTTTTAATAAAAATATCATGATTGGTGTTCTCCATTATGTCTCCTCCACCATCATATCTACAAAAATTAAACCAAATCAATTTCAAAACTCTCATATATATATCAAAATATGTAGTATATCTATCACTAGTGCTTAACATGTTTTTTTATACCTATAAGAAATTAAAGTGATAACATAAAAATAAAAAAATACATACCAATAATAGTGCCATCATTATGGCCACCCAAGACATGTGTGTTGTCATGGCTACACCACGGTGAAAATTATCATCACCTCCATTGCGAGACCACTATAAACTATCAAGCCAATATATGTATTAATAATTATATGGCTTAGTTATCTATTAGAGATGATTATGGATACCTCTGCTACCTATAGGGAATGAATTATTCCTTCTTTCCTCCTCCCTCCCCATGCACTACTCATTTTTACCTATGTCTTCTTCTAATCATAATGGGTTGATGAGTTCTCTCTATAAGGATTGTAACTAGCACCCCCCACTCTTCATGGCTCCCTTGTATTTCTCACCCACTAAGATAGATAACCAAAGGTGATGCCAGGGGTGCAATGTAAAACTATCTTGGGACATGATCATAAGGGTATAGTTTTAACCATCACATGTAGTTTTTCGTGATGGCCACACATCCATAGTGCCCCTAAAAGTCATCCATATAATATGATCCTATTTTATGGTCTATAGTGCTAACATATGTGGGAATATTTAGACAACATGGTCTTTATCCCACCTCCTTACCCATGGGAGGAAATCATCAATGACATGAGGTAGTCCTATCGATATGTATATTGGGAACATATCATATATCTAACTAGAAAAAGGTATATTCATGCCCATCATCTACTGGATCCTATTAAAAATTTTGTATAAATAATGAATTAAATACACTAATGTCATAACTATTATATCAAACAAGGTTCCCTACTCTAATGAGAGGCCACATCAGACTTATGACACAATATGCATGTGATCATAGGTTTGATTAGGGCCTTTTGAATATTCAAAATGCTTGAAATGTAAACCTAAAATAAATATATAAAAATATTATTCTCATCATACCCATCTTGACCAATATCCCATTAGGATATTTCTCTCTACTCATCCATGGTTTCTTTTGTATCACATGAGATAGGCATACATGTATTTAGTAGCCATAGAATCACATATACATCCTTTAGGGTGATATCCACCTCAATGGCAACCCCATATAATACCCACCTAAATGTTTCAGTGGGACTCAACCATCACCATAAAAACATGGTGATAATATTTTATTTGAGTGGAATCTAACACATTTGCATGATCCCTCGTAGGCATAGTGTGACAAGTTATGTTTGATCTTCCACAGATAGTATCTCCAAAAGATACAGTATCCAAATCATATCAAGGCACCACCATTATATCTTTCACCTCTAAAAAATATCAAATAATAAAGCACAATATAATTTTGATCAAAAAATATAAAATCAAGAGTAAAAATTAACATTAAAAAATAAAAATAAAATTTTTACTTATTTTTCTAATACATTGACTGGCTACCTAGCTATGTTGGCCATGCTTAATTTTATAAACAATTCATCCATACCTTATGGTATTGGCCAACACTTCACTAAATATATTCGACATACCATAAGAAATTGGCTAGAAATTTAATATATTATATTGTCCATACCATATAATATCTACCACCTTTTTTTCTTATTGCATCAACCATAGCCTATGATACTAGCCATGTTTAATATTTATACTACATTATCTAGATGTTAAAATACACCAAAAATTATTATATTTTAATTCCAATAGTCATACCTTATGGTATCAATTAATTATCTAATTTTATATTACACTAGTTATACCATACACTATCGACCTACATTTTACCTAACTACATCAGCCATACCCTATGATATTAGCTCAAAGTTTATTGTTACCCTTACAAATTATATCATCTTGGCTCATAAATTTGATTGAGGGTGGTGATTTATTTCCATTTACTTAATAATTATCCTTAGCCTTAAATTTTATTTTCTATCAACTATCCATCCCCCATCCTATTTTAAACTTCATTTTGATGCTTATTAGCTCAAATTTTATTCCATGGATTTGCCTCAGTACCTAGATTTCCCAATATAGTTCATTTTAATCAAATATGAAAAAATGAACAATACATTCACCACCTACCGATAAGGTTTTGATTGTAACTATGATACATCCCCCAATACATCTTCCTCTTTGTCTACAATCCATTCTATCTAAAATAGCTAAAGTTGGATGCACAAAGTTCTAGGTTTTCTAAAAATAGAGAATATGTAAATGGATAAATTTTACCTACTTATAGTTAAAAAATAAAATTTATAAGCTTTCAATTATTTAAATTGTGATTTCATTTTTTTACCATATCTTTCTTTCCATATGTCTATTTCATGAACTAAAATAAGCCTTAAAATCTTGGTGAAATAAGAAATTTTAGTTGCTAATAGAAAAAAGTAGAAAAAAATTGGAATTTTATCTTATTTTTCAAGTTCATCTCTTGTTCTTCTCGTTGGGTGCCATCACCTATGATATGCGTAACATTTTTTACAATCATCAAGCTAAGTATATTCATTTGTTTTTACTTCAATTATTTTCACATTTTTTTAAGTCATGATCTTTAGTGTGTCTATGTTTCTTTCCCAAAGTATCATTCCATATTACACTATTATGAGATGTGATGAGCTTTGGTGGGGCATGTATATACACATAATATTTTTTAGTTTTATCATTTGCTAACACTTTCTCTTGTAGTGGCTTGTTGATGCATCAATTTACCTAGGTGCATGCCTTAAATGGTGTACCGTAAATGGGATGGGAATGGTTTGTGGTGATTTTAAAGAGATGTTATTTTATCCTATTAAACTATTACTACTATCAATTTTATCTCTTCCAAGTTTCTATCCATTTATCCTTTTATCTCCTCCTTATCCATATTAGTAGTTTCCCTATATCCTTTGCTATTAGCCTAGTCAATATTTTATGTTTTGTTCGTTTGTCCTTCATGCACTATATCAGCTTACCTAATATAATTTTGAGTGTGTTTTATTAAATTTTTAATATATTAATATAGTCGATACCATATTATTCCAGTCATCATCTTCCAACTATACTGACCTTCTTGATAATGTTAGGTTAGAGTTTAGGGTTGGTTTTATTATTTTGGTCATAGATTTAGATAAATTAAAAAAATATAACTAATGGTAGAGACAAATACATAGGTTATAATATTAAAAAAACTCACACTATATTATGCAATCAATGGGATAAAAGTATATAGGCAAAAATATCCTATGAACAATGAGTCTTCCTCACTCCCTGCAAACACTTTTGAAACTCTATCTTTAATCAACTACCCTAGAATATCTCTCTAAGATATATTTATGTGAGTAAATATAATTAAATTATTATAAAAATTAATCTCACATGATAATTATTACATGAAACAATACTAACAAAGCACTAACTCCTAACATTTAGCCCTTACTTAAAACATGGAAGAAACACTACCCTTTTTAACTACAATGTGCTGCCTCAACTTTCTCATGATCTTGATACACATACATGATTGGTAAACTCTCTAAAACTATATTCTCACAAGTTTATTATATGGATGGATACAACAACCACCCAAGTATGAATGGGCACCCACACTTCAATTCATCTTCCACACTTGTATATTGATGGATTTAAAAAAAATCCAACCAAAAACCTAAACATACAAAATGTTTTATAGGACATCTAACAAGCTACAAAGATGGTTTTATAGGATAACCAACAACATATAAGTATGGGTTTACAAGATAACCAACAACCTTAATAAAAGTATCATGATGCTACAACACTATGTGATTTAATATTCCACTAAATTTTTATAGTAGGTGAAAATATAGAATCTTTCCATACAAGAACATGATGATGTGTTTTTTTAAAATTTTCTACCACACCACAAAATATAAAAATACTTAAAAAAACTAGCACTAGATCATTGTGCAACATCATTGTTACTAACTAAAAAAAGGATGCTCAAGCCTCTTATCTTTGTTGACTCCAACCTCTAGTGACATGTTGATCACTCATAAATTTTGGCATTGAGGTTAATTTTCATGAAGTTTTTGAGGAGAAATCCCCACTCCCCACTAATAATCTTAACATACTCATTAGACATTGGGTTCCACTATTACATACTGATTTAACCCTATGTTTTATAACCTTTGAATCCATGGATTATTATGGTTATCATTGGATTGATATTATTTTGATTGATATTTATGACATATACTGGTTATGGGATAGTGATATGTTGATTAGTTTAAATATTGGATTAATTATGTGATAGTCATACTATTTTATTTCTATACATTGTGGATGTAAATTTGTTAGTTATGAATCATTAATTTTTGATATATATGATGACTCAAAAAAACTACCTAATTTTCACGAGGTGGATCCAAGATTGATTCTTCCCTTAGAGCATGACAAAGGGAGAACATCATCAGAGAGGATGGTGTAGATGGGATGATCACACCATAGTAGATAAACTTGTTTAACTCTCTATTTGATCTAGATAATTTGTTTTTGAGTGCTAATATACTTCTACTATGATCATGTTTTTAGTTGATACTTATGATGATTTGAATTTTGTGATATTATGTATTATTGTAGTGCATATATTTACTCATACAATGCTGTTTTATGATCATGTATTTGATATTGACATAAATATGGTTGCTTAACACAGTGATAAGTTTAAATGATATTCAGTAAATATCATCTTGATTTTATGTCTATAAGTATAAGAAATAGTCAAGTCATTAGTATAAATATTTATTTATATAAATACAATGATAACATTACTATAACATCTCTATGTGTGATAATAGATTATAATGTTCAATAGGATTCTCCTTGTAGTTGAAAGCTGGTCATTGATTTTTCCATAGTCGAATTATTGTTCAAAATTAAAATATAGTTAACACTTTTAAATTAATAGAAATATTAGAATTATGAAATTAATCATAGTTAGAAGATTGAAATACAAGTGACATTAATTTTATAATATAAATTAGATTATTAATTAGTTTGATTTATCTTTTAAAGAGATAATTATCTTTTTACATATAAGTTAAGGAAATTTAATATCATTATAATGATAAATTAAGAGCTAGTATAAAGCATGGATTAATTAAGAATTAAAGGTCTAAAATTAGACTTAAGTAAACTTAAATTATTAATTAACACAACCTTGAAAGTAAAGATTAAAACATGCATGATTTTTGAAATAAATCAAGCTCGGAGTTAAGTGGATGATATGAAATTAAAAACAAAAATAAGCTCAAGATAAGTCAATATAATTGATTTTAAACCAAAAAAAATCATACATATTTTCATGGGAAAGGAAATAGAAAAGATGAGATTATAATAATAATTAAGGAGGCTATAGTAGGAGAGGAGAGATAGAAGAAAAATACAATGAAGGAGAGATAAAATAAAATACAATGAAGGAGATATAGAAGAGAATACAACAAAAGAGAGAGAGAGGAGAAATAAAATGAAGGGAAGAGAGGATAGTGAGAGTGGAATATTACATAAAGAGGATGCAATAGGATGGCAAGAATGGTGAAAGAGATAAGTAAGAAGGAAAAATCCTAGTTCAACAAAGGCATTGAAGGTAGGTTTAGTAATCGTGATTCATTTTTATTGAATGCTAGAAATGAGTCTACATTTATAGTTGAACAAAAGTATGCATACCTATAAGTATTAATACTATATAATTTAAAACACAAGAATAAAAAAATTGTTGGTTGATTGGTTAATTTAGACAAGTCAATTTTAATTTTGGTTTCATTCAAGAGACAACATTATAACCAATCTATGTATTTTAAAATGTAAGATAAAAATATATGTTTACCAAGTTGAATTTTTAAGTCATATATTCAATATGGATGGTATAAATTTAAAATAATATTCAGATTTAGTTATTATGCACATAAGAAAACCATGGAGTTTAGAAAAGGGTGCAAGACCTAGGCGTATGGATAATAATCTATTATATTTTTAGTTTATAGACTAGCAGTTAATCAGCCATGCCTTTACTAAATTTAGAGTAGATTATATAGGAAAAACTATTGATGTATATAAAATATCTCAGAGGTATACTTGTTGGATAGCTGGGCATGTATTATTATTTGTGAAACATTTAAGTCTCCTGGCAATATAATCATTGTAAGTTTGGTTATGCATTTAAGAGATTATATTTTTGTGCTTTTGTAATATAATTTATAATACATAGTAGATACATATTTACACAATTAAATATGTTTATTTTCTTGAACTATTACAAGATAAATGATATGGTAAGCCGTATACTCCATTTGGGAAAGAATGGTAAATGTATGAAGGAAACTAAGTTTCCTCTTTATGGCAAATCTAATTTTAGGTGAAACTTTATTATTGCCTTGGATTTATGTATTATAGTTGATATCAAGTTTATAAATGTATGCACATGTATCTTGTCCAGTTTAAATATGCTAAATATGCTTTTATTTAGTATTCATTATGATAGGATAACATGAATTATCCACTAGTAAGTAATTCATGAACTATAGCTCAGTTAACAACCTAGGAAGTGAATATTAGTATTTGAATACGTTTAATATATCTATTGTGATATGAATCTTCTAAATCGAGTATTGAAATTTTAACATAATAATCCATTGATGAGGTTTTTTGTATATAATCTTGTAAAGGGATTGATTAATGTACTAGAGATATGATATATATGGAATGATAAACCCTATTACAAAATTGAAAACTATTATACTAAGTATAGTTGTATACAACTTATTATAAGTTGAACATTACCAATTATATAATGGTTATAGGGATGCATGTATTATTTTATATACTTATTAACAGATATGCAAATTTTCTATTTATGATAAATAATCATAACTATGCATTTAGTCCATCAAATACATTAAATGAATTTCGCACACAAAGATATTTAAAATATAATGAATATATCCCATTTCTATTTAGGAATCATACTATCTAGGCATGAATCATATCAAGTTCATTTATTACATAAACATCACAAGAAATCATTGAATAAAGTTAGTTATGACACACACACACACACACACACACACACACACACACACACACACACACACACACACACACACACACACACACACACACACACACACACACACATACATATATATATATATATATATATATATATATATATATATATATGTATGTATGTATATGTGTGTGTGTGTGTGTGTGTGTGTGTGTGTGTGTGTGTGTGTGTGTGTGTGTGTGTGTGTGTGTGTGTGTGTGATGTTTATGTAATAAATGAACTTGATATGATTCATGCCTGGATAGTATGATTCCTAAATAAAAATGGGATATATTCATTATATTTGAAATATCTTTGTGTGTGAAATTCATTTAATGTATTTGATGGACTAAATGCATAGTTATTATTATTTCTCATAAATAGAAAATTTGCATATCTATTAATAAGAATAATATATTTTAATCATTAGTTTATATACTATGTTGTATTTAATCAGTGTTACATTGATAATGCCAAATAAGTAGTGAGACAAACCTCACTAGTTTAGTTGACATCATGAATGCAAAATGAAGGTAATCCAATTAAGTGGTGTGTATGAAATTGATAGATTCTTGAGATCATATTATTTTAGATAATTTTTTTTATATTCTTTGGAAGAAAGAGAGAAGATACTCGAGAAGGGTATGGTAGAAAAACTTGATATATTATGCATGCATTGATCCAGATGGTTATAGATACTCCTCTTTGGCTTGGGAGGAATGACATGTAGATAAGAAAGCACTAAATAAATGCTTGATAAGTTAGATAGTAGGGTGGGTTTCCTAGAAATCTAGATCCAAGAAACACAATCATCCTTGGAGGCTATCAATCCACACTTTTAAACAATCAAGTTCTGAAAATGAAAGATAAATTATTTGCATATATCACAGAAGGTATTGAAATCAAATATAAAAATTTCTTGATAAATGAATAGGTGAATTTGAATAATTATAGAAATAAATAAATTAATATTAATACTAAATAAATCAGGTGTGGTCCAAAAAATTGGGTGTGTTTTTGTGATCAGGTAGAGGGAAATAAAGTTGGATTTGGTTGAGGTCTGATGGGTGAAAATAGATTGTTATTTATTTATCACACATTGACCATCAATGGTTAGGGTGACCATCAATAGTTATGGATAGACAGTCAAAGGTTAGGGTGACCGTTAGTGGTTACTGTGGGTTCTAGTCTGCTTTAAGAAAATGGTTGATGAGGTTACAAAATGGAATTCTAGAAAGTGGGTTTGGGTTGGGTTAGTTTCAAAATAGAAACAAAGTAACTAATTACTAAAAATAGATACTTAAATTTCTAGTTTCTATTTGAAGAAGGTTTGAGATGGTTGGTTGACAACTCTTTGGTGGAGTTTGGAGTAATTTTGATAGAATAATGGTACTTGGTTACTGATCGATGAGTTGTCACAACACTTTGAACCTCTGGCTTGGTTGCTGGTTCACTACAAGAATACTTGCAAATTAAGCTCTGATGTAAAAAACTTTTAATTTTGGATATGGATGATGATATATTTCACCTCCTCTCTTTTTATAGGAAAAAAGGAGAGGTGAATCAATAGTTTAGCAAGGTCTTTAATAGGGTGTCTAAATTTAGCTTTTGCATACATTAGTTCACACATGAATTATATAAGATAAATATAAAAATCAAGATGGAATTAATTGGAGTTAAATTTTTTGGTAGCTAAAATATGACCATCAATGATTAGACCTAACCATAGGTAGTTAGGGTGACTATCAATAGTTGAGGGTAAGGGTTAAGTTTAGTCAAGGTGGGCTAGCTAGGGTGAGTTAGTTAGTCAATTAGCTAATTAGTTAACTTGACTTAGGTTTTTAGTTGAAAGGTTTCAAAAAAGTCCATAGGGAGTCTTGAGGTGGTTTAGGGGTTATTTTGACATCTAGAACCATTGTGTGTGGTTTTTTAGTGTATACATTTTGCCCCTTTTATTATGAAGGTTGTATCAACAAGCTACAAAATAAAAATGGATTGTGGGTCGAAGGTTATATTACCTCAAACATGGGAGGAGGTGCTCCCCCTCAAGATGAGAATCGATGAGGTAAAACAAAATTAGGTGTAGGTTTGATAAGTGGGTAAGTTGGTAATGAAGTGGGTAGTAGGTTGGGCACTAAACTGCAAACACACACAAAGTGTAATATCCTAGATTACACATTGACTAATTTATCATGGTTGGTAAAAATAAGTTTGGTATTAGAAATATAAGTGATAATTAGACCACATGACCATATGTGATGGTTGGACTACACATGTAAATATAATTCTCCAAAAGGTCAATGTTTACATGGGTATCCAAAGGTAGGAAGTGATCTTGTGAAGATACAAGTTAGTTGGGTATGCGCAAGGTGGTGTAAATTCAAAAAATGTTCAACTTGGAAATATAATTTATGTAATTAAAAGGACCAAGGTGAGGTCATCAAAAAATATGTGATAGTCAGGCAAAAATGGCTAGTGGTAAGGTTGAAATCATTGGTGGTCATAGTTGGCAGAGAAGGGAATGTCTATTAGATGGAAGAAGGTGAAAGTGTGTTAAAAATTTATTTAAAAGGTGTGGGTTGGAGGAAAACACCCTAAGTTGGTCAACTGTCAATGGTCAGGGTCAACCATTGGTGGTCACCTTGATCGTTGGTGGTTGTACATCAACCCTAAAAGGGTAAAGACAAAAGACTAATAGGGGTTTTATTCTTTTATTATGAATTGGAAACCCTAAAAAATTGGCATGTTTATCATTTGTTGGAGAAAAATAGTGATGGTTAAGGGTGATTGATTAAGTGTGTGTGATTGTGTGAGTTGATTGAGGGTGGATTGGAGGTTTGACTTGACCAGGATACAATGTGGATGAGGGAGAGCATGGGGCTAGGTGGTGGTTCCCAGGGCTCCTCCTCAATGATGATTGATGAAAGAGGTATGTATTGTTTTGAATTGGTAGATTAGGTTTAAATTTAGCCAATGAATGTTTATTTTAATTTTGTTTTTGTTTATTGCTTGTGGGAGTGGGTTTGACCTAGGGTTAGTGCTGTGGTAGTTTTTGTTATGTTTAAAGTTGAAATGGTTGGTTAGATACAAATTTATAGGGGTAGGGTAGATAAAGGAGGGTAGAGGTAGTTGTAGGTAGGTTTGTTTGAGTTGTTGTGAGTGTTGGGTAGGTATATTGGGAGGGTAGAGTTTGGTTTGATCGTAGGTGGTCACTTTATAGTGACCATCGGTGGTCATTTTCAACCATTATAGATCACTACTAACCATTAGTGGTCGATTATTGATGATCATAATAGTCAACCATCGATGGTCGATGTACAAGTTAATTTTTTTTAAGAATAGTGTTAAGGATAAGGTTAAGGTTTTGGTAAATTATTGATAGTTAAAAACTTAAAGGGGGTGGTTCTGGTTACCATTTAGGTTAAGGGTTAATAAGGTAGAATGATAAGTATAGGTCATATTAGGTAAATGTTATGAGTTGGACATATTAGAATAGGAAGTAGGTGCAAGTGGTAGAATCTATAGGCTAAATATGTCAGTGAATTAAGGTTTTTATTTACTATCAAATCCTAAAAGTATGGGAGAGGATAAAAATGAGGGACAAAGTTCCCCATTACTAGATGAGATTTAGTGTAGGATGACTAATGATGATTGGGAGTACATAGAGGATGTGGGTCTCAAAAGTATGAGGTACTACCAACATGTACCTTAGGATGTAGAAATGTTAGTGACACTCATAGGACCCTACCACTAACTCCTTGATTCTTATAGGTGAGTTGACTATCTTTCTTAAAGATATCCACATGATAGTGTAGCTACTCATATGAGGTGAGTTGATCTACCACATTGAGAATGATAAGTGGGATGGGTAGATAGAGCTTTTATATAGAGATGAGCTCAAATTTTTGAAGTAACACTTAGGAGGCTTTTAGTACACACCACTATACTAGAGGGATATGGATGTAAGGCATTTATTCATGATGATGATGATGATAGTGGTCATGTGTTATGCATTACCAGATTCTAGTAATGGGAGGTTCCCTTACTTGTTGTTGGGGGTACTTATTGAGATGTGATTGGGTCATATAGTGTTTACATGGGTGCCTATGTTGTTATTTCAAATTTATTGAGAGTTGTGGGGCTTCTATGCCCATAAGAGATATGGGATAAATGTTGGGTTTGTTCTCTATTACTAGGCTTATGAGCACATCTAGGTATTGAGACCTATGGGCCTACCCTAAGAGGGGTTTGTGTAGATGGATTATAGGGTTGGATATATGAGGTGGAGAGGTGACTATGCCATCTCAGGACTAGGAGGATCACATGATATAGACTGGTATAGGGACCAACTAGATGCTTTGGTTGTGGGAGACATGATTTAGAGAACATATGTTAGGTTTTTAGGTTGGGCACACTATAGGAGATATACTCTGTCTCTTTAGAGCTACAAATGGATCTATGGTAGATGAGACCATGAGATAGATTTGATTCCATTTGATAGGGTATGGAGGTAGTTTATCCTTATGTAATATATACCTAGGGCATTCTCAAGATATAAAATGGAAGATGTAGAGTTTTCACTACCTGATCCATAGCCAGTTCATGATTTTATTGATCATGAAGATTTACCTATAAGGATAGATATATATGATGTAAGTGTGATAAATGGCTATCCTACATGGTACTAGGCACACTATGCCATGGTTAATTTTTGTGGTGATGATGGTGATTGGTAGGATATAAATGTCAATGTAGGGGGAGATGGTTAGCAGGCTCAAGTGTAGGGGGTTGGCCTAGATGTATAGGTAGTGACCACTGAGAGGTAATAGGAATGAGCATCTCTAGATGCATCTCAAGTATCCTTGGAATTAGCACAAGCATCCTTAGTAACAACATAGGGTTATGTGTCCACTCTGATAAGTGAGAGATAAGGCTAGGTCTCAGCTAGCCCCAATGATGTAAGAGAGATATTCTCTCTGGCAGGTAGGAGGTGGAGTATTAGTAGTTACATGACTAGTATCTACTATCTCTATGTAGAAATATGTAGTGACTATGGAGGAGCTATGGTATTATGAAGCTTTGGTCTTTAGGCACTTATCAGATGAACCTTGATAGGGTGAATAAAAGGTCAAGATTTTAGGAGGTGCTAACATGCAACATGAGGTTAATGGGCCACATCTGCAAGTGGATAGGTAGGTACAAGATGGTAGGCTCTAAGAGGCAATGGTGCCCCAGGATCATAGATTTGTTATGAGACATTATATTTTTGACATTTCATATGATTTTTATACCATCTTATGAGTTGATGAAATGAGATTTATATGTTTGAGAGACATGCATATTTCATACATATTATGATGATTATTTATGAGATATAGATGTGATCCTTAGTTTATGGTTTGTGGTTCATGTTTGTGATGTTCATGTTGATTATTGATGATGCCATATTAATTATGGTTATGCTCATGATGATGTTGATTTGGACTCACCAAACTAGGCATGTTATGATATGTCTCTTTAATTTATGTTCATGATGATACTTGATATGGATTGATGTGATTTATGTGATTATGATGTGATGGTTATGGATGACTATGATGATCCTGATATGATTATGTGATGTTGTTGATGAATATGATGATGATTATTTCATTATGATTATGGTATTTGATGATGTTATTTATGGATGTGATCATTTAATTTCATGTTTGAGATGATCATGTTTATGATATTGATATGATTATTGTTATGGAAATTGGTTATGCTTAGGTGGACAAGGTTATGATGTGATCATTGTTAATGGATAATGGAACATAGTTATATGAGTGTGATACATGGTAGGATGATGATGATGATGATGCTATGATGATGTTTATGATATGGTTATGTGATGATGATGTTTATGCTGAAATTTAATGAGTGCATGCTTCCTTATTTAGATTTAAGCATGTGGTAGATATGGTATATGTGATTATGACTTGGTGATGGTGATAGTTGATTTATTTATGGATGTGGTGATTATGCTAATGATTTCTATTTTTTTATGATGTGATGATGATATTATGTGATGTGGTTATGATTATGGTCATTATGTTTAGATTAAGGTGAAACACATAAAGTAAGTTAAATAACAAAAACTAGATGTGAGAAAGAGAAGATAATCAAGAGATTAATGTCTACGTGAATGTATCAACTAGTATGAGAGAATAAGGAGGTACAATGCTTCTTGTTTAGCAAGGATTAAAACAAACCAAAGTTGGATAGGTTTAAGGAACATAATACCTTTGGATGCTTTGCATTAGCGTGTGTTAGTTGGTTAACAAAAGTTGTCTTGATCACATAATGTCAAGTAAGCTCAAAAGCCATTTCTTGTAGAGTGTTAAAAGGGGAGGGAGATGAAAATGGAACCTTCTTGGGAGACTATCTTGTCTCTTTTTTAGGTCACCCAAGAGTCAGTATAAACAAGTCCATGTCATATAATGTGTAGACTGATCGATACAAGATGTCTACTTATGAAAGCTAATTGTGGTTTCCAAAATTATGTTGCCTTTTACTAATGTTTGATAATGGGTCTTTTACTATTTTCCTATTGCATGGGAAGGTTGGGGAAGCTGGTCGATGTGAGAAGCTTCCAAGAAATTGCTATGATTTGACAAATGCTTGACTCAGCTATCCTTCAAAGGAGTGGTCTAAGTTTTGTGTGCTTTGTTCAAGGCTTTTGATAGTTGACCTTCAAAGGAGTCGTCTACCTTATATTGAGAAATTTTGATATTTTTTTGCAACTATCCTTCAAGGGAGTAGTCTGTGAATGCTAGGAATGACCCATGATTATTTTTGCTTATGATTTAGATTTTTATTTTGACTTTTTCTTGACATAGACTTGATTATATATGTTTACTGGTTCACCTTTTATGAAGGCAAAACTGATATCAAAAAAAGTTTGATTAGGTGTAAAAGAGGTTTAGGTGATAAAAACCATGTGAATCCATCCTATAAAAGGGGTGAAAAGTAACATGAGAATCATGCCATGGGTAGAGCCTTGGTGCACATTGTTCAAGATTAGGCTATGATTTTGATGGATAATCACATGTTTAGTTTTCCCTAAAATAAGGAGATGCATGTGGTTTTTAAACAAGGGATGAGCTTTAGTTGGAAAAAAGGGGATTTTGATCCTATTTTAACAAAAGAAAGGATGTAGATGTGAATCATTGAGGGGTTCAAGTTTTGGGTTCCCTTAAAGAGAGGATAATTGATAAGCTCTTGATCCATACTTGTGCATTATGATATAAGGTCCAAGCCAATTGAAATCAAAGTTGCCTTGCTTACTCTTCTCCATATTGGTGACATGATGATTTTCCTTTAGGATGAGGTCTTTGATATTGAATTCTCACACTTTAAGGTGTTTTTTATAAGCATGTTTGATGTGTTCTTGATAGACACAAAGATGAGTGAGTGCTTCTAAACAATGTTTGTCAAATAGCTCAAGTTAGGCTAAATGTTTTTAATAAAAATCACTCTCAGAGATGAGATCTCACAGGGATATGAAAAGAGAGGGAATTTTCACTTCAAGAGGCAAGAAAACCTCTACTCCAAAAACTAGGGATAAAGGGGTAACACCCATAGGGGTTTAAATGCTAGTACGATATGCCCATAAGGTGAAGGGGATATGTAAATGCCAATCTTGACTAGATGGATTAACCATTTTAGTTATCATGTCATTGAGAGTTTTGTTATAGGATTCTACCTATCCATTTTCTTATGGATGATAGGGTGATGAGAAACTTGATATTGAATGAATCATAAAGGCCTTAGACTTGTTTATTTTTAAAATATTTTCCATTGCCAGTGATAGTTTTATGAGCAAGACCAAAATGATAGATAATGTGATAGTTGATAAAGTTGACAATATTTTTTGATTTTGTTGAGACAATGAGAATATCCTCTACCCATTTGTTAAGATATTCAGTCACAATAGTGATAAAATGATGTCAATTGAAGAATGGGGGTTAATTTCACTAATAAGGTCTATACCCTATTGTGGGAAGGGATATAAATCTTTGGATATGTGAATAATATGGATAGATGTGTGATGTGAATTAACATGTTATTAACATTTGATGCACTTTTTCACATAATCATAATAATCTTGGTTAAGGGTGGGCCAATAATAGCCAAGGTGAAGGATGCATTTAGTGATGGCTAGGCCACTAAAATGTCCCCCATAGATCCCATCATGCATTTCCCTGATAGCATGAGAGGCTTCATGACTATGTAGGCAACAAAAAAGAATACCATCAAAGCCACATTTATAAATAATTCCCCCCAATATGGTATAACATGAGGTGCTCTAGATAAATGTTCTTTGAGCATTCCTAGAAAGATTGAAAGGAACGATAGCAAGGTTGAGATATTCAAAGGTCTATGGATACCAAAGGTCAGGTTGGGTCTCCTCTACATTGAATATGGTGGGAGAGTTTGATATGAAATAAGAGCGTTGGGTAAGTTGATGGATAATGATACATAGATTAGAGTCAAAGGATGCAAATAGGATCTGCGAAGCGAGGGAAGCCATCGTATTGACAAATTTGTTTATGGATCACATATTGGTTTAGATATAGTAGTGTTCAAACGATGATGAGAATACATTATCTAATTGTCTTTACTATTAAAAAACATCATTATTAAATTGGTAAGATCTATTGATTTGATTAAACACAAGTTAGGAGTCACCAAAAATTTTGATGGTTTTGACTCCCAAGGCTAATGTAGTTTTAAGACCTATCACTTTAGAGATAATATTAAGGATAACCAAATGATATTTACAACATTTAGATTTCCCAAGAAGGTCATCGACATAATATTTAATGATTTTATGAATAAGGTCATGGAAGATGTAGGTCATAACACATTGGTAGGTTGCACCAAAATTTTTTAGTCCAAAAGGGACCCTATAGCAAAAATTTCCCCATGGGTTGATGAAGGTAATTTTATGTTGATCTTTAGGGGTAATTGGGATTTGATTGTAACCTAAGAATCCATTCAAAAGAGATAACTTCTCATGGCTGGATATAATATCAACAAGTTGGTATATGCTTGGTAAAGGAAAGTCATCCTTTGAGAAAATAAGGTTAAGGTCGTAAAAGTAAACACAAATGTGTAGTCCCCTTGTGCCTTTGGTGATAGGTATGACATTAGAGACCCATTGGCGATAGTTAATGGGTTGAATGAAATTCATGGATAGGAGATGTTGAATCTCTTCTTTAATGAAAAGGGATATATGAGGGTGCATTCATCAAAGTTTTTGCCTAACAAGTTTTGAATTATGGTTGGTGATTATGTTATGGGTGGTGATGGAGGGATCCATTCCTGGTATGTCACTATAAGACCAAGAAAATGCTATGATACCATCTTGAAAGAAGGAGGGGAAGTCCTGAAGTTCTTTAGAATTTAGAGATTGGCCAATTTTAACAATGCATGGGTTATCTAGAGTGCCCAAGTTGATATCCATGGTGGATTTGTTCAACATGGTTGAAGTCTCAAGAGGAATATATTTTTGGATAGAGGAATCTTCTGTACCAAGATAGGTAAGAATGGATCATCATCCTGAAACCAAATGATATTAATGGTAGGAGAGTCATCTCCTATCATCTTAAGATGGGTTATAAGAATGGTTATGGTTACCCCATTCTTTTGAGAATTTAGGGGTCTAAGGATGATCATGTTGATGAAAAAAAGTTAGGGGGGATAAAACCTAAATCCCTAGATTTTGATGGTGGAGATGATGGTGAGGATGGGATTTCCTTGTCAATGATGGTAATGGGAGGTAGGTTATTTTGTTGTTTAGGTGGCATGAAGCTAAGGCCATGATTTTCATGAGGTTTTTATGTTTTGATTGGAAGTGACTCATGTGGCCCATGTTTGTACCAACCTAGACAAAATCCCTTCCAAGCACACCTATAGAGGTATGTCTTGGCAAACTCTAGTTTATATAGATAGGCAAAATTGGAGGTGAATGGTCAAGGTGAAAAAGAGGTGGAAAAAGTGTCAAGGTATTTATCAATTCCCCCATAAATGAAATTAGTTTGACAAGTTGAGGGATCGAAAGGAATAATGGTTCTAATATTAGGGTCATAGCCAGGATGTTGGTCAATATTACCATACTCTTGAGGAGTAGGAAAAGTGTATAATGTCAAAAGGTAACACTCTTCCAATGAAAGACATTAGAAGGTTGATTCTAAAGGATCCATTATGGGGTTTTGGGTGGAAGGAATAGATGAACTGGTGGAGGATTTTGTGGTAGAAGAAGATGATGTTTCACCTTTTACCAATGAAGATTTGTTGGATGGGGGAAGGAGAATGTCATTGGGTTGGTACGTCATGTTACATGATGTAAAAGGGCTTGGGTCAAATTTTAAGGTAATAAATTGACCTTCATGATCAAATTTGATGCATCAATATAAGGTAGATGGCACAAAACCCATGGAATGAATCTAAGGGTATCCCAAAAAAACATTATACCAAAACTCACCTTCTACTATATATAAGAGCTCAAAAAGCATACAAGGTCCAAGGTGAATGTGAAGGATAATAGTTATTAGAGTCATGGACATGGTATCTTTTGTAATCAAATTGTGTAGCCTAGGACACTCTAAGAATCTCCTTCAATTTTAGGTAACATTGAATCATCTCTCAAGTTTGTGGGAACTTGTAAGAGATGAATCTCTAAGATTGAAAGGGTTGTTAGGTTGTGGAGCTAAAAGCTTCACCAGGATGCAAACAGGAGGAGTTAGGGAGGTTGCAGAGTGTTTGATGATTGTTACAGTCACCGACATCGGTCAAGACAACCAACGTCGGTAGGGTACAGATAGAAGGAAACTGACATCAATCAGGAGTCGGCTGGCATCGGCACCCCCAGGCAAACAGGGACCAGCGTCAGTCACCTGTGTGGTTCAGACTGAGTATTTTATGGGTAGTTAGTTAATGAACCAAGTGTTTGCATGTCAAGAGCCAAATTTAGACTAGAAGCTACAGATCTAATTATTGTAATTAGGTGTCTAATTATTGTTTGCATGAGATCTATTTAAGAGACTCATTGGTTGTATTGTAAAAGTGTGCTAGAAAGCCATAGAGCTTTTAGAGAGAGCTAGATTAGCTCCTCCTAGTTCCACAGGGGTGCTGAGAGTGTATGATTAGGGAGAGTTGCAGGGTCTGCAAGGTCTAGGAGCTGATCCACTAGGGTATTGGTTGAAGAATCATAAGGACTTGGTGAGGCAAGGACAAGGGTTCTTCAGGGGTGTAGAGATATCTACATGGTGAGTAAGGTCTAGTGATTTGTAGGTAGCAGCAGAGAGTAGGAGATCTACTTGGAGTACGATTGTGTACTTGGTGAATTGGCAGCGCGTTACTGACTGATTGGAGAGGTGAACATCAATTCTATATTTGAGTTGATTGTTGGGACCAAGAGAGAGAGGGAAGAAGGTCTTGAGGTGTGGCGAACCTTTGAGGTGGAAGAAGTGGCATCTTCTTTATTGTATTTTCTTCTAAGTATTTAATACAATTGTGTATTGTCTCTCAAATCTTGTGTTGTTTCATATTTCTAGTTAGTTATTGATTCTGGTATAATTCTATGTTTAGTTGCTAATACAAGAAGTAATCATATGTGCCCTAATTGAGGAGCAAGATCTTGACAAGTTGGTATCAAAGCTTTTGTTTGGGTTACTAATAGGTGGTTTCAAATCTGGTAGTGTTTGTTGATTACAGGTTACTCACAGGGGTTTCTGATTGAGTGGGAGTATAGCAATGGCAGAAAGAAGTAAGCTACGAATGGAGAAACTGAATAGCACGAATGGTCTGATTGATGGAAAGAAAGAGTAGGGAAATAAAGATTGTTGGTTGGTAGCAGATCAGCAGGGAGGAGCAGATGTTGCAGGGGATGTTGCACAGGATGTTCTGGATAAAGTGGAATCTTGGTTCACAAATTCTTTTGCCTCTTTCCATGTAGTTCAAAATAGAGCATCTTTTCATGGGTATGTCTTTGGAGAGATTTATTTAGGAGCTGGAGAGCCTTGTCAAATGATTGGCAAAGGGGAAGTGAAGCTAAAATTGTAGACAGATAACACACAGGTGTTGAATGAGGTTATGCAGGTACCAGTCTTGGAGATGAGTCTAATTTCTTCAGGAAAGTTAGGTGATGGGAGATGCATAGTAACTCTCACAGCAGATGCACTTGAATTAGATGGTGGTAAGAAAGTAGGTATCCTTTATCTATCTACTTATATTACTGATTCACCTTTTGTTATAGAGATGTGGCCTTGTAGGCTTGGTTACATATGTAGGAGGGGAATGCATGTTCTGAAGCAGAAGACAAATGTTTTTGACAAGCTAAAGAACTGGAAAGCCTTGGTGTTCATGGAGGAGATGACGGACAGAGATCAACAGAGTGGACTAAATTATTTTGAGCAGGGCTGTGCTAATTTGAACAAGATTTTGATCCATGGAGAGCTCACGGGTAAAAAGTTATCACTCACAAGCAAACACAGATACCGGCATCGGTCATCAGGAATCAATGTCGAATAGACAGGCACCGATGTCAGTCATGTGCAAATCAGTAGAGTCAGTGGTGTCGAGAAGTAGGAACCGACGTCGGTCATACAGTGATCGACGTCGGCAATAGGTACACCGGCGTCAGTAATGGGACCGACATCGGTAGACAAGGTCAGTCACAGAAAACTGACATCGGTCAGGAGTAGATTGGGAGATGGCTGACATCAGTCACTGGAACAGATAGTGAGTAGACAACAACCTGTCAACAAGTCTCAAACGCTCATGTCGAGGTCAAAAAGGGTAAGTGAACCTCATATTCATTGTTCACCTTCTTTATATTACTTATTGATGGTCAAGAACCAGGAAGATGCGAAGAGGCAATGCAGGTAAAATCCATATATAGTGGGAGCTTGGCATGGATGAGGAGTGTGAGTCCTTGGAGAAGAACCAAACAGGTGTTTGTTGGTAGAGTTGTCAGCTGGAAGAAAGCACTGAGAGACGGATGGATTCTCATAGTTAAAGAAGAGAGTGGATGGATACGTGAGACAAAAGGCCAAGGTATATGGTCTTGAGGAAGCTGCAGGACAGTGGTATAGGTTTTGATAGGAGGATGACAAAGCATGGCTTTAGTCAACGTCAGTGTAACTATTGTGTTTGTTCTTACCAGGTGGATGATGAGTCGTGACATTATCCAGTTACTGTATGTGGATGGTTTGCTAACAGGTTTTGTACATACAGGGATTTGCTGAGCTAAAAGGTAAGGTTAGTTCAGAGGTGTGTCATGAAGAATTTAGAGCAGCAAAATTCTTTGGCATAAGAGACATGGAGATTTGGTCTCCAGTGGGAGCTAATGTGAAGACAATGTTGGCAAGGTTCATTACGCAGGATGCAAAATCAGAAAGCACACCAAGGGCTGGACAGTTCAAGCTTAGCTTGAAACATGGTTTGAAATCACATGAGGTCTAGTGTAGACCTGAGTTTTTCCAATCAGTGGGAGTTGTCAGAGAGTTTGGAGCCAATTCAGGGAAGGTAGATTCTCAGGTACTTGAGAGGGACTAGCAGTAAGTCGACATGTGATGCAGGGTCAAGGTCTTCACTACATGGAGTTGTAGGTTCAGATGTGGCAGGTTACTTGGATGACAGGTGTAGCATCACAGGATGTGTGGTGGTTGGTCTTCAGGATTGAGCTTGAAGAGGGATACAAGCCAAGAAATAGATTAGATGAGGTATAGATATAGGTACAGGTGCAGTTATTTATCTCCAAGTGGGAGATTGTTAGGTTATGGAGCTAAAAGCTTCACCAAGATGCGAACAGGAGGAGTTAGGGAGGTTGCAGAGTGTTTGTTGATTGTTATAATCACCAGCGTCAGTTAGGACAACTGACATTGGTAGGGTACAGACAGAAGGAAACTGACGTCGGTCAGGAGTCAGCCAGCATCGACACCCCCAGGCAAATAGGGACCGACGTCGGTCACCTGTGTGGTTCGAACTGAGTATTTTACAGGTAGTTAGTTAATGAACCAAGTGTTTACATGTCAAGAGCCAAATTTAGACTAGAAGTTGCAGATCTAATTATTGTAATTAGGTGTCTAATTATTGTTTGCATGAGATCTATTTAAGAGACTCATTGGTTGTATTGTAAAAGTGTGCTAGAAAGCCATAAAGTTTTTAGAGAGAGCTAGATTAGCTCCTCCTAGTTCCATAGGGGTGCTGAGAGTGTATGATCAGGGAGAGTTGCAGGGTCTGCAAGGTCTAGGAGCTAATCCATTGGGGTACTGGTTGAAGAATCATAAGGACTTGGTGAGGCAAGGATAAGGGTTCTTCAGGGGTGTAGAGATATCTACATGGTGAGTAAGGTCTAGTGATTTGCAGGTAGCAGTAGAGAGTAGGAGATATACTTGGAGTACGATTGTGTACTTGGTGAACTGGCAGTGCGTTACTGACTGGTTGGAGAGGTGAACATCAATTCTATATTTGAGTTAATTGTTGGGACTGAGAGAGAGAGGGAAGAAGGTCTTGAGGCGTGGCGAACCTTTGAGGTGGAAGAAGAAGTGGCATCTTCTTTATTATATTTTCTTCTAAGTATTTAATACAATTATGTATTGTCTCTCAAATCCTATGTTGTTTCATATTTATAGTTACTTATTGATTCTGGTATAATTTTGTGTTTAGTTTCTAATACAAGAAGTAATCATATGTGCTCTAATTGAGGAGCAAGATCTTGACAAGGGCTAGCTCCCCAAATTATTCTCTAAGTGCCTATCACCTAATCTAATGCTTGTTCATGAAAAGAGTTAAGAGTTTGAATAAAATGAAAACTATAATATATATTTTATCCACAAAGATATATCCCACATACTATCATACTTCTACTAAGCAACAATGTTTTCCAAGACCAATTCCATGCATTAAAGGATCCTAACATAGTGTTTCAATGTGAAGGTAACATAATTGGGAAAACCAACAAGATAATTGACCCATGGGTGGATTTCACACTATAGAGACAATTTAATACTTGAAAGAGAGATTATTACATTCAACATAATTCACATGACCTATTAACATTAGACTTGCTTAAACATGAAGGATAAAGGGAGTAAGGAAGATACTATCACTTGGCTCCACTATACATCACTCACACACATGAAAATTAGTTAAAATGCATTGATATGAGGATATTGGGTGAGACATGAAAAATTATGAGCAACAAGTGCCATTTCCAATCATTAAGGACCTATAAAATGTCAAGAAGCTCCTTCTTTTGCATAAAAAATTGCCTTCCATGATTAGCGTTCTAAAATTGCCTTATAAATAAAATTGATCAAATATTATGATGTATTTGAGTAATAGGGGTTAATAAAAATTCCTCACATACATTGGTGAGGTCCTAAACCACTCATGATCATCTGGCCATGCATAATCATCTTTGGCAGTACCAAAATAGCCCTTTTTCATACACTTCTCACACTTTGCACCTAAAAATATTCAAACCTAAAATATTATCAATAAAAGAAGAGCAATTACATGTGTTCCAAGTTTACATGGCATAAATTACAAGATTAATTCCTTAAAAGTCTTTCTAAATGAAGATTCACCATTTTTTCTAAGTCTTCCCTAGCTGGCTCATTAGACTAGCTAAAATGAGAGAACTAGTAAGCACATTTATACGCTTATAAAATTTATATAATAACCATGAGGACTTATAAAAATTTATAAAATTTCCTCCAAAATTGATTTGGCCTCTTGAAAGTTCACCATGCCAACAAAACACCTAAAAAAGTCAAAATAAGACATGATTTTCCCTATTCTGTATAGGTTTGTACAAAAAAATTGCATTAGGGGGTGATTGGTTATACATTTTACAAAAGTTTCATGGAATTTAAATTCTATCTTCATGCTTAATTTTCAATTTCTTCCTAATCGAGTCCTTGAGAAGGGTTTGCAAGGGTTTTGAAGTGCTTTTCATTCCTAGCATTCTTTCATAGCCATGACACTTTTTAAATATGATAAAATGCAACTTATGGATCCTAAAGGACCTCCTTAAACTTATTTTAATGGTTCAAGGTGCCATGAATATTTTGGTGGAAGTTCCAAGCACTTGAAGTTGACATTCGAGCTCATTTTTTGATTCTTAGTAGGGTTTGAGTGCTTCCTAAGCCAAAAAAAGATTATTAGAGATTTTATTTGAAAAAAATGGTTATAAAACCTCTATATATACCCTAAAAACATCTTATAATTATTATAATATCTTGTCAAAATCTTGAAATGGAAATTGACCCTTGTTTGGCATTAGGCCTAGACCTTGCCAATAGATCTGCCTGCCATTTTGTACTCTAAATGACCCTCCAATGGTTACCTTTAAAATGTGATGGATTTAAAACACACAAAAAACCTATGTAAACATTAATTTGTCAAGTGGAAATCATATATCATGTTGAAAATGTGTATGACCTCCAATTTGGCTTTTAACCCTAAGGCTAAACTTCACACTTGACTATAACCCTTATTGTCTAGGGTACCCTATCTGCTCTCAAGGATTATATAAAGGTTAATTATGTTTTTTTTATGTGTCATATATCTTATTAAACATTTATTTTTTATTTTTTCCCCTTGAGATCATCAATTCACCACTTTTCTGCAAAACTACAATTCTTGTGCATGAAGGGATTGCCCCTGTTCTGAGAAAAAAAGAGTATTATGCCTATTTTTTGATGAAAATTGAGTATTTTATAATCTAAAAAATTTCATAATGACAAATTTTACCAAAGGGTTTTGTCTGATTTTATGATTATGGGGTCTAACCATCTCAATCTTCTCAAAAAAGGGGTAAAACCCTTATTTTTTGCATGTTTTGTCTAAACCTCCTCATGGATGCTCATTCAAAGATTATTTTATGCATACAAGGTGTTAATGAATATTATTAAATTTAATTTAATGATTATGGAGCCTAGGGATCCACTCGCAACCTCTTTCCTAAGTGGATTCCCATACTCACCCTTTAAACTAAGGGTTGCCTTAACCTGCCTATAAGGACTGAGTCCATTTTGCTTGTGGGAAAATGGATTGGATGGATTGAGAGTGTATTTTTAATATTAAATACTTCATTTTATCATGTTATTCCACATAATATTTTTTTAAACTTTCATTCCCTTCTTTGGTTATCAAACTCTCACCATGTTCCTCTCAAGCTTAATACCCTGTCTGACTATGACAGTGAACATGGGTATTCTCTCTTAGTTAAATTTATTTGGAGGTTATAATAAAGTTTTAAAAATATTATATATCTTATTTTACTCACATTAATATGAAAATGTGATCCCACATTTCAAACTTGGCATCTTGGTCCTTTAGGGATTTCAATTGCTTCACTGACCTTCATGGACTGAAACAATCCCAAGACCCTACCTATAGGTTGTTTTAGGGTGAGAATGGAATTAAATTAATATTTATTTATTATTTTACAACCTATTTGGGTCCTAAAAGTCATTATATTTTACATTTATGTCTCCTTTAGCCTAAAAGTACTTTAATAGTCCTCCAAGGTCCATTATCTCACTTCACTATGTCCTAGCTATAGGTGGCTATTTTTCATTCATTTTAGTCTTATAGGTGTCTTTAGGTGAAGAATAGACTTGTTTATGGATATTTATTATTATTTTGAGGTATTGGTTTGATCAAAAACCATAAAATTTCATCACCTTATTCATGGTTATACCTATTTCACAAACTTTGACCTTTCTACATGTGGGTGAGTCCTCACAGTCCTATGTACAGATAGAGGAGTATGCATTAGGGGTTAAGAGATTGAATTAACCTTATCTCATGGTATTTGGAACTTTAAAGAATAATTTTAACCATTTTAATCATTCAAATTTTATGGCACAACCTATAACACCATAATGAATAGCAAGGTTAACATTTTGATCAATGCCTTGTAGATAACATTGCCCTGTTTCAGTGATTTTCTAGCCATCTTTGGACCTTGTAAAATATAATTTTCACTCATCCTTTGCTTCTAAAAATTTGAATAGGCTTATTCCTATATGATTGCTATAGTATTAAATTCTAAATGTAACTTAGGTCACTTAAGGGGCATTCTTAAATAGGTCATATAAAACCTTATGGACCTCTATTTGTTCATTTTGGAGCAAAAGGGTCTGATCACAGTCCAACATCCCATTTGATGTTTTGACACCTTTCTTAGTCAACTATAATTATCAATACATTTTGTTTATACCTTTTACATGGAAATGGATCTTAAAATGTATTCACCATCTATTAGAACACCTATATAAGGCATATATATGGCATCAATTGTAGATGATCATTCCTTATACATAGGTAGAATTGAGCCCAGTCTCCAAATAAGAAAGTTTGTAGCATCTACATGCATTCATCCAATATTTTAATGTAAATTAGTGGTCCCAAGAGGTTAAGGACCATATCAAACCCTATAAATTTCACTTGTGATGTCAGCATGCTTCTGAAAGTGGAGCTTCTTGACCACAACATACATGGGAATCATGAAATGACAAGAAACATGCAAAGAAGGCTTTCCAAACACCCTAAGAAAAATTTTCAACACTTAGATGCATAACATACATTAGGATCATCTCCAAAAAAATACCATTTTTTTTTCCAATGTGGAAGAAACATTTCCAAGGCAAGTGAAATGAATGCAAGTGTAAACTAGGCATTTTATAAGCCTAGAAGAGGCTTTCTCAAAAAATTTAAATATATAAAATAAGAAGCATGAAAATGTATTTAAAATCATATAAAAATAGTTTCAACACACAAATCCATCAAGCTAGATCAATAAAATCTGAGACAAGCTCAAACAGTGACCCCCTCATGGTTGCATAAGTATAAAAAGCTACCTAGAATCAAACTAATTTTTCATAAAGGGTAATGAACCAAATATCAAGTTATTTTTATGAAAATTAAGTTCACTTAGATTAATATCCACCCCCATAATAATTCTTCCCAATTCCACTTGTATGGCCCATAACAAGTGCTTAAAGTTGACCTTTCTTTGTTTGCCAAGGGAAAATGGAGGAACATATGTTACATATGATTTTTTTTGCATTATAATTGAAAAATATGAATTTAAATAGATTATTTGAGGTTAATATTTACTTTACCCATGTTTTTAGTTGATGATGGACTCAAGAAGTTTGTACAAGTGCCCAAAAGCTTTTAAAATCAAGGAGAAACTACCATTCATAAAAAATAATTGCTCCTTGTCTGACATATAACTATTATTGACATGATCTTGACATATTACATGTTGAAACTCACCTTTTTATTAATTTTTCTTGCATTAAAGTCTATATAAGTCATTAAATGGGCTAAAATATGACTGAAAGGCCCCTTTTTCCACATGAGACATAACCTATGACAAATTTATGACTTGTAAACATATTAAAACATGTTAAGGACCACCTTAGTATATTTTAAACATAATTTTACCCTTTTAATACCTTTTAATAGGTTTGACCAACCTTTGACTTTAGTTGAATAGCCTAGCACAAAGAGGGTGGATTTCAACAAGGACAAGGGAGAGGATGAGTATGATAACATACCAACATGATACCCTATAAGAGACATGGGAACATGATTAAAATTTAAAAATAATATGTGTTGACCTAAATTTTACTTGGGGTCAGATTTGGTCAACATTCTTAGTAATTCCTAGGGGTGGCATGCTAGTTATGCCTAAGACTAGTTGCCTAATCATTCCATTAGGCATGGAGTCATGCATATGAGCACTTTTATTGACATGAACAGACCTTGAATTGACCAAAATATAACTGAAATTACACAAAATACACAAATAAATAATAACACACACAAGACAAAATCAAAACACAAAATAAAGACACACTTGTGCTACTAAGCACTTAGGGAACACAAAACACAACTAAAAACAAACTAGTATGTACATCCATCTTGATCATACTCCCTTTTTGGATCAAAAGGGGATTATCTTGAATATCCTTCCTCATTATATTAATGAGGATTCCATTCATGCTTCCTTTTGGGTGTGATGTTATATGACTCATGTTTTCTCTTTATTCCTTGACTTGTCATGTTACTTGATGAAGTCATCTCAAATAGGTCTCCCAAGTAGCTAAGACCTCTTAGTTTTGGAAACATGTCTCAAATTCTTGCCCTCTTATATCCTCATAAAAAAATTTCATGTACATATATAGGACAACTTGTTTCAATTTCATGTCTCCTTGATAGATCTCATCTTCTTTCTCAATTGTCACACCTTATTCTAACTCTCCAAGAAGTATTGTATCATGGAAATTTGGAAGCATATCTTGCTTAAATTCCTCTTTGATGATGATGGAGGAAAATTCATGAGTGATTATATAATTAATCTTCAAATCACCTTCAATAAGCCCAAGATCATCATATATCATTCCATCATGATCCAAACTCTCTTGGTGATAATACTCCTCAACACATACCTACTTTCCAACTTCTAGCTTGTCATGGATTGTGGTCAGTTTTATAGGACTTGTAGGACCCTTTTGGATTTCAAATTCATTTCATATGTCTTCAAAAATTTTCCATAAGCCATCATCTTTTGATTTATCTGCATCATGGAAAGGAATAATGAGAGAAAACATTTCTTCTTTAGGATTCAATTGAAGTCCTTTTAAGGCATCCTTTTCAACACAAGGATCATCACTTTCATAAGGAGTTAGATCTTTCTCATCATTCAAAAAATCTAAAGCATATATTATTTCCTCAAAATACTCTCCACATAAGCTAACTTGTTCCACCATGATGTCTTCCCTCTTTTGGTTACTCTCTTGGATGGATTCCCAAGAAGATAAATTTTGGGAAATAGACAAGGAACTTGGGGCATATTGAGACTGCCAAGATGGATTTGTTTCATGGGCTCTCAATTTCTCCTCTAGATTCAAATTAGGCTAAAAACTTCTAGTACTTCATAGGTATAATTTGACCAATTATACCCCTATATAGGTACCCACTCTTTTTTGGTTTGTTCCAACTCATTCCTTACTCTCCTAATACAAACGCTAGGAATGACTTGGTCACCACCATATCTAGTATCAAGTTCTATCATGTATTCTTGGTAAATAAGAGATTATTGGAAACTAGTAATGGGATGACTTAGAGGAGAACCAGGTGGAATAAGTGAAACACAAGATTGAGAGGACTAAACATTGGCAACATAGGACTCATTACAAGCTTGGACAAGTACTTGCTCATCGTGAGGAGGAATAGGCAAAGTAGGACATACCTCTTCTACTTTATGATCTTCATTTGTAAGTGAGGGTATAAGAGTATCTTACTCATGTACACAATAAGTCCCCAAATCAATATCTTCCATGGATGCATAAGGATCATGCTCATATGTTTTAGTGCCATACTCATCAAGGAAAATGTCAGAAATACCTTCAAGAGGAGAGGATGCTTCACCTTCCATGACACCTTATTCTTCTTCACTAATCACACAATTCTGATTTTAACTTGAATCCACATATGGTTCAATATGAAACCTTACCAAAGACTATTTTATTATGGTTACCTTAGTCCCATATATTTTTATAAAAGTTATAAAAGTCCAATTAGAAAAAAGGTATCCTCCTATTTTATCCATGAAGTCCCTTGACAAGCAAATAGCAAAGTGAGCTGGGAGGTCTACCACCACAATGTCTTACATAATGGGGAAGATTATAAAATAATGTAGAAAAAATTTCAACCCTTTAACCAATCCCACCATCTTGGTTGGAGTTCCATCAAGTTGCAACACACCCTCACTATATGGTTCATACTTTAAACCCAACTCATCTACAACCACCTTAGGCATAATTGTGGTACTATGTCCACTATCCATAATACAATTATGAACCAATTTATCTCCTAAAATGAGTGTGAGGTAGAAAGGTAGAGGATTTTTATATTTGGTGGAGGGTTATAGGACATGAATTCATGTATTGGCAAGGGTTATACCACGGTACCTTGGAGCTTGAGGGGCTACATTGATGTTGGCAAGTTGTTCTTGTAGGAGTACATTTTGATCAAGCATTTGCAATAACTCCCAAAGAGATATGATAATCTTGGTATTATTCAAAGATTCAATAATGTTTAGAGGGGAAGTATTTACCTTTTCTTGTATCCTTGAAGGTATTGAGGAAGCTTGAACTTGATGCATTGTAGGCTTGAAAACCTTGCTTGCATTCTGACTTTTATGAGGAATGTGACTAGTAAGAAGTGATACATCAGGATTCACACCTTGTGGCCTTTGGAATGCATCACTTAGAGTCACATGTGCTTTAGTAACATCTCCCATAGCTCTCTTTTTGGCTCTTGTGTTGTCTGAAATTGATGTACTTTGGTTCAACACATAGTCATCCTCCTTTTGAAAGTTCATTAGAATAGTACCTTGGTTTCTACATTTTCCATGAGTATAATCTTGCATGAGATGTTATTTTTATAATGTAAGACAAGGAGTGGCTCCTTATTATTCCACAAAATCATGACAACCTTCTCCACCATCATACCCAAATTAACCTTGAGATTATCTGCAATGATCCACATGTTCCTCTCTTTGAACCAAGTTAGTATGGACTAGAACAACAATCCATTTGGATGGAATGGAATTAGAATTATAGGCATTGGGATGCCTATTTAAATCTTGTTGACCTTGTCCTCTTCCTTGGTAGTTGTATTGGGGTGGAGGTCTATAAGCTTGTGGAGGATAATATTGAGGATTGGGTGGAGCACTTGCATATAATTAAGCTTGTTTAAGCTGAGCTTGCAATGACCTAATCACTTCATCTTTGTCAATATCATTATCCACCTTCTTAAGGATGTTTCTAGGCTTGACATTGGCATTAGGAACTTGTGCTAAACTTATATTTTCAACTGAACCATGAGACAAGGGTATAAAAACTCTTGGGGGTAATCTCCCATCTTATATCAAACTATTCTCAACTTCAATAGCTATCTCATATGCCTCAGGTAGAGTAAATCCTCCCATTTAATGCAATATTAATACCACATCAATACCAATTTCCTTGAGATAAGTGGGGAATACAAAGCTTGGAAGATGCCTCATGATAGGTGGAAATTTATACCATGTCCTTTGGAACCTTTCATTGAAATCTCCCATGGACTCATTAGGACCTCTCTTTATCAAATTCCATTGGTGAATTAGTGAAGTATGGCCACTTTTATTCTCAAACCTATTCACCAACAACTCCCCAAAGTCATCCCAATTAGTAATACAACCACCTTCTAATGTCTTATACCAATTAAGTGCCTTACCCTTTAGACACATGATAAGTAGTCTAATATATATGCTAGCTTGGGTGATATTTTGGAAATTGAAAAAGTTTGAAATGTCCCTAATGTGCTTATATGGGGTTATAGGACCTTCTCTATTTAAATTAGGGATACTTTTGGTAGCATTGGGAGGAATATGATCATATGAAGGAAGGTTAATTATATTTTGGGTGTTGAAGGATGGGAAGGGAATTCTTCTATCCATCTTGTATTCTTATTCTTGATCTCTTGTCTCCTCAACTTATTATTCTTATTCAAAACCTTCTTGTTTAGGATCTCTAAATGTTAAGAATGGTTCAGGATATTATTCTTCAAGAGGAGCTTTAGATAGAGGGACTTGATTGAATTCTCTACTAGAATATGATCTAGTGATGACCATGAAGTACACTATGGAAAAATTGATTTACAACTAGAGATTCTCACCTTATAGAGTCATCAAATGCTGGATTAGAAACACTTTTTTCAACCTTGGGCTTGTTAAGACTAGCATTCACCTTGACATGGAAGCAATTAGGACTAGCTATCCCATTGGGCATGTTAGAACTATTGTCATCAAATTGTGCACCCTAGGACACTATAAGAAGATCCTTAAATTTGATGCAACATTGAATCATCTCTCAAGTTTTTGGGAACTTGTAAGAGAGATGAATCTCTAGGATTGAAAGGGTTAGCTCCCTGAATTCTTATCTAAGTGCCTATCACCTAATCTAATGCTTGTTCACAAAAAGAGTTAAGAGTTTACATAAAATGAAAATTATACTAGAGATATGATAAATCAAGATATATCCCATAGATTATTATACTTATACTAAGCAATAATATTTTCCAAGACCAATTCCATGCATTAAAGGATCCTAACATAGTGTTTCAATGTGAAGGTAACATACTCAGGACAATCAAAAAGATACTTGACCCATGGGTATATTTCATAACATAGAGATAATTTCATACTTGAAATAAATCTTAGTACATTTAACACACTTCAGATGACCTATTAACATTAGAACTCTTACTTAAACATGAAGGATAAAGGGACTAAGGATGATACTATCACTTAGCTCCACTATACATCACTCACACACTTAGATAAAATGTTCATAATCAAAATTATAATTGCATTAAATGTTAAAAATCAAAGTTTAATGTCATTTTAGTAGGGATTCACCATACCAACTGTGGTCTCCTTTACAATAGCCAATTTGGCTCAATTTATAGAACTTTGAGGAAGAGAGAAAGAAGGGGAGTCCAAGAGGCACAAGGACAAGTGTCAAAAAGACAAAATTATTTAAAATGCATTTGGATGAGGATATGGGGTGAGCCATACAACAACATGAGAAAAAAGTGTCATTTACAATCATTTAGGACATGTAAAATGTCAAGAAACTCTTTTTGCACAAAAAATTGCCTTCCATGATAAACCTTCTAAAACTACCTTATAACTATAACTGATTAGGTTAGATAATGGATTCTAGTAAGAGAGGTTAAAACTAAGTCTTGAAATGAATTGGTGAGGTCCTAAACCACTCATGATCATCTATCCATGCATAATCATCTTTGGCAGTCCCAAAATAGCCCTTTTCTATACACCTCTCACACTTGGCACCTAAAAACTCTTCAAACCTAAAATATGATCTATACAAGAAGAGGAGTGACATGTTTCCCAAGTTTTAATGGAATTAATTACAATATTAAATCCTTAAAATGATTTCTAAATGAAGATTCACCATTTTATCTAAGTCTTCCCGAGCTGGGTCATTGGACTGGCTGAAATGAGAGAACTAGTAGGCACATTTATAAGCTTATAAATTTCATCCAATGACCATGAGGACTTATAAAAAGTCCTAAAATTTCCTCCAAAAGTAATTTGGCCTCTTGAAAGTTTACCATGCCTGTATAATACCAAAAAATGGTCAAAATAAGCACTATTTTTCCCTATTATATTTAGGTTTGTACAAAAAAAAATGAATTAGGGGGTGATTGGGAGAATATTATACATGTTCCTAAATTTTCATGACATTTTAATTATATATTCATGCTTAATTTTCAATTTCTTCTCAGTCAAGTCCTTGAGAAGGGTTTGTAAGGGTTTTGAAGTGATTTGCATTCCTAACATTCATTCATAGCCATGGCACTTTGGAAATATGATAAAATTAAAAGTATGGATCATAAAGGACCTCATTCAACTTAATTTAATGGATGAAGGTCCCATACAAATTTTGGTGGAAGTTCCGAGCACTTGAAGTTGACATTCGATCTCATTTTTTTCTTCTTGGTAGGATTTGGGTGCCTCTTGGTAGAATTTAGGTGCTTGCTAAGCCAAAAATAGATTCTTGGATATTTTATTTGAAAAAAAAGGGTTTTAACACATATATATATACCCTAAAAACATATTATAATGATTATAATATCTTTTCAAAATCTTGAAATGGAAATTGACCCTTGTTTGGCATTAAGCCTAGACCTTGCCAATAGGTTTGCCTACCATTTTGGACTCTACCTAACACTCCAATGGTTAAATTTTCAATATTATGGATTTAACACACCCATAATACCTATATAAACATTAATTGGTCAAGTGGAAATAATATATTGGGTTAAAAATGCATATTACCTCTAATTTGGCTTTTAGCCCTAAGGCTAACCTTCACACTTGACTGTAACCCTTATTGTGTAGGGTAACCTATCTACTCTCAAGAATTATATAAATATTATTATGTTTTTTTATGTGTCTTATATCTTATCTAACAATTATTTGTTATTTTTTCTTTGATATCATCAATTCACCACTTTTCTGCAAAACTTCTATTCTTGTGCATGAAGGGACAACTCCTATTCTAAGACACAAGATAGAGTATTAGGAATATTTGTTTAAGTAAAATTATTATTTTATAATCTAAAAAGGGTAAAAATTACCAATTTTAACAAAGGGTTTTGTCTGATTCCATGATTATGGGGTCTAACCATCTCAATCTTCTCAAAAAAGGGGTAAAAACCTTATTTTTACATATTTTGTCTAAACCTCCTCATGGATGATCATTCCAAGATTATTTGATGTATTAAAGGTGTTAATTCATATTATTCACTTTAATTAAATGCTTATGGATCCTATGTATCCACTCAAAACCTCTTTCCTAAGTGGAATCCCATACTCACCCTTTGAACCAAGAGTTGCCTTAACGTACCTGTACAGACTGAGTCTATTTTGCTTATGGGAAAAGGGCTTGGCTGGATTGAGAGTGTATTGTGAATTTTAACTAATTAATTTTATTATGGGAATCCACATCATATTGTTTTAAAATTTCATTCCCTTCCTTGGATATCAAACTCTCACCATGTTCCTCTCAAGCTTAATAACCTGTCTAACTGTGACAGTGAACCCATCTTAATACCATGTTACATTTATTTGGAGGTTATAATCAAGGTTTGAAAAAATTATATAGACTCTTTGAATAAAATTCATATGAAAATGTGATGCCATATTTCAAACCTAGCATCTTGGTCCTTTAGGGCTTCCAATTGCTTCATTGACCTTCATGGACTGAAACAGTCCTAAGACCCTACCTGTAGGTTGTTCTAAGGTGAGAATGGCATGAAATTGATCTTGATTGATTATTTGAAAACATATGTAGGTCATAAAAGTAATTATATTTTAAATTAATATCTCTTTTAGCCTAAAATTTCCTTAAGACTCCTCCAAGGTCCATCATCTCACTTCACTTTCTCCCAGCTGTAGGTGGCTATTATTCATTCATTTTATGCTTGTCTTTAAGTGAAGAATATAATTATTTATGCATATTTATGATTATTTTTAGGTAGTGATTTAGTAACAAACCATAAAATTTCCTCAGCTTATTCATGGTTATACCTATTTCACAAACTTTGACCTTTTTACCTATAGGTGATTTCTTAGTCCTGTGTAGGGACAAAGGAGTATGCATTACGGGTTAAGAGATTGAATTCACCTTCTCTCATGGTATTTGGAACTTTCAAGCATAATTTTAACAATTTTCATCATTAAAATTTTATGGAACAACCTATAACATCATAATGAAGAGCAAGGTTAAAATTTTGATTAATGTTTTATAGATGACATTGCCTTGTTTTAGTGATTTTCTAGCCATCTTTGGACCTTGCAAAATCCAATCTCCACTCATCCTTTACTTCTCAAAATTGGCATAGGCCTTATCATATATTATGAATATATGATTAAATTATCAATGTGCCTTGTTTCACTTAAGGTTCATTCTTAAATAGGTCATATAAAACCTTATGGACCTTTGTTTGGTCATTTTGGAGCAAAAGGGTCTGATCATAATCCAACTTCCCATTTGATGTTTTGACACCTTTCTTAGTCAAATAGAATTATCAAGAGGTTTTTTTTAGACATTTTCCATGGAAATATATCTTGAAAGGGATTCACCATCTATTATAATATCTCTAGAAGGTATATCTATGACATCAACTATAGATGATCATTCCTTCTACACAGGCAGAATTGAGCCCATTATTCAAATATGCAAGTTTGTAGCATCTACATGCCTTCATCAAAAATTTCAATGTACATTAGTGGTCCCAAGAGGTTAAGGACCATATCAAACACTCCAAATTGTACTTGTGACATCAACATGCTTCTGAAAGTGGAGCTTCTTGACCATAACTTACATGGGAATCATGAAATGATAAGAAACATGCAAGGAAGGCTTTCCAAACACCCTAAAATCAATTTTAAACACTTTATGATTAAAATACATCAAGATAATCTCCAAAACAATACCAAAACAGTTTTTTCCAATGTGGAGGAAATATTTCCAAGGCAAGTGAAATGACTGCAAGTACAAACTAGGCATTTTACAAGCCTAAAAGAGGCTTTATCAAACAATTTAACTCTCCAAATTAAGAAGCATGAAAATGTCTTTAAAATTATATATATATATATATATATATATATATATATATATATATATATATATATATATATATATATATAACACAAATCCATCAAGCCAAATTAATAAAATCTGAGACAAGCTCAAACAATGACCCCCTCATGGTTGCATAAGCATAAAAAGCTACCTGGAATCAAAATAATTGTTCATAAATGGTAATAAACAAAATATAAAGTTATTTTTATAAAAATTAATTTTAATTATATTAATATCCACCCCTATAATCACTCTTCCCAATTCCACTTGTACGACCCATGCCAAGTGCTTGAAGTTGACTTTTCTTTGCTTGCCAAGGGAAAATGGAGGAAAAGAAGTTAAAGATGATTTTTTTTCAATTATCCTTGAAAAATAGGAATTTAAATAGATTATTGGTGGTGAATATTTACTTTACCCACGTTTTTAGCTGAAAATGGACTCAAGAAATTCGTATAAGTTCCCAAAAGCTCCTAAAATCAAGGAGAAACTACCATCCACTGAACATAACTACTTATTATTTGAAATATAACTATAAATGACATTATAATGAAATATTACATGTTTAAACTCACCTTGGTGTTAAATTTTATTGCATGAAATTTTGTATAAGTCATTAAATGGGTTAAAATATGACTAAAAGGCCCCTTTTTCCACATGAGACATAACCTATGTCCAATTTATGAATTATAAACATATTAAAACATGTCAAGCAACACATTAAGATATTTTAAATATAATTTAACCCTTTTAATACATTTTAACATTGTTGACCAACCTTTGATTGTAGTTGACTAGCCTAACACAAAGAGGGAGGACTTCAACAAAGACTAGGGAGAGGATGAGTATGATAACAGACAAACATGACACCCTATAAGACACATGTGAACTTTATTAAAATTTAAAAATATTAGGGGTTGACCTAAATTTTATTTGGGGTCAAATTTGGTCAACAATATCATTGAATGATTAGAGCACCATTGATGTTTTTGATATAATGTTCTTGGGTAATTTGAGTTGGTCATATGCATGAGAGGAGATAATGTTTATGTTAGATCCCCCATCAATCTTAACCATCTTGATGCTGGTTTTTTTTATGTATGTGGTAATGAAGAGGGGAGGATTTGGGTTGTTTAGTTAGATGGATGGTATTTTTTAATCCTTGAAGGTAACAATGTTGGAAAGCTGGAGAACTCTAACAAAGTTTGCTAGAGGTTATGGGTCGTCCAATTGGACCTATATGGATTGAAAAGCCTCTATCATCACTTGGAGGTAATGGGGTGAGGTATTGATTAGTTCATACAAACTCATCTTTACCTATGTTTAGTGAAGATATTTTAGAACTACTCATTAGATTGATTCAAACAGATTAGGGTGAGAGGGTCCCAAGATGGACACTTTAGGTTTGGTTGAAAGTAAAGGTGCTTGGTGTTGTCTAGGTGGTTGGGTGGTGGAAGAGGGATATGTTCATATAATGGACACATTTGTCTTTCCCTTATCCTTTAGCTGATCCTATGATCATGTGACCACATGGATGGTTTGGATTTATCGAGGAGTCAAGATAGAGGATTGCTTCAGTTTTTCTTCACTTTGAGGTGAGAGTGGATGAGTAGTTAGATAATGGTCAATGGATCTTGGTTCTTGGATAAATGTCAATCTCATACAAGGCTCATCTGATAATAAGTCATCCTCATGATATAGTTCATGGGATATCACTTAGAAGGCCTTGCAGTTCTCCATGTCATGCCTAGGTGTCCTATGGTATGAACATAATAATTTGTCATTATACCAAGATGGTTTAGGATTGTGTGTATCAAATGGTCTGATAGGTGGAAAGGTTAATAAATATGTTTACAATAACCTCTATAGGATGGTTGATTAATATTAGGGAAATGGTGGCTAAGGCATAAAGGTCTTAGGTTTGGTAGTTGGGTTAGGAAATTTTTTAGAAGTAGGCTTGGTGGTAGATGTTTTGGGTAGAGGAATGTTTTTGAGGGATGCTTCAGTTTTGGTAGAGAGGTTGATAGCTCATGGTTATAAGGTTTTGAGGTAGAAGTTTAAGAGGTAAGTGGTTTATTTATATACAATTGGAAGATAGGAGGTTTGGTTATGGGTGGTTTGATGAAAATAGGTGTGGATGATAGTAGGAATGAAGGCATAACCAAAAGTGATGGTTGGGTTTTTGTTGGGATGGTTGGTTTCCAAATTAAGGTAGAGGGATGTGGTCCCAAAATAGAGGTAAAAATGGAGAGTGGAGACAGAGTTTTAGTTTGTGGGATCTTAGGTGTTTTTACCTTCTTTGTTGGATTGGTTTGGGGTTTCTTTGGTGGGTTTGGTGTAGTTAATTATAATTTAAATGAGGGATGAGTAAGGTCCTACATGGGGAATAGGATAACGTTTTTTTTAGGCTTGGTTGGAATCGTATAAGGTGGCTTGGTTACCTTAGGTGGATTCAGTTTAGATAGTTCAAGTATGGTTTGGTAGATGGAGGTTTTTAATGGCTTGGTTGTGGTGAAAGTGGGTTTAATAGTGGGAATGGAAAGTTGGGATGATGGTGGTATAGTTTGAGGTTCTTGTTTGGTTCGGTAAGGAATCTTGAGATGGTGCCAAAATATGGCATGATCTATGTTGGGTTGAGATAAGTAGTCCAAGTTTTGAACCAATCTAGAGAATGGTCTATAGATGGGTTTGATCCCTTTGATACTGAGCTCAAAGGTCAAACCCATGGGTGGAGAGAGAGAAGTGGTTACTTCATCCTTTTCCTCAATATAAATCTCTAAGGTTTGGAAAGATGAGCCTATTATCAGAGAGGTAGTTAGGGTGATCACTTCTTTAGGGGTGATTTCTAAAGGAAGAGTGGACTACTATATGATAGAGGATAAGGACATAGTGGTAATGGTTACCTCTTTTGGTATGCCTTCCAAAGGTTAGGTCGATAGATCAAATACCTCAATGGGTAGAGAATATGGAGGGGATGTTATTTCTTGAATTTTATTTTTCATAAGAATGGAGGGTAACTCCACTACCTCAATAATTATAAGGGTAGGAAAAGTGGTTTTTCCAATGGCTTCCTTAGCAATGGGTTGACCAAGGACTGCATTAATGGTATGGATTTCATGGTTGTGATAGGATTCCACTTGATTGTTTTCATTGTTTATGGAAGGGGCATGGTTGGGAAATTGTTGTCTAAATATGTCATGTGCTTGATTTTGGGGTATGTTAGGGTTATTAAGAACAAGTTCCCCCTTGTTGATTAGGATTTGGTTGATGTTCTTGAAGGTATTACACCTACTAACATCATGCCCAATGACATGATAAAAGGTTCACAATTCATTCTCCTTATACCAACTAGGTACAGGATGAGAGGAATAAAATTTATATGGAGGTTTGATCGATGGTAGTTGTATGTTATTTATTTTCAACAACTTCTCTAAGACTGAAACATATGACTCCCCAAGTGGAGTAATTAATTTTAGGTGTTGCAGTTTGGGTTCCTAGTGTTTTTATTAGAGGAATTAGAAGAGTTAGATTGGTTTATAATGAGTGGAAGGGAGGTCTTAAGGATAACCACATTCATGGTTCCCTTATTTTTGGAGTTAATGTTGGTTTGATTATTAGTTTTAGAGGGGGGGTCTCATTTTATTTGAATGTGGAATTCTTATTTCTCAATTTCAACTTCCCCTCATCAATGGATATATTCTCTAATTTATATTCCATAGTGAAAGGTTCATCAAAGGTCCTAAAGATTTGAATGCATAAAGTAGAGGAGATGTGTTTGGCACATGCTCAAGTGAAGATCTCAATCATCTCAAGTTGGGGTAGAGAAAAAGAGATTTGGTTTATTAGAATTCTCCAAGAGGCTAAAAAAAACAATGGATTTGTCATTTAATTCTTGAATGGAGTAGAGATCAATGATGGAGACTTTCTTAGAGTTATTTATGCAAAAGTGATCTAAGAAAATTTGAGCTAGTTGGGAAAAATAAAAGAGGGAGTGCTTTGTAATATCACTATACCAATCTAGTGCTAGACTTGATAAAGACATGGGGAAGGTATAGATAAGGAGAGTATCATCATAGGAAACCATATAACATGAATGCCTAAATGTTCTTAGATGTTGTTGAGGGTCTTCCTTAATCAAAAACTTTAAAAACTTTGAAAGTTCCCATTGAGGATGATATGGTTGAATGGATATGGATGGGTGAATTAGTTCATTAAATATTTAGTTATATGACAAAATATTATGATCTCTAAAAATGGATGACTCTAAAGTATTCATTTTTCCCATTAACATTTTGACAAGGTCAGTTTGTGGTTATGCACCCCTGTAGTTATAGGGTAGATTATGTTGGGTTTGGGTAGGTGAAACATATGGGTAGATGGTGGGGGGTTGAGAAGTTGCCACATATTGGTATGTGGACATGGGTGGTAGGGTGGAAGGTATAGGTACATACCCTTATGGGTTAGGGATGTCCCTTGAATTTCATGCAATGGGTACTTATTGAGAGATTAACATAGGTTGGGTAGGACGTATGTTTGGTTTAATAGATAAAGGGTAGGTAGTAAGTTTGGTACTAATGGGTAGAATATTGGAAGGTATGGGAACCACCAAGCTCTAAAATGGAGTGGAGGTATGTAGGATGGAAATGAGAGGAATGGTGGTGACACCAATAAAGGGTAATCCTATGATAAGGGAAGTGTTGGAGCCCAAAGGTTGGGTTTCTCCTATATTAGGAGGGTTGTTAGTTGGGAAAGAAGGTGCTTGGGTGTTTCTTGGTTGAGTGGATTTATTTTAAATGGTGGTATTGGTAGGGTTATTGGTAGAGGATGATGCTTGGGTGACTAAAGGTTGGGTAGAGATGGTGGAAACAAAAGTGTCACCCATAAGGTGAGATGGTATGTCATAAGGTGGGTTAATAGGTGGAACCAAAGAAAGGGTATGATGGGATATGGTGTTAAGGTAATGCTATGGGGTTATGGGGTTAATATTTAAAAAGGTGGCAAAATCCACATCACCTTGGGCAACCATGCAAGGGATGGAAAGAATTCTAGAAAGATGGGGGAAAATTCCTACATCTAAGATGTACTCTATAGATGAGGGAGAAGAGGAAGATGGATGATTATGAGGTGGGTCTTGATTTTCTTGGTCTCTTAGTTGTTGCCTAGTTAAAACCATGTAGATAAAGGAAGGAGGAAGATACAAGCAACCTCACAGCTCAAATAAAGATAAGACAAGAAAAAGTCAAGGAAATAAAACACACACTAAAGCACATTAAATCCTAGGGTTCTTTTTAATATCTCTTGTGTCTTATGCCTTAATATTTAAAAATTATGTGACTCAACTTGGTTTGTAGATCAGGTACTAGAAAATAAGTCTACAGTTGGTTTCAGGTTGTGTTTAGGCTCTCAAAGGGATCTATGTTGGAAATCGGTACATGGATTGATATTAGGGCCTACCCCCTCACTTCACACACCAAAAAAATAAGGGTGTCAGGTGTTTAACCAAGATATACTAATTTTTAGAGATTATACTCAACCAAAGAGTTGAGTTAGTTCTCCCCTTGGTGATGAAACCCAAGTAGGATGGCCAGGAAAGGTGACTACTAGGTGATGAAATCCCAATCGGGCCTTATGTTAATG
Organism: Torreya grandis; assembly: GCA_037957365.1. NCBI lineage: Eukaryota > Viridiplantae > Streptophyta > Pinopsida > Cupressales > Taxaceae > Torreya > Torreya grandis. The sequence continues at coordinate 563,765 of JARHVA010002931.1, read as the reverse complement.
TTTTTATGATTAATTAAGTGTAATTAGTTTGGTCTTGTGTGTGTGATAAGAGTGAAGATATGATTAATTCACTTAATTAATTAAGTTATGTGAGCTAAAATAAGCAAACAAATAATGGATGCGATCAATTTTAAGTCCAAAATGAAAATTTGATTTCATTGTATGAGTAGAAAGACAAGAAGAAGAAGAACATAATGTGCCATAATGTTTTAGAGAATTTTTATTTTTTTTCTTTGGACAAAGAGAGAAGAAACTTGAGAAGGGTATGGTATAAAAACCTGATATGTTTGCACACGTTGATCCAGACAGTTGTAGATACTCCTCTTTGGCTTGGGAGGAATGACCTGTAGATAAGAAAGCACTAAATAAATGGTTGATTAGTTAGATAATAGGGTGGATTGCCTAGGAAGATAGAGCCAAGAAGCACAATCTTCCTTGGAGGCTATCAATCCACATTTTTAAACAATCATGTTCTAAAAATGAAAGATAATTTGATTACATATATCATAGAAGGTAATATAATCAAATACAAAAAGTTCTTGATAAATGAAAAGGTGAATTTGACTAATTATATAAATAAATATATTTATATTAATACTTATTGAATTAAGTATGGACCAAAAAATAGGGTGAGGCTTTGTGATCAAGCAAAGGGAAAAAATTTAGATCTAGTTGAGGTCTAGTGGGTGAAAATAGCTTATTTATTTATTTGCATAGTGACCATTGGTGGTTAGGGTGATCATTGACAATTAAGGTAACCATTAGTAGTTATGTATAGACTATCGATGGTCAGGGTGACCATCAATGTTACTATGGGTTCTAGTCTACTTTAATAAAATGGTTGTCAAGGTTTCATAATGGAATTTTGGAAAGTGGGTTTGGGCTAGGTTGGTTACAAAATAGAAACAAAGTAACTAATTACTAAAAATAAATACTTAGCTTTCTGGTTGTTGATCTGAAGAAGGGTTGAGATGGTTAGTTAAGAACTTGTTAGTGGATTTTGGGGAAGTTTTAGTAGAGTAATGGTACTTGGTTGTTGAATGATGAGTTGTCATAGCACTTCAGATCTCTAGTTTGGTTACTGGTTCACTAGGAAAATACCTACAAAAGAAGCTCTGATGTATGAAACTCTAATTCTATATGTGAATTTTGATCCATTTCACCACCTCCTCCTTTATTTTTATAGGAATAAAGGAGAGGTGAAATAATAGTTCAATAAGGTGTTTAATAGGGTGTCTAAATTTAGCTTTTTCATGCATTGGCTTGCACACAAATTAGACAAGATAAATATAATAAGAAAGATAAAGTTGACTGGAGTTAACTATTTAGGTGGCTAAAGGATGACCATCGATGATTAGACCTAACCATTGGTGGTTAGGGTGACCATTGATGGTTGAGGGTAAGGGTTAAGTTTAGTCAAAGTGGGTTAGCTAGGGTGAGTTAGTTAGTTAACTTGACTCAGGTTTATGGTTGAAAGGTTGTAGAAGAGTCCCTAGGGGGTCCCAAAGTGGTCTAGGGGTTAGTTTGACATCTAGAACTATTGTGTGAAATTTTATAGTGTCTACACATATGTTATTTGAAAAATTTGACAAAAATAATGTTAGATAGACATTGTCATTTCATATGTTTGATTTACGTGTTTGTGCAATATCATGTTAGAACATATTTTATTTATGATACACACCATGTAGTAGAAATCTTATAGCACATGAGGTACTAACAAGTATGTCTAGATTCTTGCACCATCACTATCTACCTATCCATGAAGGGAGGGCTTTACTTGATAGGGGATTGTGTGGGGGATCAATGGTCCATGTTTGGTGTGGAAAAGTGCTCAAATGATGCTCTCCCTCTCCATTATAGGAATTACTCAGAGACTATACTTGAGATTATCAGAGATAAATGAGCTAGTTTGACTCAAGCTCTGTGGAGCATAGTATCTATTTATTGTATTAAGGCTAAATGCCTAATGGAAATGTAATTTTATTATTTTGTTAAACTTAAATATTAGAAGTTGTATTATTCTACCAATAGTGGCTGTATTTTAATGTGATTACTTTCCTTGTAGTTAAGTTATGTTATGTTACATGAAATGTTAGTGATTGGAACTCTTATTGTTATAAGTTTATGATAGTTTAATATGACTAGTTAAGTATGATAGAATCACTAATTATATTTTCATGGTGTGATATAATGAAAGAATTAATTTTGAGTAATTAGTCTTAAAAAAATAATAATTTCATTATTCTAGTACAATCCATGAGGGGTTGTTACATCCACTGAAAATGCACGTGTGGTAATTTTTTTAAATTTTTTTTGACACTTTTGAAAACATAAAATGACTCTAATAATGACTATAGATACTATACTAGATGCATATGAATAGAAATGACTATATTTTTTAGTTTTAAATTTTAATACTAATTACATACTTGGCTCTAATTTTCTTATTGACACATTTGTGACTAATGACAAACATCAAACATTAACAATACAAAGATTTCTAAAAATAAACTTTAACTATAAAACTAAATTATAATTTATATTTTAAACTATAAAATCTAACCTATTGACTAGACCAAAAATATTGAATATATTTAATAAAACTATGACAAAATTCATATTAACTAATGATAAACTCATTATCATATGTCAAAATGGTAGGCTACAACTGGTGGTTTTTATATACACTTAATATTTTCAAACTTTATCAATTATTGATTCTTTATCTCTTGGAGTAACCCATTGAATATCAATCTCTCTGAGTACATGCCCTAAGGGGTATATCGAGAAAAGAGTGGGCAGACCATTGGTGTTTCATAGGATTGTTGTCCCTTTACTACCACTTGCAATCAATCCCACCTTCTCTAAAAACACTCTCCTACATTTTTCCTCCTCTTTTTCACCCTCATCTAGCCATTTTATGCCTTCATTATCCCTTCCCTAGCCTAAAAAAACTTTCCAATAGTTTACATTACACTGTTAGCCCCATTGACCCTGTACTCTAATTGATAAAAATCATTTAGGGTCTAGGTTGGCCTTTGGCTGACCTAGATCAAGAACTAATTTATTTTTGTCAATAAAGATACATATTCGATTGAGACAATCCTATTGGCCAAAATTTGATAAAGGTTTAGGGTTATAATTAGCTATAAATACAAATTTATTTTACCATTCTTAGAGAGAAAACAAGAGTTAATTATTCGTTTGTGCTTCTTTACAATTTGATATTTTTCCATTCTACTTGAGGAGTTATATCTTAAGGTTTACACTTGGAGAAGAATCTTTCCTTTTGGAAAAGTATTGGATGCTTTGGTCTTTCTTAGTGATCCTTACAAACCACAACAACCTCTTATGATGCACCTTTGGCCAAGGGAGAGATTAAGTCTTGATGGGTTCATATTCAAGGTAGGTATCTCTAACTTTATTCATCTATTTTGGTAGATAGAAGTAGCATGCATAATGAATTTTGAATATATTACTCTCTCCATGCATTAGGGTTTTACCTATACATAGCTTAATTAGGATTCTATTATGCATGTTTAATTTTATGTTTATTGACCCCCATTTTGTGTCACAAGATTTGGTGAACACTAGATTAGACTTTACTTTACTTGTTATTTACTTTTGTGAATATGAAAACATAGGACCTAAGTAGGGTTATTGCATAGTTTTGCTTGACTAGAAGCTTTAGAACCCTCCCTAGTGATTTTATTATGGTAATATATCCCTTGTCTAGGTCTAATGGATCCATCTTGGTCATGACCTTAAATATCTAATGTATCAATAATTGAAAGTGTAATTAGGATTTATCTTCTTCGAGATAGGATTGATTTATAAATCAGTTACATTTCCCTTTGCATACATTATGGTGAACTTGACATGAATCTAATCCTTGATGGTTTTATTTCATGCCATAATTTTTATCATTATATTATATTTTTCCATATTTACAGTATTGTATCAAAATAGTTGGTATAGTTCTAAATTTTTATGTGTAGATTTATAACAGTCACTTCAAAATGACTATGTTTTATCTATGTAGGTCTTCACTAAATATAAGTTATTGGATCGATCAGTTTGGAAAAATATTCTTCTTCAGTTCTAGATTGTCATAAATAGTCAAACTAGTTGAATCTATTTATTACTTTCTTATGTCAACATACAAGTATGCAAACATTGTGGAAGTAGTCAACTCTGTTCACCAAATCTCTTTCAACATACAAGGTTTTTAAAACTAGGTTGAGCCAGTCGACCTAGTTACCATAATTTTGAATCAACATTTGAGAATCATAGCCTAAAAATATGCAATTAAAATTTATTCAAGCCTTTCTTTCTCTATCATTTTAGTTCTTTCATTACTATTTTTCACAAGTTTGTAGTCTATAAAACTATAGCCTTACAACCAATAGGGTTGACCCATTCGACATAGTTCTATAGTTTGTCTTCTATCTAGAAGACATAGTCAACCTATTTGATTGTGTTCTTATAGACCTTGATTATAAATAACAATAGTGACCTAGTTGACTCTATTCTACATTGTTTGCATACAATGTCATCTAAATTGACTCTATACTAATCTCAATTAAGGAATTAACCTATATTTGCTAGTAATTAATTTAATTATTTGCATGCTTAGAGTAACACACATAGATTAAATAGGTGATTTTTCAAATTATCATTTTAGTTACATTATTTTTATCATTTTTCACACACTACCAAATCAATTTACATTCAAAAATCATTAAATATTTGTCTTCCCCATGTCTACCTACTTGGATTTCATCACCAAGGGGGAAGCCTACTTGGTTTTTTGGACAAGTATAAATATGTGGTTGATGGTATATATTATCAAATTAGCCAACATCCTTATCATTTTGGTATTGTGAAGTGAGGGGGTAGGCCCCAATACCAAGCTAGTACAATCACCAATATAGATCCCTTTTAGCCCAAATGTCCTAAAACCAACATTAGATTGCTTTCTAGTTCCTTATTTGAGCTTACTTTCCTATCAAATTAAAATTAAAACTTCATTATAACTTATTAACACTTAGGATGACCAATTAATTAGTATTTAATTTCCAATTTTTTCTTACTTCTTGATCATTGTGTTCTGTATTGTAAAACTTACATTGGCTAGTGTTAGTGCAAGGTCTGTGTTGTGTGATCCAATTAGATCAACCACATTGATCTAATTATTTATGTGCTTGATTTTATTTTTGCTTCAAAATTATCTTGCAAAAATTTTCCATGTTTAAAATCACTAATCAATATCTTATAGACTATTTAGCCTTCTTACAAGTATTACACAGTTGACTTACATAATCATGTATCGTTATCTCCCTATTATGTTCCTTGTTCAGTCATACATAATTGACCTACATGACTTTGTATCCCTATCTTTCTATTCAATTCCCTATTCATTAGTACACTATCAAACCATACAACTGTGTATTCTTTTTAGCCTCTTTCAATTTCATATTTTCCCATACAGAGTCAACTAGCTTGATTGTGTCCTCTTATCTCTATATTCTTCAACTCTTCCTTACAAAACTCTATTGACCCAGTCAAATCTATACCTATTAACCAATTTTTTTCTATATCTAGCTAACTTTGTCCTTATTTTTCACTCTTGTTTTCTAATCTCATATCCTTTCACCAAGCATCATGAAATACCATAGAAGATTCTAACTTGCTTTCTATCCAAGATTTCTTGAAAGAGTCTTCCATATCTAAGCCCCTAAGTTGCATTAATTCTCCTTTAATTATCAAACCAATTTATGATACACCTACCATCCCCTATCCCCCCTCTCAAATTCATAAGCATGTTCATCACCCTCCCACCATCTCCCTTCTTGAGGAAGAACCTATCCTATGGGTGGCGATTGACAAAAAAAGGGTTGCATTTATAGCTAATGAATATGATTCAATTGAATTTGATGAATAAATCTTCATTAGTATTGTTGGAAAAAATTTACCTACATATGAATATTTTGCCTATAGCCTAAGAAATCTTCATCTACAACCTTGGTTTGAGGATCAAGGGAAGGAATTACTCCCTCTAGGGTTTTGGCTCAATTGTCTCTTCTTAATTAGTGAAACTATATAGAAGACTAATAAAGGAATTGGTTTTCATAAATAAGAGAATGATCTAGTTCATAATAAATGACCTTCAAAGCTCTAAACTCAGTCATGATATACTTGGTTCATTCGAGTAAAATAATTCTCAAGTTCCATTCTAAGTATATGCCTTCAAAAATGATCTAGCAGTGTGAGACATCCTACGAGACATCAAATTAAAGCCACAAGAAATATTTATTTAGATTTAAAAAATATTCAATAAGATATTGAGAAAGCACATGAGACTACCAAGTGTTAAAATCTTGCTTGATCAGATCAAAGATCAAGGGCATACAGGTGCTCATCAGAGTCAATAAGTCAAGATAGATCAATAATGCATGTTAAATCATGAAAATGAAGATATAATGATGAGACTAAGGTTAAAATGTTAGAGGATCCTAAGATTGAATTCATTTTTGAAAAGTGTCATGATCATGATGAATTAGTAGATCAATGACACATGTTTGATCATGTATATCAAAGATCAATAGCATGTGTTTAACCATGTTGAGGAGATTGATAGTGTGCATGAGGTTAAGAATTTAATAATCCCATATTGCATGTGAGGCCACCAAGTGGCATAAGTGCATTAATTATATGGAGACTAATAGAAAGGTCCATAGAAGAAACTTAGTGCTACCAAGTGGGACAGTATAAAAAGTAGATCAAAGATCAAAGGCAATGTTGAAGGTCAAAGCTAGGAAACTCCCATGAAAATCTAAAGAGTATATTTGATCAAGTCAAAGAAGGGCACAAGATGAATACATGTGTCCAAAGTGGTGATGATCATTATTTCAAAATGAAATAACTATCCCAAGAAAATTCCACATAGATAGACATGTTAGATTAAAGGATTTTATATACCTGAGTAGGCAAATGTATAAATAAAAGATCTAAATATGATCTAGGTTACTAGAAGTAAACCCTGTAGATTCATAGACTACCATTAAATCTCAACTAAACCTCTCAAAATACCTTAGACATATGTTTTACATCTTGTTCATTATCAAAATACTAGGTAACCTATGGAGCTTCATTGAATTATGTCTATATGAAAACCAATAAAGGAATTAGTTTTCATCAATGGTGAACCTATGTTCAGGGTTTGAAGTAATGGCAGAATGATGATTGTGAAAGGAGTGTCAGAGTATAATAATGTAAATGACATATCTAGGTAAAGCATGGTGTTTTAAGCTCATTAAGAAGATGGAGAGTTTAGAGGTTGAGAAAGGCAATTGGAACATTCAATGAAATTTCAAAAGTCTTTGGAGATTGTTCCCTTTTAAAAGATCATGACTCATCATCCTCAACATGTTCTTGTCTTCTAGTATGTTTCTAAGCCAATGAGAGGGATTGAAGACTATTTGGAGACGATGAAGGTTAATTTTATAAGGAAGAATTAGTGATAATTAATTAAAAGGTGGTTGAGACTCTATGAAAGTGGTTAGACCTCATTTATTGATTTCTACTTTACTCATTTTTCTCTCTCTCTCTTCCCCTTTTCTCATATATTTCCCATTTCTTGCTCTCAGCACTCTGAAAATATTATCATTTTTTGGAGGAGACTCTCATTTGATAAGGAAAAAACCATATCAAAATTTGTATTAAATACCTCTTGAAGCAATAAAGATTATTTTTCACCTATATTTTGCTTTTGAATTGTATTCAACAAGTTTGTGCATGATGGCCTTATGAAGGAGTGTCTTTTATATCCATTGTCTTCATTTCTTGGCTCTTTTTAGGTTTTTTCAAGTTAGTTTTAGGTTTGAACTTGAGCTCTTTCTTCCATTAATAGATGCTTGGTGTGAATCTTAGAATTCCTCTTTGCTTCATTCATTGCTTGTTAAGCCTAGTTTATGAAATAGTTATGTAATTAGCTAGTTTATGAGGTTATGTGAGCAAGTATTGTCTAATGCTACATCAATATTTATTTCATGATTATGTGAGTTATCATTTAAATTTTGTACATCACCTTTTATCTCTCTTAGTTACCCTTTATCCCCTCTCTATCCATTTTCCAATTAAAAATATTAGTCTAGTTGATCCATCAAGAGGAATTTGGCCTTCTTCGAAGGTTCAACCCACAAGAGGATACCCACAGCTTGGGGTTGATCTAATTTTATGGATTAGCTAGAGAGAGCCTGAAGAACCCTATCTAAGGGTTTAAATTAATTCCATAATAGGTACTCCACTTGGGGAAGAAAAATTCAAATTGGTTTTCAAAGATAAGGCTCTAGAAGATGGTCTTAGTGGCATGCTTCAAAAATAAAATCTAATTTTATCTAATACTATTGAGGTTTTATCTAGCCTTGATGTTGAAGTCTATCTAAGAAAACAAGATGAGGCTATGAATTATGTTTATATAGTTCATAATGAGCAAGGAGATGAACTTAAATAAGTTGATTTAAAATCACATCATGATTGCATAGAAATATTTGAAGCTCTTGACAGTCCCGTAGCCCTTGAGGGGAAATTCAAGGTGATTTTCTAGTTGGTCTTGTTCATTTTGATAAAAGAGAGGAGCCAAAAGATGATTGGTAGTAGTATATTGAGGCATTTCAAGAGGTTGAATCCCTTTTCAAAGGCACACTTCCTATTGAATAACATGAACATGAAGAGGTTGGTCAAGACACACTCATTGAGGATAATTATGCATCTTGGAGTGAGTATGCAAAGATCCTTGAAGATATTAATGAGCTTGTAGTAGCTGGAAATAAGCATGATATCACTGAAGATGCCATAGAGGCTCAAGAATCATTATTAGATGGAACATCAGTAAATGATGTTGTATTTGACAATCAATATGAGGTGGGTCTTGAAGTACAAGAGGAATATATCATCATAGGTGACTAGTTTGCAACTATCACTTCATTTGAGAGCATGCCAAGAGGATTGGAAAGTAAGAAGAGGATAAATAAAACAAGACCAAGGATAAAGATGAAAATTTATTCATTCCATTCTTCATCTCATGGAGAAAAATATGTCACAAGTTTCCCCTTTGATCGAGGAGGAATAAGAAAAGTACAAGTCAATTGTATATATTAGTTTCTTTATTACTTATTATGTTCCCTAAGTGCTTAGTTAACATGTGTGTGTTGTCCTTGTTTTGTGTGGTTTGGAGGTAAAATAAACTATTTTATGATGGTCATGTTTTGGTTAGGTATGAATTTGAATGAAAATAACTCCATTTCCCAATGGAAGGACAAGGCTACTGGTCTATTTAGAATAGAAGGCATTCTACCCTCATGAATCACCAATTTGTTGACCAAATTTGACCCCCAAGGTCAAAAATTCAGCCCTATAGGAAAAAATATTCTTGCCATGTCTTTTTAGCTCTGTTTATAGCTTTGTCATGCTTTATGAGGTCTTCAAATAGCCTTTTCAAAACCTTATTAGCATTGCTTAAAGTAATTTTGGAAAAATTAAAGTAATAGTTTGTCTTTGAATTATACTTGGTTAGTCATGTCTTGGAGTGATAAAACCTGGTCAAGTGGTGTCATATGACCTTAGGTGTCCCTCAAAGTCATTTCATGCCTTACCCAATTGGTATAAACATTTTATGATGTTTTGGAGAAGTTAATGTTTTTTGTGTACTTTAAGGTAATGTTTTATGAGGAAAAAAGTGATTTTTGCTATATCTAATGTGTTTCAAAGATAAAAAAGGCCAAAAATACATACAATATTCATTCCAAGATCCCTTGATAATTTCTACAACTACCCTATATGCTAGAAAATGGTCAGAATCTTAAATTTCAACACTTAGAAGGGAGTTTTGGGCACTTGTACGGACTTCATGAACTCATTTTTAGGTGATAATAGTTTATAGGTGTCTCTTGGGATTCAATTATTAGATTAAAGATTGGGATCAAGTTTTAGGTCTTAAAGGTTCCAAAAAACTCTTTCTTGTCTCCATCATTCCCTTCATAAGATCATAAAGCAAAATTTCAAGTGGATGGTATAAGTCATACAGGTGGATTTAGAGCCCAATATTTTGAAAAGAGTAGATAACCCATATGGACTCTCAATTATTTGCATTTATTGTTTGATTTAGCTCCTTAGCTTTATGGATAATTGCTATGGAGCTAAGGTGTTTTTTAAGGTGCAAAACCATGATAGGGTTAGTTTTGGGCCTCTTAGGTGAAAAAATGAACTCATTGAAGCATGGGATAAGTTTTTAATGATAATAAAAAGTCTAAAAGTCATTATCATATAGTTATCCAACACTTTCTTGTCACGTGTGGCCTCAATTTTATAGGAAACCTCCATTGTACATAGTTTACAAATTTGATTGTAATGGTCTCTATTTTCTCTAGGGTTTTTAACATTTGAAGGGGTGAAATGAGTGTATTTACTCATGTTTTTATTATCCTCAATTCAAGTAAAATTTAATTAATGACCCTTCTATTCTTTCCAACATATTTTATTCAATTAGCATGCATGATCTTGGTCTTGAAGACTGTGTTTGACTCTATCTACAAATGTGTTTTCAAAGGTTTTTGACTTATTTTGTAAAGGTAACCTTAATATCATGATATCATAATATTATATTAATAAATTTTAAATATGAGGAGCCAAGTGAAGATGATCTTAGGCTCATGAGATAAAAACTAGCACCAATATAGACCTACAAGTCTACAGACCTATAGGTCTATATTTTATCTAAAATTTAATGAAATATACCAAAGTTTGAGTTTAAAACATAAATGTTGAAGGTAATTTATTGTACCTACATGTTGAGAAGTTTAGGAATACTAAATTAAGTGTGATTTAATTTCTTAATCTCAAGACACTCTCAATATACCTAAAGGCATAATGGTAGCACACATGCTTGCTTGGGGTTTCAAGTTGGATTTGAAGTTTGAAAGAAGAGGGGTAATACAAGTAGTTGGAGAAGTATGTTTTGATAAGTAATTAGATGAATAAAAACCCTGAATATTATAATAATATACTCACATATCCAAATGACCACCTACATGTCCATCTTAGGCCTGAGGTGTCACACTAGTCTATATGCAAACTTCTCAAGAAGATTTATGTCATGTAAATTTGGTGCAGCCATAAAGGATTTATAGACATAATTTAATATAACATTATTAAATTATAATAATATAAAATATTCTAAATACCATAATGAAGAGGCTTCCATTCTAGGTATGCAATCAATACACCTAAATGGTCACTTACATGATGAGTGCAAGTTTTAAACAACTGGAAGCCTTAAGCCAACTTGAGGAACATAATGAAGCATTAATTAATAATTTAATGTAATTGAGGAAGTATTTTTAGTAAAATTTAAACCTCATAGTTCCCTTGAATAATTATTTTATGCTTTAAGACTATGACAAAATTGACTAGGTTTAACAAGCATGCATGAGAAATAAGTGATAACCTACAAGTTTTTAAGGGTTTGAGGGTCAAAATGGATGTGTAAGTCATGATAAAACATCATATAGATAGTAAAAGTTTTAGATATATAGATATTCCATTAAAACTTGATCTTAATCTCTAATCAAAGTTCAAAGTTAGACCTCCATCTATAGTCAGGTTTGTATGTATTGTAGTGTGAAGCATTTTTAAAATTTTAAGTTATTTGTTAAGGATGAAAGAACAATCTAAAAGGGATAAGGAGTTTGATAAATTAAATTAAAATTACATGAAATTTATAACCCTTTGGAAGTGGATAAAGGAGAAAACACAAACCTCTAGGGTCAAGAAACCTAGGCAACCAACAAACCCTCATAGTGAACACGCAAGTTATAGATCCTTTTGAAGGCCATTACCAATTTAAAAAACATTTATAAAAATTTTCCAAGATTAATCAAACCTATGGAAGGTAATTTCAATAAATTATGAAAAATTGGGAGGCTTTTAAGCCTAAATATTCTCTCTCAACCTATATGCATAGTCCTCCACACTCGAGAAAGTCTTTTTTGAAGATCATAACTCCACCAAGATGATGCATGGAAGGGGATGATAATTTGAGGTGATTATGAGGTATTCATACTCCATTTCATAATAATATTTATTTAGTTAAAAGACTTACATGTTGTGAAAAAATGCTAAGAATGAAGGGTAGTCACAAAATTCATATTTGAGCATGAGAGGTCACCAAGTTTTACTTAGATATATCATGAGGTTTTGCATTGGACTGAGTAGTGTTTGGAGGTGTTGGATAGGTCCCCTAACTTCCACTTATTGAGCATTGTAATTGATGTCAAAGGTGCATATTATGAAGGATGATTTCAAATGTGACTAAGCCTAGTTTGTCAGTATGTGATGCATAGGAGAGTGTTGTCTTGAGATAATTTGAAGGCAAATAATGCATTATGGTTCATGAAATTAAAGGTCATTAATTTCAATATTAGTGTAAAATGTGTTTAGGTACATGGAAGAGATATGTCAAGTCATATGAAACTTGGTTATGTGGTTTTAGGTTTGAATGAGGTTGTGGAAGTTTGTTTTTAGCATAAAGGGATTATTGTAGTGATATGAGTGTGTTGTGATGTCTTATGTCTTATTTTTTGATGTTTTTTGAGGTCATGACATAGAAGGAATATGTTAAGGTGTCAAGTGCATTGGAATCTTGAGCCCAGTCATGGCATGGTGAAGGTATGAGCTGGTGGCATGATGAGGTGAGTAAACTCAAGCATGTGAGATAGTTTATGGAATTATTTGATCATGTGATTAAGGTATAGAAGCATCCATGAGGGTCTCAGGGTGATCCAACATGGGTAGGACCTTTAGACCAAGTCTACATGTAGACCAATCCTAGACCCTACTTAGACTAATATGGTATGAAGATGATATTTCAAGGTGAATGTGTGAAGGAGAGAATGTATATAGGTAATTAAATTTGTTTCAATAGTGATCATGAATTTTGAATTCATGGATTTTAGGGAATGGCATGAAACGTGGTTTTGAGGTCTCTCGAGTGCACATAATAAAGGTATGCAAACCTAAGAAGGAATTTCAAGTGTTCATTGGAACATGTAACCTCTACATGGGAACCTAATATATTAAGGAGATATGGGAAAGGGTTTTAGATAAGATATGCATGGATTTATTTTGGATTTAATGGGATTTCCTTTATGAATAATTGTTAACACTAAAACTTGTGTTAAACCTCTCTAAAACCATAATAAGGACCTAATGTGAAATATATTATTCAAAAAAACATATAATGGCATAAAATTACTATAAAAAATATTGGATCATGTATTAAAATTTCCTAGTACCTCCATGTGGTGGTGGTTAGTCAGATGAAAGAGAAAATGTGCAAATACAAGCTTCTTTGTGAAGAATTTGTTGTAGCAGTCAAAAGTTACATTGGTTAAGAAAAGAAAATGGATAGAATAAGAAGATAGAGAATATTAATACATTAAAATTAAGGTTTTTAGATAGGTTACACCCTTTCAATGTGTTAAACTGGTCTTCCAAGTTAGCTAGTCATAGACAGACCTAATGGTGTAAATAGTGTAAAACCCAAGTAGTAGTGTGAAGATGAATTAGAGTGTGTTTTCATGATATAATGATGAAACCAAGTACATTTAGATGTTTTTAATGAATTTTAATACATTTTAATGATTGGTATAAGCTTTGGACATTAGTGAATATGGTGAAAAAGTTACTCACAAGTTGACCTGTCTATTTCAAATAAGACAATGTGATATAAGTTCATGAGATTGGTATAAAAAAATATTTTACCATTAGAACATATGATTTTTGTTCTTTAGTATGTTATAAATATGTCATATAATATTTTTAATGCATCATGAGTCTTGTAAAGTGACTACATAGATGTTGGAGGTCTAAGTCACCATGGTTGTGTTTTGAGGTAAACTAGTAGTTTTGAGTGAGTGAGTTGCAGAGATGTTTTTGGGTCCTTATATCCTGAGTGGAAGTGTTTAAAGAATTGGTAATTACCTTGAGGTAATTCATATTATTTACATGTAATTTTTTTTATCATATTTGAGAGGAGTAAGTGTTATTGAGCTTCTGTATTGAAAGGTAGACTTTTTGGTGTACATAAGCCTAATAAGATCGAGTACTATTGAGGGGTTTCATGAAGTGGTTAGACCTAAAAGGTCTTATGGAACTTAGATGATTTTGGATAAGGTATATTTTTTTGTTGTGTTAAATATTTTTTCCATGTATATAGGTGTAATATCTTCGAAGGGATCAAATGATAATGTGTTGATAAAAAGGTTAAATGCAATTAGGTCTCCATGAGACCTACAAGTGGAATAATGCCTAACTGATTCATGATAGGCCAAAATGGACTCAAATGTCATTTTAATAATGTTTATGAGATATCATAATATCTATTATATGGCCTACCTAATATGTTAAGGGTGTGTGGCCAACCAAGTGGTATATGAACAAGATATGAGTATATATACACAGATTTTTAGCCCTATTTGAGTAAGATTAGAGGAAGTGAATGGATTGATAAATAAATGTTCTTAAGGAGGTTAGATAACATGTTTTAAACTTTAATGAGATATTATATAATAATTTCATGATGATCATATAGATGTTATATTGTTGAATATCAAGGACATATGACCTATTTAGTCTTGATGAGGGCTAGTTGAGTGAAGAAGCCTAGAGGTAATTTTGGAGAGATCAAATGGAGATGAGTTGAATAATTGATCATTATTTATTGATAAAATATCATATTTACATTATAGATGTGTTCATCATGTATGATAGTGGATAAATTAGATAGAGAGCTGAGTGAAAGAGTAAAAAAAAGAAGTGTGATTGACTAAGTTGGTACTTAGTGAAAGAGGGAGTTGAAGCTTCCTTATAGGTTGGTGTTTTTAGAATTAGTCTTCGATAAGTTTTTTCTTGGTTAATATGGATTTGGATCTACCTTATAAGTTTGGTTCTTTTATAATTTTCCTTTGATTGAGTTGGTACTTAGTCATAAGGGGTTATAGCCTCCTAGTAAGTGGGTGCTTGATAAAGTCAAGTAGGTGCTTGATAAATTTAGGGTTGGCGCTCCATGTTAGGTTGATGCTCAACTAAATTTGATACATAGTCTTATAGGATAGTTTTTCCAATCTTTGTTTTAGTGGGTTTTATTCCTCATGAGGTTTTCCCACACATGTGATGTGTTATCTTATTTTATGCTCATATGATTGGTTCTTAATGTATTGATAGATCACTATATTGATTTCATAGTTCATAGATGAGTGGATGTAATTGATTTAAAGTTTTTAAAAATTGATTCACTCCCCCCCACCATCTTAGTAATTATGATTCCAATTTTTGGTATCAGAGTATGGTCTTTTGAGGTAGGCCTAATGCTTAAAGGTGATCTTAAGAAATGCAAGATGTCTAGTGATCAAGAAGAAGACAACATGTATGATGAATAAGTATACTATGAAAATAAATAATGAGAATCTGAAGCAAACCTTGAAGCTGAGCTCATAAGTTCCCTAGATGATTTAATGCATCAAAAGATGAGGAAGCATGAGTTAATATCTATGGTCAAGGTATTAAGAAACATATATGTACCTTGAAGATTTACATGGTCAAAGAAGCTAAAAAGGATGAGAATACCATCAAGGATCTCAAGAATCAATTAGAATGTGTGAATACAAATTTTAGATCAAAATAAGTTGAGTATGATCATTTGAAGATAAAGATAGATTCATTAAGGGATGAGCATGAGAAGCTCACAAAAAAGATGAGCAAGTATGATAAATAGCATGATAATTTAGAACAATTAAAGAGTACCAACATGAAGAGAAAAATAAGGCAACCTAATGAAATGAGGTATTCCAAATATTTCAATGTTTATTATTTTACTTGTCATATCCATGGTCATTGAATAAGTGATTGAAAAATGGTATCAAGGGATCAGTTATCATGGGACCATGGGAGGAGTGATTAATTAAGATGACACAACAAGGTATATGCAGATTATATAGTGTATGAGAAGGGTCAAACATTGGTTTGGAAACCAAATAAATTTAGGATTGATCATATTTAGCCTAAGAGTTAAGATGGATTATTTACTAAGGAGGAATAAAAGACTAAAGAAGAATCTATGCTAGCTCAGAATGTCATTCAAATTAAAAATGAAGGCATGAAATGGTATATATAATGGTTTCTCAAGCCACATGATAGGAGACAAAATCAAGCTCATCTCATTGAATAATAATGTTGTAGGAACAATGAGATTTGGAGATAACACAACTACCAATATAATTGGTAAATGTATCTTGAGTTTGGATAATGGAAAGACCAAGACAAAAAATGTGTTGTATGTGGAAGTTTTGAAACATAACCTAATTAGTGTGATTCAAATTTTCAACCAAGCACACACACAAACCTCTCATGATAGAGGATGTGATATAATGAGAGCCAAACCAAGAAGACTAATTGCCAATGCTAATAAACTGAGAATAATCTATATGTCTTGAATGAGATCAATAAAGAGAGATATTTTATGAGAAATATGGATTAATTTTGGAATGTAATAGAATATTGGGTACCTAAAATTTGAAAATATTTTCAATATAAGTACCAAAAATTATGTGAAGAACATGCTTGAGATCACCAAACTAAAAAACACACTTTACAAGGCTTATCAACATGGTAAAGAGACTAGAAGAATGTTCAAGTCCAAGGAGTACTCTACTAAAAAAACTTTAGAGTTAATACACACTGATATATGTGGGCCTGCAAGAATCCAAAAAAATTTAAGAAATATTACTTTATGTTACTCATAGATGACTACACAATAATGACTTGGGTAGCATTCTTGAAAGAAAAGTTAGAAGCTCTTGACAAGTTCAAGGAATTCAAAGATCTTGTTGAGAATGAGAATAATGGGAAGATAAAGTACCTAAGATATGATAGAGGAGGATAGTTTTGGTCTAATGAGTTTGACGACTTCTATGAGGTCCATGGGATAAGGAGATAGTTCTTAATATCTAGGACACCCCAACAAAATTGGGTAGTATAAAGAAAGAATAGGATAGTTCAAGAGATGGCAAGAACTATGATAAATGAGTCTAGATTATCTAATGGATATTGGAGATAGGTATTAATCATATTAGTATACATCTTTAATATAGGAAAAATAAATACTAACAACAATAAAACCCCTTATGAACTGTGAAAAGGTATACTTACTAATGTGGAATACTTTAGAGTGTTTATGAGTAAATGTTTTATCAAAAGAGATGAGGAAGACTTAGGTAAGTTTAATTCTAGGTATAATGAAGTTAAATTCTTTGGATACTCATTAGTGAGCTAAGCCTATAGATGCTACAATAATAGGATGCACAAGATAGTTAAAATCACCAATGTGAAGATTAATGAAACAAAGAAATCACACTCATAGTTAAAGGATACATTAGAGAATCTAGACTTAAAAAATGAAGAGGAAATAATAAAATTTGTTGAGGAAGAAGAAAAATTTGAGGAAGAACAATAATTAAAAGGCCCCTCAAGATAGATTTAAAGAGATCATCCTGAATTAAAAATCATTGACAACAAAGATGCAGGTATGCAAACAAGGAGAAGACTGGTAAGTAACCTAAATCAATAGAATGTTTCTCTATTATCTAATATTGAACCTAATAAACTTTTATAAGTAATCAAATACATGTTTTGGATAGGTGTTATGAATGAGGAGCTAGACCAAATAGATAATAATGAGACTTGAGAACTTATTCGTAGGCCCAAAGACAAGAATGTCATTGGCACAAAATGGGTGTTTAGAAACAAGTTGAATGAATATGGAGAATTCATTAGGAACAAGGCTAGATTGGTATGCAAGGGATCTACACAATTTGAGGGGGTAGACTTTGAGGAGGCCTTTGAACTAGTGGTAAGATTGTAGGCCATAAAATTATTTCTAGCATATGTAGGATTCAAAGGATTCAAGGTGTACTAGATGGATGCCAAATTTGCCTTTTAAGAACCCTATCATGCACTAAAGGACTAAGCACATTACCTTCAGGTATCATTTTCTAAGAGAGAAAGTAATTGAATAAAGTTTTAGACTTGAATATGTTTCTACATAAGATCTAATTGTAGACATTTTAACCAAACCACTTCCAAAGGCAACATTTGAACACCTAAGATAGGAATTGGGTGTAATTCCTACCCCTAATAATCATTGAGGAAGCCAATTACTTAGGGGGATCTAATCAAGTGGTTATTTTGTCACCAAATATTACACCCTAAAGAGGGTTTTAAATAATCTTATACATTTGGGAAACATGAGAATACTTTTAGGTATGTGGGTTTACCTATAGGTAGAAGTAGACCTCTATGTTAAGGGCTAGCTCCCTAAATGTATCTTGAAATGCTTATCAACTACTAACTAATTGATTATGGGTAAATTTTTTGGAAATTTCCATGAATTGAAACTAATCTAATGGGGTGATATACCAAGATGATTTCCACATGACCATCATACTTATTTTACTAAGAAACTAGGCATACAATGTTTCAATATAGAGGTGATATGCATGAAAAAACCCAAGGTAAGTGAACTATATGGAAAATTTCACACTCCAAGAATATTTTTACACTTGAAAGGATCCTAATACACTTGACTACACTCTATATGACATGTTATCACAAGAACCCTTACATAAACATGAGATGATAATGAGAAGAAAGGATAAAAGGTTATCACTTTACATCATCATACATCACTTTTCACACTTATAAAATTGTTCATAAACTCAAAATTATACTTTTAATAAATTTTCAAAGGAAAAATAAAATTTCATTCCAACAAATATTCACCATACATGGTGTGGTATTAGCTTTAATAGCCAAAATGGCTCTTATAAAATTTGAGAGAGAAGTGAGAAGAGAGAATTAATTAGAGTCATAAGAACACTTTTGAAGATAAGAGGAGGAGTTAAAAATTAATGATAATTAAGTATGAAACAAACCATGTAAGGTCTCATAGGAAAAAATTCCCTCAAGATCATGAAACTCCTAAAATGTGGTGAAGAAATCCATTTGCTTGATCAAAAAATTGCCTTAATCATTTGGCACTTTTGGAATGTCCTAAAAATAACTAGGGATATATGTGATGATTTAAATGAGGATATTGGTTTTATACATTCTCCACCATGAATTAGTTTCATCCCTAATCATTAGAATTCTTTTGCATATGAGTCATCACTACCTGCAGTCCAAATAACTCCTCTTTCACTCACCCCTCACATTTGGCACCAAATTTACATTTATTTTTCCAAAATTATCCATAAAAATTAGTTTAAAAATCATATTAGGACACCTCATGGCCTTATATTCCTTAGGTAGTCCTTAAAAATCCCCCCACTTGAAGTTTTTACTCTCTCACTAGATTGTTCACTATGGAAGTTTTGACTAGATGAAGTGAGAACAGTTGCAGAACCACTTAGGAGATATTATGATATATAAAATTGACATGATACATTATCTAAAGTCATGATCCTCTCCCCAATATGAATTTCATCCTTTGAATTTCCATAGAACTTGTAAAACACCAAAAATAGTTAAAGAAAGCCAATTTCTTCCCCGTTCGTACAAGTAGGGCATCACTAAATTTGATGAAGAGGACACATAGAGAGTCCTTTTCAATTTAAAATCATCTACCAATCCATTATATTCCATTTGGATGCATCTCCTTCCTTATTTTCCCAATTGGGTCACTATGCAAGATTTTAGAGGGTTTTAGGCCATTTTACCCTCTAAGGATTGTTCATGAAGTTTTGACATTGGACAGATGAATAAATCTCAAAAAATTATTTCTTAGGACCCTATTAAACTTTTCCGAAATCCTTGATATCCCATGAAAAGTACACAAGTATGTGCAAGCATTCAAATTTGCCTATTTGAGCTCTTCTTTTCATTCCCTATAGGCCTAATGTGATTTGAGCTAAGAAATGGCTTACCAATGATTTAACTTACATTAAATAAATATAAAAATACCTCATGAATCCATAAAAACATGTTATAATAGGTTAGGATACCCATATAATTCTAAAAGTGATGCCCATATAGTTTAGGCTGCCCTAACCTAGGCTTAATAGGCATGTCTGCATCCTTGAAGGTCTTGACCATTATGACATATTTTAGTCACCTATGAATGGTTTCTCATGTTTTTCTAGATGTGACACAACTATCCACACCTCATTTAAATATTAAACCAACCCTTATCTCTCCTTATCATCCTATTTCTTCAAAACCTGTAAGTTTGCATCTTAGGAGAGTGCCCTCTATCTGAGACAAAATAAAGGGCACTGCCCCAATTTCCCTAGGTAGGGTGGATATTAGATAACCTTTTACAAGTTATTGATACATTTTGTGATTAATTTTAAGTATTGGTTTTATATTTATCACCTCCAACTCTTTAAAAGCCTAGGACAAACATGTGGAAATTATTGACTGTGTGCAGGTCTTGAATATAGACTATGGTTTACCTTGTTAGAGCCCTTATTTGAATTGTTTATAATTTTTTAGGGTTAAAAAAGTTTAGTATCATGGTTAAGACACTTTTAGTCATTTATAATTCTTAAAACCTTTCCAACCTTCCTCATTTCATTCCTCTCCACTTTGATTGGTCATGGTGTTGATTGTGTTTTCTTGTTTGGAGAAACACTTATAGGTGGTAGTGTATGATTTAACCTTGAAAATAATGAATATATACCTCATTATATTTCTTAATTTAATTTTTCATTAAATTATAATCATTTACCTCAAGGTCAAGTTATGCCAACCTCAAAAACACTATTTCCTAGCTCACTATTGCCTATAGTCAACTATAGTTGACTGTGTTGGAACAAGTAGGGTCCTATAGGTGGGAATCCACCTTTAAATCATTGATACATGGAATTTATATCCCTTTTAAATTATTAAATCAACCTATAATGTCATATTATTCATTATTGTATTCTTATTGTCTTCCAAGTTGCCTTATGAATTTGGTGAGCATCTACAGGTAGGCTATAGGTATATAATCTGAGGGCAAGACACTTGTAGGTGCATCTATGGGCCAAAACATAGTAATTAAACCTCAATTGATTATATTTAAACAAAAAATTATCTATTTAATTTATTAGAATCACTTTTCATAGTGATAGGATTTTGCATTGCTATCTTAGGGCATAAGGGCACTTTGAAAGTTCCAATCTTGTAGAATATACTAAATGATATTAGTAAACAAAAGTGCAACTTGGAGTCCCTCAAATAGTATTATCCTCTAGTCACACACCCTCTTCATTTTTCAAGGTTCTTCCCCTATGTGGATGCTATAAGATAGAAATATTTGGATTGATCAAAACCTTATGTGACATCATCATAGGTTAACCCCAAAAGTGTTGAGTGTTATGTTTTTATGTTTTAGGGAAATTGTTCCTAAACATAGTCGTTGAACTTTTAAGATAACCTCTTAAATTTTGCCCACTATTTTTTTGTTTAAAACATGTTTTCATGGCCTTTATAACATCGACAAACTTGAAGGAGTATTCAAAACATGTCGAGAATCTCCTTATAACTCCTTTATGACTCTATGTAAGCCACTTGTAGGTGGTCATTTGCAGGTATATAGGTAGTGGGTGTGAGTTTAGGTATTATTCATGATATGTGATATTATATGTAGTTATCAATATATTTACATATTCTTCCAACCTGATGGAGACCTCAAAACATGTTAGAACATCTCTATACAACCACCTCAAGTCTCTATGAGAGCTTGTATATGCATATATAGTAACAAATAAGGCAGAGATGGTGGAATTTAGGATGTGCATATGATGTATGTTTCTGTTAATAAATATAGACCTCCATGAGGCCTTCAAATGAAAATTATCTACCTCATGGGGACTCAAACTAGATTGAATTCTTCTCTTCCACGTGATCAATATCATTTTAGGCATCTGTAAGTGCATGCTAATAGTGTATAATAGTGCATATATGGGAAATAGTCATCATAGTCAATCATGTGTCACTTTTAAGGGTTTAGCTTGATTGATCTTGTTATAAGGATATATAAAAAAACTCTTTGACTCTTTATCACACCTTAATGATCACTATGAAAACTTTCATATGCCATGACTGTAGTTGGAAACAAGTAGAAGGATTACTATGTACTCCATTTGACTACATTATTGATGATGTTGATCTTGGAGGGTAGGATTGGAAGGAAAGAGGTTATCATGACATGAAAGACATGAAACACATCATATCACACTCATTTGAAACCCTTACAGGGAAAGAAACATTATGTAAGTATTGAAACTTGATTATAACCTCCATTAGTGACATCTTGTAATATGAGCTGTTTGATCTATCAAATCACTTCTAATAGTGAAAAAAAGCATGGTAAACATGAGAGGATGGAGTATAAATCATCTAGAATAAAATTCACCAATTGAGTTTTATGGACCAACTCAAACAAGAGCAAAACCTATAGGGTGTGGAAAATGACAATCAAAAAACATAATCAAATTGTTAAAGATGGTTCATAAAGTATAAGCCATCATTATTTGAACTCCAAACATGAAATTGAATCTGACCACAAGTAATACCACCCCCAAAGTAATTTGATCTAAGAATTCTCCTACTGATCGTACTATCCAAAAACCTGTTGACCAATTTCATGTGCATAATGGAGAGATGGATAAGAAAAATGGTTTTAGCTCATTTTTGGCACTTAAAAATCATGTCAAGCATGTAAATGAGTTTGAGGAAGTTGAAGAGCCATAATAAAACCTTATCCCACATGCCATTCTCTCTCATAGGTTGTACAACCTTTGAAACTCCTTTTCCACTTTCTTGATTTTTAGTTATCATTTGCAAGTTTTTAGTTAGAAACTGACATGTCTAGTAGGGACTGACATATTGGACATTGAGGAGGAGTTTAGAACACTTGTATTGCTTATAAAACCATACCACTTGCATTTAATTCTCTAAAATTACCCCTAAATGACATCAAATGACACAATGACTAAAATAGACCATGACCAAGGCTAATAAGACATTAAATGACATGAAATAAACTATAACACAACTTATAACATTGTATTAGACCCCTATGTCAATTTTTTAACTATAAGGGTTGACTCATTTTGACTTGTGGTCAAAATGGTCAACAGGTTCATTAGCTCCATGAAAAATTTAATAGTACTAAGAATGTATGCATGGAGATAGGGGGAACATGTTTGTATTATGACTCATAAACTCATAGTCCTATGTGTCGAGTGTTTTAGTTTCAAGAAGTGTGATCCAAAAAGTTGCAGGCATCTATTTGTCATTTATGTCAAAGGGGGAAAAAGTTTAGAATGAGGGAGAAGTTACTTGTTGAGAGAAGATTTTGAGAGTGGTTACCATCAATGACAAAGGAGGAAATTATTGAGCTTTGTCAATGATGTCAAAGGTACATCTTATGAAAGATGATGTAAAATGTGACTAAGCCTAGTCTTGGAGTGTGTGATGCATAGGAGAGTATTATCTTGAGATAATTTGAAGGCAACTAATGCATTATGGTTCATGAAAGTACTATTCATTGATGTAAAGATTAGTGTTAAAGGTGTTTAGGTGCATAGAAGAGAGATCTCAAGTCATATGAAGCTTGGTCAAGTGGTTTTAGGCTTATATGAGGCTATGGAAGTTTGTTTTCATCATAAAGAGATTGGTGCAGTGATATGAGTTTGTTGTGATGTCTTGTGTCTACTTTTTTGATGTTTTGTTGAGGTCATGATTTGGAAGGAACAGGTCAAGATGTCAAGTGCATTAGAAGCTTGAGCCTAGTCATGACATGGTAAAGGTATGAACTAGTGGAATGATGAGGTGAGTAAAATCATGCATGTGAGATATTTTATGGAACTTTTTGAGTATGCGAGTAAGGTGTAGAATCACCCATGAGAGTCTTAAGGTGAGCCTACAGGGGTAGGACCTTCAGACCAAGTTTGCACCTAGACCACTCCTAGACCCTACCTGGCATAATGCATTATGAAGATAAGATTTAAAGGTGAATGTTTTAAGGAGATCATGGATATATGTAATTCAAGTTGTTTCAAGAGAGATCATGAAGTATGAGGTTATGGTTTGCAGGAAATGGCATGAAAAGTGGTTTTGAGGCCTCTCAAGTGAACAAAATGAAGGTATGCAAACCTAAGGACCTTCAAGTGTTCATTGGCATATGTAACCTCTGCATGGGAACCTAATATATTAATGATATATGGGGAAGGGTCCTAGATAATATATAGAGGGATTGTTTTTGGATTTAAGGGGTATCCCTTTATGAATAATTGTTAACACATAAACCTATGTTAAACCTCTCTAAAATCCTCATAAGGACCTGGTGTGAAATATATTATTAAAAAAAACTATAATGGTCTTAAATTTATATAATAACTATTGGATCATGTAGTCAAATATCCCAGGTAACTCCAAGTGGTGGTGGTTGATTAGAGAGAAAATGTACAAATACAAGCTTCTTTGTGGAGAATTTATTGTAGAAGTCAAAAGCTACATTGGTCAAGAAAATAAAATGGATGGAATAATAAGATAAAGACTATTAATACATACCCATGAAGGTTTAAATATAGGATCCACCCTTCCAATTTTCCAAATTGGTCTTCTAAGTTAGTCAGTCACAGATAGACCTAATGGTGTAAACAATGTAAAACCTAAGTAGTAGTGAGAAGATGAATTGGAGTGTGTTTTCATGATAGAATGATGAAACCAAGTAGATGGAGATGTTTTTTAAGAATTTTAATAAATTTTAATTCTTGTTAGGAGTTTTGGTTAGTGAATATGGTGAAAAATTTGCTCACAAGTTCACTTGTCTATTTTAGGTAAGATAGTGTGATATAAGGTCATGAGATTGGTCTGAATGACCAATATTTTGCTATTAGACCATATAATATTTTTATTTGAAAATATTTAAAATATTTCATATAATATTTTAATTAATTATTATTATTTTAAAGTGTATACATAGATGTTGGATGTCTAAGTCACCATAACTGTGTTTTGAGGTAAACTAACAGTTTTGAGTGAGTGAGTCACAGAGATGGTTTTGAGACCTTATATTTTGAGTGGAAGTTTATCATTAATTTGGTAATGACCTTGAGGTAATTTATATTATTTAAATGTAATTTTTTTGATCATATTTTTATGGATCTAGTGTGTTTGATCTTCATTATTGAAAGGTAGACTTTTTGGTATACATAGGCCTAATAAGAATGAGTACTATTGAGGGGTTTTATGAAGTGGTTAGACCAAAAAGGTGTTATGGAAATTAGAGAATGTTGGATAAGGTATATTTGGATGTTTTATGAAATACATGTTTTTGTTTATGGAGGTGTAATGTCTTCCAAGGATCAAATGGTAACATGTTGATAAGAAGGCCTAATGTAATTAGGTCTCCATAAGACCTAAAAGTGAAATGAGGCCTAATTGAGTCATGATAGACCAAAAGGGAATAAAAGGTCATTTGAATCATGTTTATGAGATATCATAATATATATTATATGGCTAAACTAAGAGGTTAAGGGTGTGTGGCTGACCAAGTGATATATGAATAAGAGATTAGTATATATACAAGGCTTTTAGGCCTATTTGAGTAAGCTTAGAGGAAGTGAATGGATTGATAAATAAATGAGCCTAAGGAGGTTGGGTAATATGTTTTAAAACCTAAGGAGAGAGTAGAGAAACATTTAATTATTATCATAAAGGTGTTTTATAGTTAAAGATCAAGGCCATTGCATACACCATAAATCTATTCATGAAATTTTGAATATCACAAACCCCTGTACCCCTTAGACCTTTTACCCTTGCCTAAGCCTATTTTTATTAATTTGACCTATATATATTGAAATTATATAGTTTTACCTATTTTTGCCTTTTATCCTTAACCACTGATGGTGAGGCTAACTATCAAAGGTTAGCCTAATCATCGACAGTCAGGCTCTACCACTTGGAACTTAGCATGCAATTACCATGCAAACTATCACTTAGCTTTTATAAATATAAGTCAACTAAATCCTTTCATGAGAAATTACATGCATGAGTTATAATTATAATCCCTAGTTGCACTCCCACTTTAGCCTCTTTCCCTTGCTTATAAGAAGAGGATAACTATAAGGGGAAATCATCTACAATTATTATCAAGAGATCTAGTATCCAAAATCTCTTTTGCAAGTCAATCATCAACAAGTGATTTAGAAATTTGGAAAACCCAACTTGAAATCACCACTCTAAGCACTGTCACTTTTTTATAATTATGATCAATTTTTCCATCAAGAAATCCACCTCAACTATCCATCCAATCCACCTTCTTGATAAGATAATCATCTATTTTCCATATTTATTTATCGTATTTCCACTTTGAAATTAGTACAGACCTCACCCACCTCTCGAGATTCATACCTAAAATATTGGAATTAATTCACCTATAGGTAATTGATAATGGTTATCCAAACCACTAATGGTTAGCCCAACCATCGATGGTTACCTAACCACTAATAATTACCCTTAACCATCAACGGTCATCTTGAACACTGATGGTTCACTATCATACCTAAAAATAACAAGCCCCTTTTACCACCTACACCCAATAAAACCCTCTTTTTTGTGCTTCTTCTTAACCATAGACTTCTACCTAAATTTTTTAACCATACCTTAGCCTATTAGCACTGACACTAATCAAATTATCACTAATAAAGTCATTTCTAGCACATCTCTTTATCAAGCACTTCTTGTTATTAGTTTTAGTACCTTTTGATTATTAATTCAAGTAATTTATTTCTATTTTATCAACTTAATTATTAAAATGGTGAATTGAAAACCCCTAAGTAAGCTCATGCTTCTAGGATCTAGCCGTAGCTAGGCAATCCACCTAGTTACTTGTCTAACCAATAAATTTGATTTAGTGTTTTCTTATTTGTAGGTCTTCCTCCCAAGCCAAAGAGGAGATCTTAAAAATATTATAATACAAAACATGCATTTTTATCAGTATTTCTACCACAATCTATATTTTCAACTTTACTACCTTCTTTTGAATAATATCAAAATTTGAGTGAAACATTCTAGCATGCTTAGTGGGACATAGAGTCTTTACTCTCATTTTATTTGCATTCATATGCTCTTATCTCTATCTATGATCATAAATGAAACTAAAATTTCTTTTGGGCTTAAAATCAACTATATCCATTGCTTACTTTTAACATTAATTCACTATGAATTAAAGCAAAATAATCTTATCGTAACACCACCTTTGTTGCACACACTAGCCAAACCACTTTCATCAATCAAACATCAAAATAATTTGAGATAAGGCTCATCTAGGATTTCATCACCTAGCAGTTACCTTACTGATTCCTGATGATCCTTCTTAGAGGTCATTACCAAGAGGATAACCAACTCAATGCTCTAGTTGAGTATAAACTCTAGATATTAATATATATTGGCTAAGCACCCAACACCCTTATCGTTCTAGGAATATGAAGTGAGGGGGTAGGCCCCAATACCAAGTCATGTATTAATTCCAATATAGATTCTTAAACAACCTAAAACCAACTATAGACTACTTCTATATTACTTGATCTACAAGCCAACTTCTATCACACATTCTCATAAACTAAGGCATAAGCCAAAAGTGAGATTAAAACTAACCTCTAGGATTGACATAATTCATAGTGTGTGTCTTGATTGCCTTGATCATTTTATTATCTTATTCTTGTTTGATCAGTGAGATTGTTCCTATTTTCTCTCCTCTTTCCTTGTATGGTTATCATTCATCAGCAACAAAGAGACTTGGTATAACAAAACCTATCACCTAAATCAACCTCTTCTACCTCTTCATCTATGGAGTATGTCTTTGAGGTAGAAGATTCACCTCATCCATTAGGAATCCCTACTTTTCATTGGGTATTTACCCAAGGAGACATGGATTTTACCACCTTTTTAGATAGCAATCCAGTGGCCCTTCAACACTATCTTAACACCTCTTCTCACCATATCCCAGTTTCAACTCCACCTCAATATCTTCCTTATGGTATGCCACCCCACCTTATGGAGGGTATCCATATTATTACAGTCACCACCTAAACTTTGACCACCTAGGAATCTTCGTCTACTAACCCATTTGATGTTGTGACTGAGAACCAACCTATCCAACCAACTATTACCCTTACACCTTCCACCCCTACTAATGAATCCTCTACCTTAAGGATAACCCAACTGTTAATCCATCATGTCCCACTTATAGCTGGGGCACCCACCACTGACATCTCTAACCCCCCTCTATCAAACCTATCCCATTAGTTAATACCTTCTTACTAATCTTAGGGGTACCTATCCCTTCTACCTCACCACCCATTTGCATGAAAGTCAATACCTCCCCTCTTATCACCAACCCAACTACCATCCATGCCCAATCCATAGGGACTTCTCATTAGTTATCCATTATACCCAACCCAAGATACATCCCTTACCCACAAAGGTATATACCCACTACCCAACCACCATCATCCACCTACCCTACCCAACCTATAACATCCACATTCCAATATGTGGTAGGCTCTTCATTGCCAAGTAATTACCAATACATCACCTAACCTCAACCACAATATTAGCCTTACAATCCTTTTGGTGCACCACCTCAAACCGACCTAATGAAAATGCTCATGGATAAAATGACCAACCTTGAGTCATCCATTTTAAGAGCTCATAAAATTGTATCTTATGATCAGATTTGTAATGAACCTATTCATCCTTATGTTCCTATCAAACCTTACCCATCTCAATGGGAGCTTCTAAAATTTACCAAATCTCAAAGCAAGGAGGACCCACAATAACACCTTAGGGATTTTAGGCATGCATACTACATGATTACTTATGATGATGCCCTTCTCCTCTAAACCTTCCCCATGTCTTTATCTAGTCCAACACTTGACTGGTATAGTACCCTTACCAATCATTCCATCTTTTCATTCACCCAACTAGCACAAGTCTTCTTGGATCACTTTTACATTAACATTTAAAAGAAGGTATCTATTACAGACTTATATTCTATCAAAAAATTCAATGATAAGTCCATTACTTATTTTGTCACCCTTTAGAGAAGCTTGATTAATCAAATTTAATTTTCCTTGCCTCAACCTGAACTTATAAAACTTTTCACTCAAGCTTGCACCAAACACATATCTTCTACACTACATTTCCAAAGCTTTAGGACCTTTGATGAGGCTTTTACCATGGCACATAAGGTATAAAATTAGTCCATAGATGAGGATAAATTGAAGTTATGAAACAAGAACTCTACCTTCAAGACCAATAAGACCTCTTCCTCTAAACCAGGCAACCAAACCAATATCAAAACCAAGACCAAGGGAACTGTGAATGTCATCATCCTTAAAACTACTCCTCCACCCAATGCCAACCAAAAAAATTCTCCCATTACCTCCAATCCAAATGCAAGAAACCCAAATTGAAACAACCAAAAATAATTTACTCCACTTGGAGAATATTACCCCTCATTTCTAGAGAAGATAATAAAAGCTAACCTTATACAACTTCCACCTATCAAACCTCCCCAACAATTTGATTCTTCTTGTCTACCACCTGCTTGGTATAATGAGAATGATCTATGTGATTTTCATTAGGTAATTGGACATGATGTCAGTTGATGTAATAATTTCAATATTATTGTTTAAAGTCTTATCAACAAAGGGGAACTCATGTTGGATAATCCCAATGCCCCTCAAAATCAAGCTCTTGACATCTTCAAGAAACCTTTTCCTAACCACGACCCTATCAAAGCCAAGGACACATAGGTTGAGTGCTCTCATAATTACCACATGGTTAACATGGTTCACAATACACCTACCCATGAGGACCTAATCAACCAATCTACCCATTCCTCCCTCACTTCACTTATCTAGGTCATGGAGTCACCTTACCCTCCTTTAGATAGACAAACTGAATAATTTCCTTTTTCCTCAGCTACCCTCATAAAATTTTTGGAATCATCACATACTACCTCAACTAGTACATCTAGGCAAATACACATTCTTGACTCACCACCTCTACCAACTACCCAACAAAATGTTACTCCTATGGATATTGTCCCTAAAGGAGGAACATTCTTACCCACACCTCCTAGGGATGAACCATTTATCTCAGGCTTGTTTCCCTCACCTCAAGATATCAACCAACCTATGAAACATCCCACCCAACCTAAAAGTCTATCTATTACATCCACTACCCATGGATTAGGACCAATACACAAACCTCTTTCCATATTAGTATATAAATTGGAATTCACCTTAAAACTAGACATGGATAGAGCCACTTTTTATCAATAGTTAGGGCTTCCCTCCATCAACAAACTTGAACCATCTAGCATACATCTAACCAACTAATCCATCATCTCTCCATCAGCTCTTAAACCAATATGAACCTCCAAAAACCCCTCATCTTCTTAATCAACCAAACAAACCACCACCTCACCAACAAAACCTTTCAAAACTCTTAGTGCCTTCCTTACTTAGAGTTTGGTTCACCCATATTTAAAGTAGACTTAACTTCACCCAAGCATATACCTATATCTCAACCCACACAAACCAAAAGGACAAAAGCATTGAAAGAACACATCACTAAGCCTCTACTTCCCTCACATTACACTCTATCCTATGTCCCCACCCTTCCACTTTGCTAAAAAAGAAAACCCCTTTTAACATATATCACCCACTAATACACTAACACATTTATTATCTAATGTTTCTATCCTTCCTAGATCATAGCTAGTTGGATTACCAAATTTGGTAACCTCAACTACCAATGTATCCAGGCCAAAAAAATCCACCCAAACCACATTACCCAAGTCATCTCTCACCCAACCTATTACCACCCACATACCAATCTTACCAACCAAAAACATGAGCCTAAAACCTCCCTTACCCCTAGAAGAATCCTACAGAACCATTCTTCAAAGGTTAGTATATACCTCCTTCCTCACATTACCTCCCATTATACCTTTTGATCCTTTTGGTTTGAAGCCAACTTAGTACAATGATCATCAAATCTGCTCCTATCACAAGACACCTGGGCATAACATAGATAATTATAAAGCTCTCCAAGCCATTATACACTAACTCTATAATGAGGATGATCTTTTGGTAGATGACCTTCCATCCATTCTTCCACCATTACACCCAAAAACTAGTCACCAACACATTACTAACCCCCCACTCTCACCTTAGAGTGTTGAAGAATCTACCCAACCCCCCGTCACACCTTCCCCCTTTATCCATACCATTAATGTGGTCACATGATCACAAAAAAAATATAAAGGGAGGCCAAAGTGTTCATTCTATAGACATACCCACCAACTCACCCTATATGCAACCAGACCTAATCTTCCATGCTTGCTGCTAAGCCCAAAGTTACTATCTAAGGCACATCAGAGGTTAACCCCTCTGAATCCATCAAGAGGGTCATCCTTAAACAACTCCACTAGAACCTTGATAAAATGAGCCTCTATGAGCTCATTTCCACTTCAACCCATCATCATCAGGCCATGATCGAGGCTATGTAGGCCATTTAAGTTAGACCGAGGGATTCCCAACCCATAGAGGCCTTTGTTGGTTCTCTCCAACGCTCCACCCTTATTACATTCAAGGACTTAGATATACCTTATATCCACCTTGAAAACCCATATCCTACTCTTTTTATTATAGCCCACATTAACTAAACCTGCATCAAATAGGTTATGATCGATAGGGGAGCCAGTATCAACATCATGTCTTCCCATTCCTATGAGCAACTTAAGCTACTAGACAATATCATGTCTAAAAATTTAGTCATACTTCAATATTTTAATGACACTATGACCACTACCTTGGTAACCGTCATCCTCCACATTTGGCTATGACCTCACATGCTCCCTAAACTCTTCTATGTAATTAAAGGTGAATTCTAGTACAATGTTTTACTTAGGAGACTTTGAATTTTATGACATGGGATGTCTACCTTTTACCCTCCACCATTGCATCAAGTTTGAACATGAAGGTCAAGTTTTTATCATACAAGTTGACCCTAGCCCTTTTGCTGCATGTAATATGACCTATCGACTTAATGATGTTATTTTTCCTCCATCCAAAGCACTATAAACAACCACCATCAAACCCTAACCCATAAAAGCTAAAGTTGTTACTTATTCCCCTTCCACTGAGGCCTCCACCAGCTTATCTATCCCCATAGACTAGATACCCATCATTAATCCTTTGAAACCTACCTTATAATGCCTCACCCTTAGATAATACCATCTCCTCACCCTTGATGCCCTCCTTACTCCCTAAGATTATGGGAAACTCAACCACTAATCAGGTTATGACCCTAATATTGGAGATATTACCCTCTTGAGGCCTCTGAGATGTCAAACCCACTTTATCTATGGGGGAATTAACAAGACATTTAGCACTTCCATCACTCCCTCTCCACCTCAACCATTCACCTCCACCTTCTCTTATTTGGATAACCCTGACTTTACCAATCTATACCTTCACAGGGGTTCCTAGAAGGGATATAGTTTAGGATGATATGAGCATGGCACACACACATTGACCTTGATTGAGACCCAAAAACCTCATGAGAAGCATGGCCTCAAATTAATTTTACCCAATAAGAAGAAGGTCAAATAAACTACCCCTACCATTGTTGAAGAAGAAACCCCTTCCTCAACAACACCCCCTCTACTTGTGGGTGAGGATGAGGACATCATCTCACCCAATTTTTTTTATCAACATGATTACCCTTGGTCCCATAACTTATAAAAAGGAAGGGGCACCCATATCCATCCCTTTGACCCATCTTAAACTCATGGGATAAGACTCTCCTACCATTAACACTATTTAGTGTCAATATGATGATGATGTTATTCTCACATACCTGGGTGCACCAGATTCCTCCATCCATAAATATTTACCTCTAAAATCTCGACCATGTTGAATGAATCTACCATAGACATTGACATAAGCACTCCATACTACCCCCACATCATCAAACTTGGCCAAAATCTCACCTTTAAGCAACTACAGGAGTTGTTTACCTTCTTACAAGACCACAATATTGCATTCGCCTTGTCATATGCCAATATGCCTGGTATTGAACCAAACATTGCCACTCACAACATTATAAACAATCATGATGTCAAATCTATCAAATATAAACTTCACCAAATGCACCCTCATATAGTCCTCGTCAAAAAAGAGATTCAATGCCTCCTTTCTATTAACTTTAATCAACCCATTGATTATCCCTAATGGGTTTTAAAAATTACACCTATCACTAAAGCCATAAGGGGACTATGTATCTATGTGGACTTTCATGACCTCAACCTCACCTACCCAAAGGATGACTTTCATCTACCCAGAATTGACTAACTTATTAATATTACAATAGGCCATGAGATGTTGTCACTAATATATGGATTCTTGAGTTGTAATTAAATTTTGATTCCCCTAAAGATCAACACAAAACTACCTTTATCACCCCAAGTGGGAATTTTTGTTACAAATTCATACCCTTTGGTCTCAAGAATATTGGCATAACCTACCAGCATGCCATGACCTATAATTTCCATGACCTTATCCATACAATCATCAAAGACTATGTGGATAACCTTCTTGGAAAGCCCAAGCTTCGTAAAGACCATTTAGTTATTCTCAATATTATCTTTGAGCAACTTGTCAATTATCACATCTACCTCAATCCTGAGAAGTGTATTTTTGGGGTCTTGTTAAGTAAAATTTTTGGCTTCATCATTTCCTTTCGAGGAATCAAAGTTGATCCATCCAAAATCAAATCCATCCTTGAGATGATACCTCTGACCAATCTTAAACAACTCCATAACTTGTAGGGGAAAATTTTTAATCCATTTATCACTTCATCTCCCAGCTCTCTGATCAGTGTTAGCCCTTCCACCACCTCTTAAAGAAGGATGTCTCTTTCAAGTGTAATGTTGATTATAAAAAGGCTTTTTATAAAATCAAATAATACATGTTATCTCCACCTATCCTTACACATCCTAAGGATGACCAACCTTTATACCTCTATATCTCTACCATAGACCACTCCCTAGGGGTGATACTTGCTCATGAGGATGAACAATACAAAGAGCAAGCCATCTATTACATTATCCATACACTTGTCAAATACAAGACTCGATACACACATACTAAAAAATTGTGTCTATTCCTAGTATTCATGGCCACCAAACTTTGCCACTAACTTCTTAACCACAATTTTTTTGTCATAACCATTATTGACCCCCTCGAATACATGCACTCCAAACCATACTAAAACCAACATATATCTAAGTGGCTCATGATCTTAGTTGAGTTTGACCTTGAGCTCTTCTATCAAAAGCCAATCAAGGGCCATTAATTGTTGACCAACTAGTTGAGGCACCCCTAGAGGATAATCAACCTCCTCCTCTCGCATTTCTAGATGAATCTATCGCAAGCCTATCTCAAGTATATTTCACCAATTAGGTAACCATGTTTTTGATGGTTATAAATGTCATTGTGGTGGGGGAGCTAATATTGTCCTTATCCCCCTTATTAGTGAAACACTTCCCTTATCCTTTAAACTCAACTATAAATGCACCAAAAATGTGGCTAAGTACAAAGCCCTAGTAATAGGTCTCCAAAGTACTCTAGCCCTAGGAGTTAGAATAATCAATATCTTTGGGGACTCCTAACTTGTGGTCAACCAAGTCAACATCATTTACCAGTATAAGAATGAAATAATGTAGCTATATAAGCAACTCATCATAGAAATCTTAACCTCATTCGAATACTACCATATATAAACCACCCCTTGATCTACCCACAAGTTTGCTGATACCATGGCTTCTCTTACCTCTCAGATCCCATCGACACCCTCAGACTCCAAACTATTAGTCATTGTCCATCAACTCACCGAACCTTCCTACACTAAATCAAACTCTCCAACCATATTTAGTGTGAAAGAGATTCTTCTTGACCTTTGGTATCAACAAACCTTTGACTACCTTCACCTTGGCATGGTTCCCTCTGGCCTCTCTAGGAATGCCCATCAGGTGTTTATTCAGAGCACCTCTCATTACACCATTATGGGAGGAATTCTTTACAAACATGTTTTTGATGACCTCCTATTCCATTGCCTTCATGGTCCAAAATCCTCACACACTATCAAGGAGACACATGAGGGTATTTGTGGTGGGCACTTTAGTGGACTCATTGTGGCTAAGCATATCCTTTGCCTAGGCTATTACTAGCCCACCCTTAACCAATATTGTTGTGATTATGTGAAAAAGTGTGTCAAATTTCAACAACATACTAATTTACATCACACACCTAGAAATAGTCTTTGTATTTCTATAGACTTTTGGCCCTTCTCACAATGGGGTCTAGACTTTATTGGTGAAATCAACCCCCACTCTTCACAATGTCATCATTCTATCATTACTACCACTAAATATTTTAAGGAAAGATTTTCAAATTCATCACCCATCATATCATCTACCAATTATAGTGTTCCCCATAAGATCACCATTGACAATGGTAAATCTTTTAAAAATAAACAAGTTCAAGGCCTTTGTGATGTATTTGGTATTAAAATTAGATTTTCATCACCTTATTACCCCCAAGCAAATGGACAAGCTAAAGCCTCTAACAAAACCCTTAACAACATGCTTACCAAAATGGTCAATACCTCAAGCTGGGATTGGCACTTACATATCCCCTTTACCCTATGGGCATATTATACTAGCATTTGAACCCCCACTAGTGCTACACCTTTTTCTCTAATTTTTAGAGTTGAGGCCATCTTGCCTCTTGAAATCCAAATACCTTCTCTTCGCATATCTTTATGTGACCTCATTTCAAAAGACAATTACTGTCAAGAATGTTTAACCCAACTCAAGCTACTTGATGAATATTATTTAGAGGTTCTTTCCTATCTTCATGTCTATCAAGAGTGAATTAAGCAAGCCTATGATAAATATATAAAAGTGTGAGAATTTACTATTAGAGATATTTTCCTTAAATAAAATCAACATGTCACCAACATGAAGAAAATAAAATAGGGAAAATTTTCTTTTAATTGACTTGGACCCTACATCATAACCCATAAGTATGGATCAGGAGCTTACTAGTCATCCTCTCTCAAAGGAAACATAGAACTTGAGCCTCTCAATGCTTCACATCTATGTCCTTTTAATTGTTAAATGAAATTTTGAGATCACCCTTTTTCTAAGCTTAAGCTCATCCCTTACATACCATATTTCATTTCCTCTTTTAGGGGAAACCCACTAACACTAAATCATGTGATTATCTGTCACAAACATAGCCTAATCTTGAACTTTTGGGTACCAAAACTCTACCCAAGGCATGATTCTCATATTACTTCCCCTCTCTTTGAGAAGTGGTTCCTATGGTTGGTTGTTACCTATACCTCTTTTTTTCCTACTAAACTCTTATTTTAGCTTAGTTTTGCCTTCATAAAGGTAACCCATCGAGCATGTATATGCAAGTCTATATCAAACAAAATCAAAATCAAGAGCAATAGCAAAAGTCAAGCAAATAAATCATGGGTCACCCCTAACATCCACATACTGCTCCATTGAAGGACAACTATTGTAAATAATTTGAAATTAAAAAAATGTAAGGTGGATTCCTCCCTAGAAGGACAAATATCAAAAGCATTTGAAACATAAACTTAGACCACTCCATTTAAGGATAGCTAAGTAAAATATTTATCACATGCTAGTAATTTCTATAAGCTTTCCACTTTAAAGTCAAATCAAAATAGCAAGAAACCCTCAAGCAAAAGCAAAAGAATTTTTAGAGCCATAATCAGCTCTCTTATCATCAATAATCTTAGAAAGCCACAATTGAATTTCCTTAGTAGACTTCTCACATCGATTAGTCTACACTTTGTATATAAATATAGACTTGTCTATACTACCTCTTTGGAAACCCTACAAAAAAGGCATACTAGTCTTACTAACAGTTCCAATTTCACCCATTCTCCTTCCACATATCACATATGCATAAGACTATGATATTACTTGACACATCATGATCAAAATACCTCATTATCAACATTAAACATGCTAATGTGAAGCACTTGAAAGTCTTATCTTCATTAAGCTAATCCAACTTTAAGGTTTCATGTTAGTCCTTGCCAATGAAAAGGCATTATGTTCCTTATTCATGGGTGTGCCCCTCATAATTATGCTTAGTCTCCTATACATCTAGTTTGTTATTTACTTGTTTCATGTATTCACTTTCTACCTTTATCATCATGTAAGATAAACATCACATCCAAATCATAAATATCATCCATCATATAAATAAATATACATCATCTATCTCTTTTTATGGATAAACCATGAGCATCCAACTAACCATTTATCACATCACATAAACTTATAAAGAATATCATTCACACCAATGTAAGCATCAATAAAATACGTCATAACACATACCATTTTCCATTTTATACTATCACATCCATGAACATAATAAATCAAACAGACATTATCATGAGCTTTCTCAACAAACACACATTTATGTTATGAGAAAATCATAAAATAATAAATCCATAACCATAGGCATGCACAACATATGGGCTATAAGCATAGAATCATATCAGTAAATCACATCAATTCACACATTATAATGGGTCAATCATAACATGTCACCATCCATAATTAGTCCATATCATGTGAAAAGTCACTAAACATTCATAATATGAGAATGCCATTAGCAAATCCATCAATAACATATCGACATCATGGCATCTATAAATAACAAAGCAATAAATGACCTTTACCACATGTCTAAACTTTCATAATAAAGTGTATGCTCATTAAATAATTATCATAGACATAATCCTAACCACAAATATCATCAATATCATCACAATCATAAATGAACAAATGCTATCTCACCACATGCCTAGTTGGGTAAGTCCATACTGTCATGAGCATAATCAAACTAAAAATTCATCAATAATCCTGATAACCATCAAAACCATCAATAATAAACAATAAACTAGGGTCATATCTATAAACTCATGAGTCTATAATCATAAATATCGTCATGGGTATACAATAATATACATGTATCTCTCTCAAAATGTACATCTCACATCATCAGCACATAAGATGGAATCAAAAATCATATTCATATCATATATCATATATCAATCAGGCCCTTAGAACACTCAGACCACCAACACCACTACCACTATCCCCATCTATACCTATACTTGTACTTGATGGTGGTCCCCATAGGACCCCTGTCTACCCAACTATAGTAGCCTACTACCTTGGAGTAGCTAGTGTAACCCCACCACCCAAACTGGCTCTATGCTCTACAAATCTCATGGCATGGGGAAAATGATAAATAACCATCACCTCATAATATCTAAGCTCCTACATAGTCACTAGATACCATGCCCATGGCACTAAATTGGATGCCTCTCCTACTACTACACCTACCATCCCAACCCTAATTTGTCCCTATAAGGAGCCAATTTGACCCTATAAAATGGCCACCTACCCATGTAAATCTATGACCTAGGCCCATTCCTAATTCCTCTCCATAATCACTACCCCCACCTACCCTTATAATGTCATGATCTAGTCCTATAAAGTGGCCACCTATCCCTGTAAGTTAGATATTTGAGCCTAGGCTATTACTAATGTTACTGTTACCTATGCCTCACCCTACACCTGTGCCACTATTGGATCAACATCCATGGCCTGATGACCACCATCTACCCAACCAAAATCCACTACAACATACCTTCCCTAATATTAGGTTGTATAACCATCAATAATACCTACATCATCAACTTGGCCTCCCTTTGGTAACTCCTCAAATTCATGCACTATGTCTTGTGGCTATGGCTCAGGTAGTAGGAACTCAGCCTCCTCTCTCTAGTACCTTAGTGTGTCAGGTATAATCCCCTATACCAAGTTAAATTATCTTCATACCTAGTCAAATGGGATCAACTCTATCTCTATCTCTCTCCTCCCATACACCCACCTCCAGCTCTATAGCCCTGTGGTGTGGTACTTGAATCCTACCCACTGTGGCCACCCAAAATATAGTCACCATATGACATACCTTGGCACCAAACCCACCAAGGCATCCCAAAACCATCCAATATCCCTATCCCCATCACCTACTCCTATGCAAGCCATCTCTCTCCTCCATTGCATGAAGTTGTTAACATAATCAATTAGTGCATGAGTATCCTGTAGCAGTCCTAAAGGTCTCAATACTTGAATGTGATCAAAATCCCAACAATGTAACACAAAGCCCACACTAATACCATAGTGTCTATGCACTCATAAGGCCCATAACTCTCTATAAATCTAAACAACAATACCTACACCCACCCAAACATGGTCTTCTCGAGAAGCATCTCCACTAACACACCAAGAAGAAAGTAGGGAAATTGGATACCTATAGAGTTTGGAAACACAAACCTCATCAAATATATCATCATCATCATCATCAAGTACCTATTCCCAAGATCCTTTTTATATAATGGACCATACCTAAATCCACCTACATGGAACTATGCATGAGCTTAGTCTGCACCATATGACAAGTCCATGTGGTAATTCATCTTCTCATTCTCTATGTGGTAAACTAGATATCTTTAGATGAACAACCTGGTGATCTTACTTACATCCTCCAATAGGATGGTGATCTCATTGATAGGAAATTATAAGGTGTTTATTATGGGATCACATCTCTCAATGAATATGACAACCATAGATGAGTCCCATGGTACATAACACATCATGCCTAATCCCATAGCCTCTATGTGTCTCCACTCATCAGTGGTCATCACATCAAGAACCTCTATGAAGAGTGTGAGAACTTAGTCTCTCATTTGAATCTGGTCATGGGCATTCCAAACCAATTATATTAGTATGTATGCTTATTTTTCTACAATAAACTAAGTACCAACCTACACCTACATTTTTTGGTCTTCATACCCATCTAACACGTCCCCTTCACCATATTACCTTTAACACTCACAATTTTTTTTATTTTTATTCAAACTAATGTCACAAACAATTTCCCTATTTATAACTTTCCCTCAACTATTTCCACCTTAACTCTAACACATTATTTTTCCATGCCTAACATATCCCAAGACCATCCAACTCCCTCTACCCACCAACCCCCTTTTCACATCTTATCCCATTAAATCAACATTCCACCTTTTTACGTCACTAGACACATTTCTTTGAAACCTTTCAAAATTCATCATATCTTAACCCTATGACTTGTATAAAACACCTTTATTACTTTAATATTATCTTCATCAACATTTAAACACTATACATTTAAACATTTTAAACACACATACAAACTTTCTTCAAACAAAATACCAACCATCAATGGTTCCTTAAATCATCGACGGTCCTTAAGGCCCCTTTTACCCTCAAGTTTGACCATCATCAGTCAAGTTCAAGAACTGATGGTCATTATATGTGACCACTGATAGCATAACCCTTGAACCCTAGACCTATCAAAACCCTACCAATCATAGTCTATTCCCAAACTACCCTATCTATACATAATCAACAACCCTTTCCCAATTTAAAACACCTTCCAACTACTACTTCACCAACACATCTACCTAATTAAGCAAAAACCTAAAACTAGGGAATTATTTTATTACATAAAAACTAGTTTTAAACACTAACCACCTCATCCACATTCTTTTTAATGCACCTTTAACATAATAAATTTCACTATCCTATCAATTTTAGGGCACCTCCTACCTTGTTTTGTGATCATTGACATGGTCAGAGCTCATTTCCCTCTGTTTGACCATGCCTTCATACACCCTCCATCTCAGTCAACACAGAATCAACTCAACCAATCACCACTCCCCACCTCATAATTAACTCGATCAACACTCAGTGTAAAATACCATAGTAAAAAATCACCAGAGCAAAAAACATAGAGGTAAGATTTTAAAATGATGAAAATAACTTTTCACTTTCAATTTTTATGTTTTGAATTTTAGGGTTTCCCCTTGATCATCGATGATTGGGGTGACCATCAATGATTGACCCTTAAAACCCTTGACCATTTATGGTCAAAGGCTCACACTTTCCTTTAATTTTTCATAGCACCCACCTAGGTGCTACCTTATTATGAGATCACCTCATCTCCACTTAACATACCAACACTTGACCTTTCTGTGAGTACCCTTCTCTGATTAACCCATTTGACCATGTTCACCTTGATGCTGGACAATATAATCAATATTATTGTACTTAGTTGCATTCAATGTGTAACCTAGGCAATCTACTTACCCCATTTTTTTAAGCACTCACCTAATCACTACGTCATCACTACTTTCTAAGAAAGAACTACATTTGGCCTTAAGTTGTTATGGGATCCTACATCCCCTAAAACTATGTAGGTAGTGTCTACTTACCTAGTGCATATGGAGTCATCTCAGCCACACTCCAACCCACCTATTTGCTTATGTCACCTCGATATTGATCATGTTAACCAAACTATTCACATGTTTTTCGATGACTTTGCATGGGTCATTTTGAATGCATCGACTGACCTTGCCATGTTGCCTAATCATATTTTTTCACCACCTAGTGTAATAAATAGATCATTTGTGTCTTTTTTAGAATCATTTCTTACCCTAGATACCCATAGAACATTAACCCATTTGGTGTTTTCCTAGGATCACTTCTTGCTTTGGACACCTATTAGCACTAAATCTACCTTAGAGACTAACAGGTGTATCCCACTGCCATGCCTACAATAGTCCCATGATACATTGGTCACTTGTATTCTTTGTACCAACCTTATTTTCATTGACAAATTTAGTTTTTGCATGACCTAAACTATCAGACTTAGTCACTTTTTATATGTAGGTTCTGTGTCTCACTCACTAGCTATTTGTTACCACTTATCAAACCTTGACTCAATTTTATTTTACCTCATCACTTACTAATTTTAGGGGGAACACTTATTACCATTCTCAAGGAAACATTGACCTTTACCATACCCAAATTATATTTTTGTTTTGTATCTTGTCGACTCAAGCCACACAACCAAAAGAGGTAAATGTAGACATTGTAAATCTATTCATGCATTTTTGAATGTTGCAAACCCCTAGACCCCTTAAAAATTTTACCCTTACCTAAGCCTATTTTTATTAATTTGACTTAGCTAGATTGAAATTATCTCTATTTACCTATTTTTTCATTTTATCCTCAACCATCGATGGTCAGGCTAACTATCAATGGTTAGCGTAACCATCGACGGTCAGGCTCCACCACCTAAAACTTAGCATGCAATTACTATGAAAACTATCACTTAGATTTTCTAAATAAGTCATGTAAATATTTTCATGAGGCATTGAATGCATGAGTTATAATTATAAGCCCTAGTTACACTCCCACTCTAGCCTCTTTCCCTTGCCTATAAGAAGAGGAGAGCTATAAGGGGAAATCATCTATAATTATTATCAAGAGCTCTAGTATCTAGAATTTTTTTGCAGGTCAATCATCATCAAGTGCTTTAGAAATCAGGCAAGCCCTACTTTTCATCACCACTCTGAGTACCATTACTCTATCAAAATTATTAGTAGCTTCTACATTATGTAATATGCATCAAATATCCCTCCAATCCACCTTACTGATAAGATAATCATCTATTTTTCATATTTATTTGTCATATTTTCACTTTAAAATTAGTACAGACCTCACCCACATCTTGAGATTCATACCCAAAATATTAGCCTTAATTCACCTATAGGAAACTACTGATGGTTAGCCCAACCATCGATGGTTAGCCTAATCATCAAAAATTAGCCCAACTATTGACGATTACCTAACCACTAATGGTTACCCTTAATAATTGATGGTCATCTTGACCACTGATGGTTCATTGTCATACCTAAAACCAACAAGCTCCCTTTTACCACCTACACCCAATTAGACCCTCTTTTTTATGATTCTACATAACCACATACTTCTACCTAATTTTTTAAACCATACCTCAGCCCGTTATCACTAACACTAATCAACTTATCACTAATTAGGACATTTCTAGCACATCTCTTTATCAAGCACTTCTTGTTATCAATTTGAATATCTTTTGATTATTAATGCAAGTAATTTATTTATATTTTATCAACTTAATTATTTTAAAATGGTGGATTGATATCCCCTATGGAAGCTCATGCTTTTGGGATCTAGTCACAGCTAGGCAATCCACCTAGCTACTTGTCTAACCAACAAATTTGCTTTAGTGTTTTCTTATTTGCAGGTCTTCCTCCCAAGCCAAAGAGGATCTATTCACAATATTTTGATCCAAAATGCACACTTTTATCAAGATTTATACCACAACTCATATTTATAGTTTTACTACCTTTTTCTGAATAATAGCAAAATTTGAATGAAATAGTCATATGACCTATTCAGTCTTGATGAGGGTTAGTTGAGCGAAGAAGCCTAGAGGTAATTTTGAGAGAGATCAAGTGGAGATGACTTAAATAAGTGATAATTATTTATTTAGATACTGTCATATCTACATCACGGATTTGTTCTTGATGTATGATAGTGGATAGAGAAGATATATAGCTAAATGTAATATTATAAGAAAGAAGTGTGATTGATTGAGTTGGTGCTTGGTAAAAGAAGGAGTTGAAGATTCCTTTTAGGTTAGTGCTTAAAAAATTGGTCTTAGATGAATTTATTCTTGGTCAAGAGGGTTTTGGAGCTAACTTTCAAGTTGGTGATTGTATAAGTGTCCTTTGACTAAGTTGGTGTTTAGTCATAGGGAGTTGTAACCTCCTTACAAGTGGGTCCTTGCTAATGTCAATTAGGTGATTGATAAATTTAGGGTTGGTGACCCATGTTGGGTTGATGATAAACTAAATTTGATAAAATATTATAGGATAGTTTTTGTAAGCTTTGTTTTAGTTGGTTTTATTCCCCATGAGGTTTTCCCACATATGTGATGTGTTATCTTGTTTCATGGTCATGTGATTGGTTCTTAATGCATTGCTAGATCACTGTGTTACTTTCATATTTAATAGATGAGTGGATGTAATTGATTAAAAGTTTTAAAAAATTTATTCACTCCTCTCAATCTCAGTCATTGTGCTTTCAACACCACTTTGTGGTATTAGTAAGGAGAGAGAAGACCTGTCCTCTATGAACTATTGCTAAGAACTAAACCTGCCTAAAACCCTCCTAGAACCCTCTTGGTAGATGATGTGATAAATATTCCTTAAAATGAATTTTTATGGATTTTTTTGGCCTTGAAGTGACTTGAATGACCTTAACAACTCTCCTAAACACCACTTCATGGTACTAGTTAGCAAGCATGTAGGTACAACTGTACAAAATAGGGATATAGGTGTGTTTATGAAGGTGTAGGGTATAAAGTGGATTATAAATCAAGAATAAAGGTATATCATGAATTTAAATAGGTTAATAAACATTATACACAATTTTTAGGTCTCCCAAGGTGACATCTTATCCCTAAAAGTTGTTAAATTGGCCAAGAATTGAGAAAGGCATTATTTTACAAGCTAAAAGGTCTATATGAAGGCCTAGAAAACACTTGAATAGACATATTTTCAATGGATGAAGTTTCCTAATGATATTTTATATATAAAAAATATCATTATAATCCTAAAAAATTAAATATTTTTTGCAAAACACTC
Organism: Torreya grandis; assembly: GCA_037957365.1. Classification (NCBI taxonomy): domain Eukaryota; kingdom Viridiplantae; phylum Streptophyta; class Pinopsida; order Cupressales; family Taxaceae; genus Torreya; species Torreya grandis. The sequence continues at coordinate 518,885 of JARHVA010002931.1, read as the reverse complement.
AAACTATCTCTCATGCCTTTTCAAGCACCTAGTCTAGGGTTTTCAACCATTTCATGGTTGACCCATTTGAATAAGGTCTCATGAGATAAAAATTGACATGGAGTATGGTCTTGGCATGGGGAAAGTTAATCACATAATTCCTAGACGTTTCACATGTGTGGGAGTGTTTTTGGGCCAAAACTCAATTTTTAGGCAAGGATGCCTAATTGAGGCCTAATTAAGGAGAGATAATAGCATAAAATTATAATTCCACTTAGATTCAAGACCTAAAATTTGACATGAAGATGTGAGGGGATACTGGGTGCTCAAAAATATTCTCAATTTTCCAATATACTTTTAAAATTATTTTACAGAAGGAGGTTATACATTTTCTAAGGCTACAAGGAATGAGGCCAAATGAGAGATTTTGGTGAAAAATAGAGCCTTGGGGAGATTTTTATGACTATAAAAGAGTTTTTAAAGGTATAATATGATATTTATATTCCTTCCATAGAGAAATAACACATTAGAGAAGACAAACTCAATATTTGACACTTGTAAGCAAAATTGGCCTAATGAGGTTAAGGGGTTTCAAGACACCTAAAGAGTTACTTGATGATTGCCATTGAGATGTTAGTTTGAGGAGCTTATAAAAATTATGAAAGGTATCAAGATAATATATTTAATTTAACTTGACATGATATGATGTTGAAGAATGCCACTTGTCCATTCACAAACCAAGACAAATGGTAATTTTGAAGAACAAGGCAAGATATCAAGCAAGATTTGAAACTTCCACACCACTTGGAGGAGTAGAACATATTAAAGGGAGTAATACATGGATTTAGGACCTGATGTATAGTTTTAAAACTCATTTTTTGTTGTAAATCTCTTTTGGACACTTGTCTCTCCCTCTCTCATACACCTTTCTCTCCTTCTCTCTCACTTTCTCTATATATTCAGCCTTGATAAACTATGTTTATATCTTTCACCTGGGTATGGTGAATCTATACCCATTTTCAAGCCTTTTATTAATGATAAACTTATGTTTTACCTCATTCTTTGATTGGTTTTAATGTGTATGTTTGACTAGTTAATCTTGCTAAGTGATAGTCTTACTTCCTTGGCATGTTTGTCATTTCTTACATTCATATTTAGTTTGGAATCCTTTTTGTAGGTATTGTAAAGTGTGTAAGTGAGATTTAAATTTTGAGTGATTTGTATTCTCATTAGTGAAATTTATGACCTCTTGACTAGTCCTCCTAGCCCAAGCATTCTTCACAACCTTCACGAGAAATGTTGATGTAGAGAGGTAGATTTGAAGTAGTGTTTGTTTCATATTGTCTCTTGTTTGAAGTGAATTTTTAGTTGGTAGGTAATGGTTCAATTATTTTAGTGCATCACCTCCATTATAGTAGGTTTTACTCTCTCTTCTTAGCAAGTTGGTAGACTAGTCTATGAGCCTAAGTGATTCATCAAGGGGAGATATCCCTTTACCCTAGAGATACACCTCTTCAATAGGTCACCCATAACCTTGAGGTGTTTCCATGTTATTAAAAATTTAGAAGGCTTGAACTACCTTCCAAAGGGTGAAAATTTGGTTCATAACACTTCTTAATCTATTCAATTTTGAGGTTAATTCTAATTCACCAACATCTCACCAGTTGGATCATCTTGTGATGCTTATTATATTATTCTCATACATGTTGGGGAATATTGTGATGCCTAAAATTTTATTACTACACATATTGGGTCACCTTGCCTTGCCTACCTTCTTATTTTAGACTCTAGGGAACCTTATGATTCCCATCCTTAATCTTATGCACACTTTGGGGGCATGTTAAGAGGTCCATCCTCATTCTCTTGGATGATTGATCTCTCATCCTTACCTTGAGGTAGTAATCAAGAATATTTTACATATTATAAATAAATAAATTCAACTTCAATAAATTTTTTGAGATAAATATGCTCGCATTTAACATGTTCTTCCTTGATATAGTCATTAGCATAAATATTATTTGTTATATTGTCTCATGTTTCCTTTGATTTTATTTTCTTATATGTCATTTTCATAATCAATTTATTGTCATCCTTTTTTCCCTAGTGGATCCTAGGTATCACCTTCAAGTTCTTTTCATAACATTTTTACTATTTTTTAGTTTGCCTTAGTCTCCTTGTGATTCTTCAGCCTTTTTTTTTTTTACATTCACCATATTTTGAGTTGACTTATCATATCATTTATTGTGCTATATCAGATTTACGTTAGTTCAACTTCTATATTGACATGACTATCACCTTTGATAGCATAGTCTCTCATCTATAAAACACCATTCTCCTTTATTGTGGTTAGTTATAAGCCTATACATCATTGTATCACATTTTCAAATTGATAGATATTATACAATCACCATTTCCCCCTTTCCCTTTCACATGAGGCACACTAAGGTGAGTTTTGAGATTTCACACTTTCATAAGGGATAAGTTTAGGAGTCATTTAGACGTCATGGTATTTATGTTCTCATTTCTAACAGTCATAAGTAAGCTCTCTTATGTTAGATATTTATATTACCCATGTTTTATTTTTCCAAATTAGTTGAAGGAATAATATAAATATTCAAAATAATAACAATACAAACTAGTATAAAAAATAGAATCAAAATCGTAAAATTCAAATCATACCAAAAGACATGATATTTGTTTGGCACATCTCTTATTTTAATTAAAGATAAAAATCTATAGTTGGCCTCGTGATAGAGATAATTTCCATTGGGGTATAATAGGTAATTAGAATGGGGTAGGAGGTCTCATTTCATCATTATATCTTCCAACATTTTAGTTCTACCTACTTTCTCATACAAGTACCTAATCTTCATAGTAGGTTGAAATCTCTTTAAGGGGTTTTAAGGAGAGGGGAACATGGTGTGGGAAGGTAGGGTCCTTTTACTCTTCATATATATAACCTTAATGGGATGATCAATATACTTCACTTGTTATCCTAAGTTTGTGCTTATTAGGTAGAGTTTCATAGGCCCAATAACTCTTATTGTTGTTGACTCATTTATAATGTATCATCTTCGCTAAAGATTTATACATCATGTGTGTGGTACTTTACATACTTACTTTCATCATATATTTCTCGATATTCCATTTATGGACGTGACTTTTAGTTGATCACATATTTTCTTATCTAATTTCACATTTGCCTTTTCATTATCATTTATAATGCCACTTGAATTTTTAAAATTGTGAGTTGCATTTTAATACCTTGAGGAATACAACTAGGCCTTCCTCACAAATTCTCATCACACTTTATATATATACAATTTTATACATCATAGTCATGTATTTAGATGGTTTGCTTTCTTACATCACATTTTAGAACAAACTTTGATTTAGATTTTTAATGCATAGGAGTCCCACTTATTTTGTAGTCATTTTTTTAATGCCTTTTTTTGATTTAATTTGAATATAATTATCTTACATTGGATGTAGTTTACAATTATTTCTTTCATTCTTTATGTTTGATTTAAGTTGACTTGTCTTAAATTTTGAATGACTTATTTATAATTATTTTTATCTTCCTTTTTTCTGACTTAAGTTGACTTTACTTGTCTTACATTTTAGGATGACATTTTAAAAATAATTTGTGTTTTTATCCATGTTTGATTTAAGTTGAATTTACTTCTCTTACATGGGATAACATCATTTTTTATGCTTATCCTTGTTTGATTATCTTTTATATTTTCTTACGTTAGATATATCTATTTTTACTTACAATGTTTTCCATGTCTTAGGTGATGTTTTTACTTTAATTTTATAATTTTATTTTATTTTTACATTTTTTGCATGTTAATTTTTATGCCACTTAATATTTTCCTCATTCTAGTTGTCCTTTTTTACCTTGCATTTGCTCACATTTTTCTAGAAAATAATAAAACATACATCACATTAAATCAATTTTTTTCTTAGTTTGATATTTAAAAATAAAGGTGTGATAGAAATAAAATAAAATAATGCATTATACATATAGATACTAGAAATGAGTCACAAAAAAACATTTATATATGTAAATGTCTTAGTTTCCACATAAGAACATCTAAATACATCATATATACATACATCATATAGTTGAGAAAAAAATAGGCTCTAAGCCTATAGATCACCTTTGAACCCATTAGGGTGAGGTAATAGGCTCACCATAAAGGCTCCAGATCAAGCATTTTACAAATTTTTCTATAGTGTATGATTCTATGACCACATACCCTTGACCTTTACTTAAAGTCTATCCACCTGTGCCTGTAGATCTCCTAACTTCCTAATTATAAGGTGAGCATCTCTCTATGGATATTACCTACCATGATTTTACCTTACCTCTTTCCATCCTTTTTAGTGCCACCACGTGATCAGTAGCTTGGTCACGTTAATAGATCATCCTAGTAGCCTCTCCTATTAATTAAAACTAACTAGCATCTACTTTGGATGTTGGTGCCATAGGATTAGGCATCCTCATGGTATCATGCTAAGATAGAGCATGGTCAAAAACACCATGATAGGTGTTCTCCACTAGAGTCCTCTACTATGTTTCCTCCACCATCATATCTACTAAAATTAAATAAAATCAAGTTCAAAACTCTCATATATATATATATATATATGTAGTATATCTATCACTAGTGACTAACATGTATACCTACACCTATAGGAAATGAAAGTGATAACATAAACATAAAAAAATTACATACCAATAATAGTGCCATCACTATGGCCACCCAAGACATGTGTGTTGTCATGGTTGTACCATGGTGAAAATTATCATCGCCTCCCTTGCGGGACCACTATAACCTATCAAACCAATATGTGAATTCATTGTTCTATGGATTAGTTATCTATTTGAGCTGATTAAGGATCCATGTGCTACCTTTAGGGAATGAATCATGCATTCTTGCCTCCTCCCTCCTCCTGTACTACTCATTTTTTCCTCCATATTCATCTAGTGGTAATGGGTTGCTGATGTTTCACTACAAAGATTGTAACTAGCACCCCCTACTCATCATAGCTCCCTTGTATTTCTTGTCCACTAAGATAGGACAACCAAAGGTGATGTTAGGTGTGTAATGTAAAATTGTCTTGGGACACAGTCACAAGGGTATAGTTATAACCACCACATGTAGTTTTTGGTGATGGCCACACATCCTTGGTGCCCTTATAATTCATCCATATAATATGATCCTATTGTATGATCTCTAGTGATGACATATGTGGGATTGCATAGATAACATGGTCTTGATCCCATGTCCTCACCCATGGGAGGAAATCATCAATGACATGAGGTAGTCTCATTGATATGTACATTGGGAACTTATCATATATCTACCTAGAAAAAGGTATAATCATTGCCATCATCTACTAATCCCTATTCAAAATGTTATATAAATCATGAACTAACTAGACCAATGACATGTATATTATATAAAACAAGGCTCCCACTCTAATGAGAGGCCACATCACACTTATGACACAACATATGATCATAAGTATTATCAGGGCCTTTTGAATATTCAAAATGCCTAAAATATACACCTAAAATAAATATACAATGAGTTTATGCTCATCATACCTATCTGACCCAGTATCCCATCAGGATATCTCTCTCCACTCATCCATAGTCTTTGGTGTATCACATGACATAGGCATGCACGTACTTAGCAGTCATAAAATCACATATAAATCCTCTAGGGTGATATCCAACTCAATGGTATCCCCATAAAAAACCCACCTATATTTTTTAGTGAGCCTTTCCCATCACCATAAAAACATGGTGATAATATTTTATCTAAGTGGAATCTAACACATTTTCATGATCCCTTATAGGCCTAGTGTGACAAATTATGCTTGATCTTCCATAGATAGTATCTCCAAAAGATACAGTATCCAAATCACATTGAGGAACCACCATTATCTCTATCACCTCTAAAAAATAACAAAAAAGAAAGCACAATATAATTTTGATTCAAAAATCTAAAATCAAGATTAAAAATTAACATTAAAAAAGAAAAATAATTTTTTTATTTATTTTTCTAATAATTGACTGGGTACCTAACTTGTTGGCCATGCTTCATTTTCTAACTACTTCAACCATAACTTATGGTATCAACCAAAACTTCACTAAAACATATTAGACATACCATACAAAATTGGATAACACTTTAATATATTGTATCAACCATACCATACAATATCTACCACCTTTTTTTCTTATTTCATCAACCATAGCCTATGATACTGTACATGTTTAACCTTTCTACTGAATTTTTGAGATGCTAAACTACACCAATAATTTTTATCTTTTAATGCCACTAGCCATACCCTATGGTATCAATTACTTATCTAATTTTATAATACACTAGTTATACCATACACTATCGACCTAAATTTTACCTAACTAAATTGGCCATACCCTATGGTATCAACAAGAAGTTTATTGTTCCCCTTACAATTTATATTAGCTTGGCTTATAAATTTGATCGAGGGTGGTGATTTATTTACCTTTCCCTAATAAGTACCTTTAGCCTTAAATTTTATTTTCTATCAACTTTCCATCCCCCATCATATTTTTAACTTCATTTTTATGCTTATTAGTACAAATTTTGTTACATAGATTTGACTTAGTACCTAGATTTCATAATATAGTTCATTTTAATCAAAAATGACAAAATGAATAATAAATTCACCACCTACCAATAAGGTTCTAATCATAACTATGATAAATCCCTCAACACATCTTCCTCCTTGTCTATAAGTCATTATATCTAAAATAAATAAATTTGGACACACAAAGCTCTAAGTTTTCTAAAAATAAAAATGTGCAAATGGATAGTTTTTACCTATTTATAATTAAACAATAAAATTTATAAGCTTTCAATTATTTAAATCAAGATTTCATTTTTCCCCATATCTTTGTTTCCATGTGACTATTTCATGAACTAAAATAAGCCTTTAAATCCTAGTGAAATAAGAAATTTTAGTTGCTAACAGAAAAAATTAGAAAAAAAATGGATTTTTTTCTTATTTTTCAAGTTCATCTCTTTTTCTTCTCATTGGGTGCCTTCCATCACTTATGACATGCGTAGTATTTTTTACAATCATCAAGGTAAGTGTTTTCATTTGTTTTTACTTCAGTTATTTTCCCATTTTTTTAGTCATGATCTTAAGTGTGTCTATGTTTCTTTCCCAAAGTATCATACTACATTACACTATTGTGACACATGATGAGCTTTAGTGGGGCATGTGTATACACATAGTATTTTTTACTTTTATCATTTACTAACAATTTATCTTGTAGTGGCTTATTGACACATTCATTTACCTAGGTGCACACCTTAAATGGCATATCGTAAATGGGATGGGAATTGTTTGTGGTGATTTGAAAGAGATGTTATTTTATCTTATTACACCATTACTACTATCGATTTTATCTCTTCCAAGTTTCTATCCATCTATCCTTTTATCTACTCCTTATCCATATTAGATAGTTTCCCTATATCCTTTGGTATCAGCCTAGTGGATATTGTATGTTTTGTTCCTTTGTCCTTCATGTAATATATCAACCTACCTCATATAATTTTGAGTGTGTTTTCTTAAATTTTTAGTCTATCAATCTAGTCGATACCATAATATTCTAGTTGACATCTTCCAACTATATTGACCTTCCTAATATTGTTGGGTTAGAGTTTAGGTTTAGTTTTATTATTTTGGTCAAAGAATTAGAAAAAATTAAAAAATATAAATAATGGTAGAGATAAATACATAGGTTATAATATTAAAAAAATCACACTATATCATTCAATCAATGGGATAAAAATATATAGGTAAAAATATCCTATAAAAAATGAGTCTTCCTCACTCTTACAAACACCCTTGAAACTCTATATTCAATCAAATACCCTATAATATATATCTAAAAAATATATATATGTGAGTGAATATAAGTAAATTATTATAAAAATGAATCTCACATAATAATTACTACCCACAATAATACTAATGAAGCACTAATTCCTAACATTCACCCCTTACTTCAAACATAAGAGAAACACTACACTCTATAACTGCAATGTGCTGCCTCTACTTGCTCATGATATTGATACACATACATGATTTCTAAACTCTATAAAACTATATTATCACAAGTGGATTTTATATATGGATATAATAACTATCCAAGTATGAATAGGGACCCACAATTTAGTTCATCCTCCACACTTGTATACTGTTGGATTTTAAAAATCTCCAACTAAAAACCCAAAAATACAAAAGGTTTTATAGAACACCAATAACCTAAAAATATGGTTTTACAAGACAACCAATAACCTAAAAATATGGTTTTAAAAGACAACTAAAAACCTATAAAGTTGGTTTTACAGGACAACTAATAACCTTAATACAAGTATTATGATTCTACAATATTATGTGATTTATTACTTCACTAAATTTTTATAGTCGGTGAAAATATAGAAGATTTACACACATGAATATGATGATGATTTTTTTTTATTTTCTACCACACCACACAATATAAAAATACTAAAAAAACATGTCACTAGATCATTATGCAACCTCGTTGTTAGTAGCTGATGAGAAGATGATAAAGCCTCCAATTTTTGTTGCCTCTGACCTCTAGTGACATGTTAATTACTCATAAATTTTGGCATTGAGGTTCATTTTCATGAATTTTTTGAGGATAAATCCCCCTCCACTTAATAATCTTGACATACTCATCAGACATTGGGTTCCACCAAAAAATTCATCTATGAGGCAATTTTTTAAAACTATTTTTGACAACACAAAATGACTCTAACACTGACTATAGATAATAATACTAGATGCATATGAATAAAAATGACTATATTTTTTAGTGGCAAATTTTAATACTAACAAAATACTTGGATCTAATTTTCTTATGGACACATTTTTGACTAATGATAAATATCAAATTTTAACAATATATAGATTTTTAAAACTAAAATTTAACTATAAAACTAAATTATAATTTATATTTTAAACTATAAATTCTAACCTATTGACTAGAGAAATAATATTTAATTTATTCTATAAAATTATGAAAAAATTCATAGTAACTAATAATAAACTCATTATCATATGTCAAAATGGTAGGTTACAAATGGTGGTTTCTGTATACACTTAATATTTTAAAAATTTATCAATTACTAATGCTTTCTCTCTTGTAGAAACCCATTGAGTCTCAATCTCTCTGAGTTCATGCCTTAAGGGGTGTACTAGGAAAGGAGTGGGTATACCATTAGTGATTCACATGATTTTTGTCCCTTTACTACCACTTGTAATCAACCCAACTTTCTCTAAAAACACTCCCCTAAGTTTTTCCTCCTTTTTCACCCTCCTCTAGTCATTTTATGCTTTCATTAGCCCTTCCCTAACCTAAAAAACTTTCCAATAATTTATGTTACACTATTGGCTCCATCAAACCTGTACTCTAATTGATATAACTCATTTAGGGCCTAGGTTGACCCCTGGCCACCCTATACCAAGACCTAATTTATTTTTGTCAATGACAATACAGACTCAATTGGGCTGACCCTATCGACTAAAATTTTAAAAAGGTTAAGGTTTAGATTTATCTATATATACACATTCATTTTTCCATTATTAGAGAGATAATAATAGTTAATTATTCATTTATACTTATTTACAATCTACTCTTTCACCATTCTATTTGAGGAGTTATAGCGTAAGGTTTACACCTAGAGAATAATCTTGCCTTGTGTTAAAGTCTTGAATGCTTTGGCATTTCTTAGTGATCCTTAAAAACCACAACAACCTCTTTAAAATCACCTTTGGATAAGGGAGAGATTAAGTCTTGATGGGTTCATCTTCAAGGTAAGTATCTCTAACTTTACTCGTCTATTTTGGTACATAGAAGTAACATAAGTAATGGATTTTGAATATATTGCTATCTCCATGCATTAAGGTTTTAACTATACAAAGATTAATTAGGATTATCTTATGCATGTTTAATTTTATGTTTACTAACCCCTATTTTGTGCCACAAGATTTGGTGAGCACTATATTAGACTTTACTTTACGTGTTATTTACTTTTGTGAATATGAAAACATATGTCCTAATTAGGGTTATTACATAGTTTTGCTTGACTAGATGATTTGGAACACTCCCTGGTGATTTTATTACGGTAATATATCCCTTAGATAGGTTTAGTGTATCCATATTTGTCATGGCCTTAAATATCTAATGTATCAAAAATCAAAAGTGTAAGTAGGATTTATCTTCTCCAAGCCAGGATTGATTTATAGATTAGTTGCATTTCCCTTTGCATACATTCTAGTGAATGCAATATGAATCTAACCCTTAAAGGTTTTATTTCATGTCATCATTTTTATCATTATATTATATATATATATATATATATTTAGTACTGTATCAAACCAATCGGTATAGTTCTAACTTTTTGTGTTCAAGTTTAACACACAGTCACTTCAAAATGAATCTATTTTGTTTGTACAGATCTTCACCAAATACAAGTTATTGGATTGATCAGTTTAACACAATATTATTCTTTGGTTCTAGATTGGCATACATAGTCAATCCAGTTGAATATGTATGTTACTTTCTTCTATCAATATATAGGTCTATAAACATAGTCAAACCAGTTGACTCTATTTGCCAATTCTCTTTTAACATATAGGGTTTTACAAACTTGATTGAGCCAGTCAACTTATTTATTAGAATTTCAAATCAACATTTGAGAATCATGGAATAAATTTTTTTAATATAAAATGCATTCAATCCTTTCTCTATCATTTTAGTTCTTCTTTTAGTATTATTTTTCACATGTTTGTAATCTATAAAACTATATCCCTATAGCCAACTGGGTCGACCTATTCGACATAGTTTTATAGTCTATCTTATATTTATAAGATATAGTCAACTTATTTGATTGTGTTCTTATATACCTTTATTCTAGAAAATAACAACCCATGCAACTCTATTTTACACTATTTTCATATAGTTTTTCCTAAACTAACTCCATATTATTCTCAATCAAAGAATTAACCTATATCTACTAATAATTAATTCACCTTTCCTTTTCAATTATTTGCATGCTTAGAGTAACTCACATAGCTTAAATAGGCTATTTTTCAAATTACCATTTTATTTACACTATTTTTTCACACACTACCAAATCACTTTACATTCAAAAAGCATTAAACATTTGTCTTCCCAAGGTCTACCTACTTGGATTTCATCACCAAGGGGGAAGCTAACCTAGTTTTTTGGCCAAATATAAATACGTGGTTGATGGTATATATTATAAAAATCACATAACACCCTTATTATTGTGGGATTATGAAATGAGGAGTAGGCCCCAATACTAAGATAGTACCACTACTAATACAGATCCCTTTCAGTCTAAACATCTTGAAACCAACCTTAAATTACTTTGTAGTTCCTTATTTCATCCTAATTTCCAATCACATTAAAATTATAACTCAATAAAATTTAGGATAACCAATTAGTTATCATTTACTTTCTAATTATTTCTTTTTTCTTACTCATTATGTATTGTATTACATTGGTCAACGTTGGTGCAAGGTTTATGTTGTGTGTTTCAATTAGATTAGCCACATTGATATAATTTTTTATGTGCTTGATTTCATTTTTTATTCAAAATTATCTTGAAATTTTTTTCCTATTTTAGAACACTATCATTCTAGTTGATATAGTCTCTTATAGACTGTTTAGTCTTCCTACCTATACTACACAGTCAACCTGCATGACTATGTATCATTATCTCCCTATTTTGTTTCCTATTTAGTCATACACAATAAACCTACATGATTGTGTATCCCTATCATTATGTTCATTTCCATATTTAGGAGTACATTTTTGATCCATATAACTATTTATTTTTTTATCCTAGTTCAATTTCATCTTTTTTAGTACATATTCAACTAGCTCAATTGTGTCTTCTTATCTCTCTATTTTGTGATTCTTCCTTATTAAACTCTATTGACCCAATAAAATTTATACCTATTGGCTAACTCTATTCTCTATCTAGCTAATTCTATCCTTATTTTTCACTCTTATTTCTTAATCTCATATTCTTTCACCAAGCATCATGAAACACCCAATTAGATTCTTCATGGATAATGTGAATCCATTTATAAACTATATGGGGTGTTGTTTTCTTCCTCACTTTACGTCCTAAGATAATCGTCACTCTTGGAGTACTTCTCATCCCTCATCTTTAGATTGAAACATGGTTCAAATCATGCCACATAATGATATTGGTGGATCAAATCCTTTTCATACCTATCAAGATAATTCCTATCTTCAAACATCTTGTCATAATGTGGGGAAAATTGACACAATTCTAGCTAATAAACCCATAAGGAATCCACCACCTAAACAACCTCCCCTAATACTAATATAGGGAGTCTTCCTACAAACACCAATCCACCAATTGATACCACTTAGATTCCTACATAGATAATGTAATAAATGAACATAATGCCAACATCTAACACCTCATAAATGATGCAACTATAACATCATTTGATCAACATGGTTAATCAGCCTCCTATTTTTCTCCCTCAAAAAAATCAAAATTTAATTCCTCCACCTCATAGAGATGCTATGAGTAATGTCATCCCCCAACCTATCATGCATAATAAGATGCTTCAACACATCCAAAATGAGCCTTTATCCCATTTCATTATTTATATTGATATTGGTAATATATCTCGAGCTATTAAATATGATGGAACTAATAACCTTGCATCTTTTCTTAAGGCATTTGACAATATTTATAAGGAATATACCCAATATAATACTTTCACCACAACTAAAATATTAGTTAAAACTTTCATCGGTGATGTATTAGAATGGTACAATTAATTTCCCCAACATTCCATATGGTAACTAGAGGATTTAGTCAATCCTCTAGTTAAAGAGTTTTAGCACAATGATTTTCCTCAGAATTGCCTTAGTCATTTCATCAACACCTAGTAATCTCCCATTAAATCAGTTCATGATTTTATCAAATAACAAAAATATGTAGCTCACAAATCTGATCATAACATGACTAATGATAATTTGTTTAAACTCTTTATAACTACATTAACTCCTTCACTTTAATATAAGGTTTGGAATTTTGCTCCTCAAATTTTAAATCTTGAATAAGACAAGTGTCAAGACTTATTAATGAAATAGTTTGAACCTAATACTAAACTCATTAAAGGATATTTTCAACATTCAACTAATGTGATAACCAAAAATCCTCCTCAACCCAAAATAGGAGTTTCCAAAACTAAAAATCCCCAATCCTCTCATATGCCATTAACTATGCATCAAATGAAACAATTTTAGCACCCTCTAAACCATTCACTTATCCCAATAATCCTCCTAAATGGTATGATCTTAATCAATTTTGTTAGTTCCATGTTGATATCATTCACTCCCATGAAACATGTATAGGGATTACAAAATTTATTATCTTTTATATGGTTGGTGATTCCTTCAATCACAAAGCCATGATTCAACTCCATCATCAATATTACGTTAATGCTTTTCAAAAATGACAAGATCCCAAAGATTCTTCTTATAATAACCAATAATATTTTCTCCTATCTAATGCTCAACAAGCCAACAAGGATATTTGTGTAATTGACTCTGACTATGATCAATAGTATACCAATTCTCAATATGTTAATGTGGCTAAGGTCAATTATTGATGTAAACTAGCTCACAAAGATCCTATCACCAAACCTAAAAAACCATATTTGGAAGAGAAACTCCTCAAAGGTATTACAACTACTCACTTAAATTTGGAGATCAATGAGGAACCATCTCCTCCATCTAAAACCCTAACCACTTTTATTCCTCCTAAGGCCAATTTACCTTTTATAAGTTATGTAAATTATTCTTCCAAAACCCATTAGAACTTATTATAAAAACTCAAATCCATACCTTATAAAATTCCTCTTATGGATTTAGTTTTTACCTCTCTTTATCATCACAAATTCCTCATGTAAAAAATTTAATAAACTAAATATCCATCTTACTTAGAAGAGGAACCATCTTCTCATGAGCCTTAATCAACCAAAGTGCATACCATTGAATCTATTTGTCCTTCTTGAAAACCCTCTATAGAGTTCCTTGAAGAAGATATGATCAATGATGAGATCTTCTTTCAAGATGATGATTCACCCCTCTTCATAAAAATAGCCATTAGTACCACCCCCATTCATAAAGTATTAGTAGATGAAGGTTTTGGTATTGATGTGACATCTTGTGTCTCATCCAATAACTTGGCTACACTAATGATCATCTTAAACAAACTCACTTGACATGTCATGAAATTGACAAAACTAATCAATGGCCACTTAGTTATATTTGGCTGCCTCTTACTATCAGACTTAAGACTATATGAACTAATCTCATGGTCCTTGATTTACCCTTATCTTATAACATACTCCTATGACACCCATAGACTCATATAATGAGGGTTATCGCATATACTGGTAGCCAATGTATCAAGTTACTTCATAACGGCAAAATTTATAAACATGAGGCCAATCCTTACCCTTGGAGTATTCAGCTTCCAAATCCTAAATATCAATATCAAATTCCCATTATTACAAAGATTAGTAGTGCTCCCATACCCAAATTTGTTAACATGAATCCAAAATTACATGTCACTCTTGTTGATTCAGATGATGATAAGCCTAATAACTTGTAAAATAATTACAACACTATCAATCTACCTACTTACATCTTAGAGTGGCTACCTCCCTCTTTAGTGCCTTGTGATCACATTATCCCTCTCATAGATGAGATCACTAAATTCCCCCTAACATGTAATTCTTAGGAATCCTCTTACATAGAAGATGACTTCATGTGCAATGATTATGGAGTGGCTAAATTATTTCAAGATCCTTTAATCATGTATCCATATATATTTAGTGATTTAGGCATCTCCCCTTTCAAATTTCCCCTTGAATCACAAGCATGTACAATTTATCCAACTTATGATGATAACTACATCATGACCCAAGATTAATCATGAGACTTGGATGTTCAACATTATTAGAAAACTCTAGCTCAAATACATGATTTCAATCATGATGTTTATACCATATCCATTGATTTTGAATTAGCACTTGAAGGTCATGTACCTCTTACTATTTCTCCAATTCTTGATACCCCTTGGGTAGTAGAACAAATCTTACCCCTCAAACCTTCATAACTTCCATCATCTTCTATCCCTCCCACCAAACCCATCATTCTTTTTGATCTTCTTCCCATCAATGTTGATAATGATAAACCAATTGAATCGGATCAACCTTCTCCTATTCTACTTACTATTGAGATTACACTTGATACCAACATCATAAATATACACCAAGTACATTCTAAATATGATATCCATGGTAATAAAATTATTGATCTTGCAGTCGATGTGGTGTATTATGGTCCTATTCCCACTTTGCCTAGTGATGAATCCATTATTGAATTGCTTTATGCTCAAGAAACTCAACTTCCTCAACAACATCATAAACTTGGGAATTATAAGCAAAAGGCCCCTTGTTTTAAAAACTTTATTGATAACATTAATCCTAAACAAATCCCATTTGCTTTCTACCTAAATCATTATATCATTTCCAAGATGTAAATGTTATACTTATCAAGGAAACTACTAGAATAGAATATGGCACCCAATCATACCCTTAATTAATCACAATCTCTAGAGAGCTTACACAAACTTAACATGATAAATTTATCTTATTTTTTGATAAATATTGTGATACTTTCACCTGGTCCTATGAGGACATGCCTAACATTGATACTAACATTTTGGTGTACACAATAATCATCTATATTGATGCCAAACCCATGTCATAAAGACAAAAGAAATTTCCACCCAAAGTTTATAATTTATGCCATAAATAAATTATTAAACCTTTTAATGATAAATTTATCAAGCCTATGGACTATTCGATATGGTTTTCAAAAATTGTCCCTATTTAGAAGAAAGTTACCATGGTAATTTACATTAACACCAATTTCTATAACCTCAATCTTGTTTACCCTAAGGACAACTTCCCTTTACCTTTCATATATGCCATCATCGATTACATTATTGGCTATGAAATTTTGTCCCTTATGGATGGTTTCTTAGGTTATAATCAAATTCACATTACCCTCGAAGATCAACATAAGACAACTTTCACCATGGAATGGGGAACTTATTATTATGTTAAAATGCCCTTCAGCCTCAAAAATGTTGGAGTTACCAACCAACATGCAATGAGCCACATTTTACATGCCCTTATATATAATATTATGGAAACCTATGTGGATGACCTCATTACTAAGTCTAAAATCTGAAAAAATCATCTTTTTGATCTTCTTATCATCTTCAATCACCTCATTAAATATAAAGTTAGTCTAAATCCCTATAAATGTGTATTTGGTCACATCTAGAAAATTACTAGGGTTCTTATTATCATTCACAACATTTATGTTGATACCACTAAGATCAAAACTATTTTCAACATGCTTATCCCTCATTCCATTCTATATATTCACACTTACCTTCAAAAACTTAGGGCAATAAGATGATTTATCCTTGACATGGTTTATTGCATTTATTATGTTAATTCTCTTCTCAACAAAGGTAATGCTCTCAAATGGACAGATCCTTGTCATAAAGCATTTGATAATATGAAATAATATTTAATTCATCCACCCACCCTTTTCCCACCTTTTTTTTGACCATCCTTTAATCTTATATACTTCTTCCACACTCATATCAGTTGTGGCAATGCTTGCACAACAAGATGATATCAGAAGAGAATATGCCATCTATTATATTAATTGAGGCCTCATTGAATATGAAAAATGTTATACAAAATTAGAATGTGATTGCCTTGTAATATATTTTGTAGCTGAAAATCTCCATCATTATATGCTTTATCAAACAACTTACATTATCTTTAATTCTAATCCACTCTATCACTTCTTCTCTAAAGCCTTTCTTCTTAGAGATAGAATTGGCAAGTGGATGGTCCTTCTAATGTAATTTTATCTTTGAATTATTACGCTAAAGAATATCAAAGGATAAATCATCACTAATCAACTTGAAATAGATCCCATACCTTCTACCAACTACCTTCCAGATAGTCTCTATATTAAAGGTCTTAATTAAGCTATATCTCTTAAAGATTACTCCTATAATTTCACTCTGATCTTGAATCAAGTAATCTATAAGAGTCCTCTATCCTTCCTGATACTACTAAATCTAAAGTAGTCATCAAAGAAATTATTGAAATAAATGTTGATTTACATGAAGATACTTGGAACCTTCATTTTAATGGTGTTTGTAGACACCTAAAACTGGCCATCGATAACCTCCAATCAGGGTTTTGGCTAGTTTCCACCTAAAATGCATAATTTTGCCTAAAAACACTAAAACATGCAAAATGATGTGAAAATTATATATTCAAGTGCCAATTTTGGCTAGGGTATCCCTAAATGGGGCAATGCAATTTATGGGCCATCTAACTTTGATCATTCCATTTCGAGTCAAAATGCCAATTTTGCACCAATGTGCTCTAGACTGCTCTTTTTTATCAAATAGTTTGCAAAAGACTCATACTTTTGTTATTTTTTGTTGGAAACATCCTAAATGGGAGTACGGTTCTAATGCATCTGATGGAACCTTCCAATCTAGTCAAATTTAGGACCAATAAGAAGGCTTTCTGATTAATTTGAGTAATTTATGCATAAATTGCTTAATCTTAAAATTATTGAATACTTATTTTTGTAAATGAATATTGAATATCTGCATCATAAAGTGACATCATTTATTGGGAAGACATCCCTAGGCCATAAATGTCACAAATATCAGGATTCATGCCCCCCATGCCTCATCAATGCCTTTCATGATGTCCTCCATGCCTCTTAATTGCCCCTTCTTTCAATTTCATGATGAGGATAATTACAAACTTAATTCCAAAAATTAAATTAATCCTCAACCACACATCTCAATCTTGAGATGGATGGTTGAGGTTGATTATGATCAAATCCAAAAATCTATAAATAGGAGGCCTCACAACATCATTTCTAAGCTTTTTTTATGCAAAGTTATAATGCAAAATTAGTTCCAAAAGATTCAACCAAATAGTGTTATAATTCCAAATTGATTCCAAGCGAAGCCACAAGCCAAAGGTGCCAAGGAGAGATGGATGTTTTCAATATTCCATTGCCAATGACTTCATGAGCACAAGCCAAGCAAGCCACCACAACAAGCATTTTGAAGCATCCAAGGAAGGTAAAAGAGTTTTATTTTGAAATTTAGTTGTGTATTTCATTCATGATTGTTAACTAAGCTCTCCCTAGTGTCTACGCCTAGTGATGTTATGTTATTGGTTTGTTTATTTATTTTGTTTTCATTTTGAAACTAACACCATACTAACCATCCTTTCTTGAGTCAAATTCCTAGATCATAGAATGGCACATCCGGTGGGACTAGACACATCCTACACATGAAGGAGATATTTTTAGAACTTTAAAATAATTATTTAAGATCTTAAAAATCTTATAAATTGATTTTATAACTTTATTTTGCCATTTTTGGTTGCCACAATTTTTACACAATAACTGACATTAGCAAAAATATCAACATCAGTTACTGACTTAATCGATTCCAGTTAGTAGAACTGACATCGATTAGATCTCAGTTGGCCGTAACTAACATCAATAGTATTGATCGATGTTGGTCACTATGTTTTTCCAAAAACACAAACCTGAGACCTATTTTTTCAAAATTTGTTGTTTCAAACTCAAAAGGGCTTCAAAGCTAAATGACATGATAATAATTTTGCTATAGGACCAAGTAGGATATTTACTCAAAAAATGTTTAAATCACTTTACATGATTAAAATTTGATTAGAAACTTTGTTTTGGTGTTTAAAAAATAATTTAAGGGTTTTTAGTGAATGTTTTTAAAAGTTTACAACTAAGACCAAGGGGTCAAATGAACACCACCAAACATTTCATTTGGGTTTAAAATTGAACACACTTATCAATTCTTGTTTTCAATAGTTGTTTAGTTGGATTTTGTTTGACAAAAAGAGGAATGTTGCATGTATGCTCTTCTATTTATCCCATATAGGGAACTCTTGGAATCAAAATCACCATTCCTATTGCAAGTAGCTTAGTCTAATGCTTAGAAATAAAGTCATCTAAAGTACTCCCCAAAAACTCGTTAAAGTATAAGTGATATTGAAAATGACCCTAAAGTCTTTCTACTTTCATGCTTTATTTATTTATGCATCTTGGCTTGCGAGGGGGACTTCATCACCTCCCATAAGCTTTTTAGGGAAGCTTTGACCCAGGGTTGCATCTCTTGTCATTGAATTTATTTGACTCTTTTAGAGTGGCACACAGGACGTAGTGGCACTTTGGATATCACACTACACTGAGTAAATAGTAGGATGTAGTGGTTTCAAAAAGGACTAGACCTTTTTGAAACAATCCAAATGATATAGACCCAAAATTCATGCTTTTATTTTACATTATTTGGCATGAAAGTCTTTTTGAAATTGATTCCCCTAAATCATTTGGAAACTTGTTAGATTTTAGATAAATCCCCACTTGCCATGGAAGTATTATTGGTATAAGGTGTGCTTTAAGGTCCATGTCATAGTACACTATCATGTGAGAGAAGGGGGTGTAAAAACCCTACTATATAATGCACATTTACTTTTGGATGAACACTTAAAATCTTCTCAAATGATGTATATTGATGGATTCCAATAGTAACAATCAATCTTGTCAATGTAGGATCTAAGGGTGATTAATTAGTTGGTCTTGTCCTAGATTAAAATATTGTTTGGAGTCAAAACTTGGTGTAAACAAACAATCCTAAACCAAACACATAGTCCAAATTTTCCTTTGAACAAAGAGGCATTATGCTACTCGCGTGAGATCATCAATTTGCCTTGTTCAAATTTCATCAAAATCTTGAGATTCATGTCATCTTCTTTATCATAGTTATGTTTCCCAACTGATTCTAGACCTTGACCAAAGTTGTTTAAGTCCTTCACTTGTAATCTAAATTTGGAATTACACCTTTACATGTTCATAGGGTTGATGTGTTAAGTGGGTTTGCCATTTTCACTAAACTTGAGGGAACTTAGGTTTAATTTCCAATTTGGGTTGCAAGTCATTTATGACACATAATCATTGTCCTCACTTGATAAACTTAAGCCATTTTGTGCTAAACACTTGCACTTTAAGTCTATACACCACAACATTTTGAGTCAAGAAAGGTATTGTTATGCTGCCAAAATTATAGAAAAACATCTTTGCCTTAGAATTTTTTTGAAATAAACTTTTTTATCACACCTTTTGGGTAATATAACATCGTTACACTACCCAAATCATGTCAAACTTTCTTTCATAGACCCTCTTTCATAGAGTTCCAAATTTATTCCTACATTTTTAGACCAATTCAAGTGTAATCTTTTGATCCATTTTCTAAAGCATATTTATACTATTTATTGGTTGAATATTTTGTCTATCAGCATACTGGTAAAAAAATAGGTCTTATCAGCCAAAGCAAGAAGATTAGTCATCCTAATTTGTAAGTTTATCACATTAGAAGGAGACTGTTCTCTCCTCTCATCAAGGGGAGGTTCCCTATGGATATGTTATGTATATGTATAAACAAAAAATAATACTCAAGGATAAGACCATACATCCATCTCTCTTTCTTCAAAGATGATGTATACAAAACAAAGGAAAAACTCAAGGGAATGACAAACAACTCTCCTCTTCATTTAGAAGAACTATTCAGCTAGCCACAAGAATACTCCTAGAAATAAAAAGCAGAATGTAACTGAGAGTATGGTAACCAACAAATCGAGACAAAGCACAAAATCTCTCCCTGAAAAGCTTAAGAGTAATATACGAAGGGCAATGAAAGCTCAAAGTATTTTTGAATTCCTTTACACACCAGTAAAAAGAAAACACATTGAAGGTAGCTATGGGGGCACAAAGTCTCTCCACAGTTGATTCTTTAGGACACCTTCCTGACTAATTTTACTAATCCTGCTTGTTAAATTAATGAAACAGAAAAGATATCACAGCATAAAGTCTAAAAAAATCCCTTGCTTTCATTAACAAAATATGATCAATAAACTGAGCACAAAGTCTCAATGATGCCTCTCAATTTAGGTAGAGTTTCATTTAGATTGTTAGAAAGAAGATATCCAATTACAATGAAAGAAAGTCCCTTATATATCCACTTGAAAAAGGACTCAGGAATAGTAATACATCATGATGCATTGGGAAATGTTAGGAAGATAAGCTAAAACTTTGGGGAATTTTATCCATTTGATCTTTTCAATGTAGATAAACAAGCTGTGCATTTGAAAGATTAAAACTTTCAATGTCTACTTGGTGGTCTAATCTTGTCTTCATCGTTCCTCCTTTCTAGATTAATTAAATTGGGCCCTGGATTCATCCATTGTTCTATCTTTCCTCGCTTTTAGATAGTTTTTGTCTTAAATTTTGGAAATGTATTTGGGTCTGTAAATCCAAAGGATCAATGGCTATTTCACTATCTTTAAAATTGACGTTTACATGCCCGTCAATGTGATGATCAACGGCTAGTTCACTATCCTAAATTTGATGTCTTTGGGGGCATCACCCCTTGGTCTTCTTTTGAATTTTGAATTTACCCTTCTAGATTGGACTTACCCTTTTAGGCCTTGAGAAATGACCTATGTCAAGTTAGAATGATCCTTCATTTTGGCTGTCGAGAGTCCCCCGCAAGGGCACCTATCCTTCGGGGTCCTTTGGCAGCCCTTTGCTTTGGCAGTTCTCGTAGACAAATCCCCAGGCTAAGGCTTTCATGAAAGTTCCCTGTGGACATTTTCCCTGGGTGTTTTATTTGAGTCTCCCCTGTGGGTAATTCCCACAGACATTTGTCTAGGGAAAATTTGCACAGACAATTTACCCAGGGAAAATTCTCGTAGATAAAAGTCCACAAAAATTTGTTCCATAAAGTGTTTGACGAGTCTTCAGATTTATGCCTGCAGCCACTTGGAATTCTTTTGAACTTTCTGTCTAAAGGAATTCCTTCGAACAAAAGTCTAAAAGAGTTAAGTGTTAAGCCAATTTTCAAATGCCTTTAAACAAATTTGAAGAAATTTACTTAACTATTTATTTGAAAATAACCCTTTCAAAGGGTGTTTTGGTCGATTAAGTGTCCTCCGCAAGGGCGCTTGTCCTTCAGGAAGTCTCCTTTTGCATTGAACCACCCCTTTAAACTTTGGAGATGAACCATTGGATGAACTTTAACATTGAACCAATCAGTTGAACCAAAAATGGTTCAAGCTGATGGTTTAATGAATGAAACAAGCTGATGAACTTGCCTTTGAACTAATAGGAACTTTGACATTGAACCAATTTGTTGAACCGGTTTAATGGTTCAATGAAGCACGCCGAGCCCCTTTGAACCAAAGGCTAATGAAACATCTAATGAGCCAAGTGGTTGAACCAAGTGAATGAACCTGTTCGTTGAACCAAGACGTTGAACCAAGTTTTGGTTCAATGATTTAAACAAAGCTTTGAAAAATGTCTTCAAAACTACTGTTGAACCTATATATGTTGAACCAAAGGATGAACTAAAAGAATGAACCAACTGAGTGAAAATAAAGAGTTGAACCACTTAGTTGAACCGAGCCATTGAATTGTCCCTTTGGTTGAACCTGCCATTGAACCTTGAACTCGTTGAACCTTTGAACTCATTGAACCTTTGAACTCGTTGAACCTTTGAACCAAAATGGTTCAATGGCTCAATAGTTCAAGTCTCTTTTTGCATTCAGATGTCTGTCGATGAAGATTTTCAATTGAACCAAAGCTCTGAACCAATTTTGGAAAATGACCAAGTGTTGAAAACCAATTTTTTTGATTGAAATAGCCTATAGAAGACTTTAAACCTATATAAATGAACTTACCTATAAAATCTAAAGATATAAAGTCTGTAGAAATCAACATGTAAAATCCATTGAACTTGACTTGCAAAGTCTATAGATTTTTTTAGAAGCTTTGAAAATGAGGAATCTGAATGTCTAAGACAAATTTTTTAAAAATGGAAGATACAATTTTGGTCTTCAAGACCAAAATAATTCAAATCTTGTCCTAAAAATGAATGCTATTTTTGGGGGACAACAGCTGGCTCCAGTTGGGGAACTTCTATCAATTGTAAAACAAATTGAAAGGAGTAGAATCCATAATCTCTAGTATCTTCAAGTATGCCATTGGGTTACAGAGTCATGCTACCCAAAAATGAAAGGCATAAAAAATGGAAACAAACAAAATAAAATAGAATTAAAAATTGTACAAATATATATATATATATATAGGCAATGATCTGATACTTCAAGAGTTAAAGTGTTTCAGATGCTACCCATTGTGGGGTAGAGAAAAGAGTGTGCCATCTTGTTATTTCAATAGAAAACTATTTTCACTCATGTGTTGATGAATTATGAAAGGGCCTCTCCAAAGGGAGTCAAACTTTCCATGCATCCCCTTTGGTTCTCTTCTTTTGTCCCACAACAGGACTTGATCTCTAATCTAGAAATCATGATTTTTGGCCTTTTGATCAAAAAGTTTCTTTACCAGACTTTGATGAACAACAATTCTATCCACCACCATGGTTCTCTATTCTTCTAGCTGAGTCAGGCACATGATTCTTTTGTCAAGAGAACTCTCATATGTCTGATCTTCAATGGACTTTGCCAATTTCAAGGCTGATAACTCTAAAGTGATTGGTATCTCATCATTAATACCATAAATAAGTTGAAAAGGAGACATACCAATTGTCCTTTTTGGCATGATCCTGTCTGCCCATAGAGCATCAACCAATGCTTTGTGCCATGTCTTTTGATTATCATCTACTAGCTTTTTTATAATAGTTACCAAATTCTTATTGCTGGACTCAGCTTGTCCATTCCCTTAGAGAAAATAATCAGAAGAATGAGAGAGTGTAATTCCATAATAAAAATAGAATTGCATAATTTCTTGAGAGGTGAAACAAGCTGCATTATCAGTAATGATTTTTAGTGGAACTCCAAACCTAGAAATGATATTCTCTTTGAGGAAGTTGCATACAACTTCTGAAGTAGCATGCTTAATTGGGATTGCTTCTACCCACTTCATGAAATAATCAGTTGCTATAAGGACATAATCATGTCTAACACTTGAAGATGGGTTTATTGTTCCAATAAAATCAAGTCCCCATTACTGTAAAGGTTCCTCTATAATTACTAGCTTAAAAGGCAGGGCAGCCAACTTGGGTCTTCCAACAAATTGCTGGCAAAGTTCACATTTTCTCACCCACTTATGTGTATCTTGGAAAAGAGTTAACCAGTAATATCTAGCTCATAGAATTTTGTGAGCAGTCACAGGGATAGAAAAATGTCCTCCAAAGGCTAGATTGTGAAAATATTTCAAGAGTTGGGTCTATTGTTCTTTGTCCACACAGTGCAGGAATACTCCATCTATGTTTCTCTTATACAGGCCATTGTCCCAAAGGACAAAATTGGCAGATTTCAACCTAATAGTCCTCCTTTCTTTATAAGACAAATGAGTAGGACATTCACCATAAGCTAGAAAATAGGCAATATCTGAGTACCATTCATTGGTAGTGGAGACAAAAAGGACTATTGGCGCATCTTCCACTTTAGCTTCTTCACATTGTGTATCTTCTGACTTATTGTTAGCCATTAATTGACAAAGGCCTTTACCTCTAACCAGCTTTGTTGGCTTGATATCTAGATCAAATTCTTGGATCTTTGCAATCTAATTACCTCTCTTTGTGCCAAACTCCTACTAAGTTAATATAGACTTGATTGTACTGTCAGGAACTAAGGTAGTAGTATGTGAATTCAAAATATAGAAGCAAAAGTGTTTGACTACTTTTACCAAGGCATAGGTGTGCTTCTCTATATTTGAATACTTCATTTCATGAGTTTTGAGAGGATAACTCATGAAAGAAATAAGGGATTCCATATATTCCTTGTCCTATTGAACAAGAATCACTAAAAGAGTGTGCTCAGATGCATAGTTGTATATGAAATTTTTGTGGTAGTCTGGACAAACCAAGGTAGGGGTGTGAGCAATGGCAACCTTGATATCTTGAAACACTGTATTACCTTCTTTATTCCAGCTGAAGGTAGTTTTCCCTTTCATCATGTTCACAATGTGTCTTGTCTTCTCAACAAATTTAGGAATAAATCTCTGTAAAAAATTCACTTTTTTGAAGAAAGAGTGAACAACATTTTTACTTGTAGGTAAATTCAGCTCTTGAATGGATTTGACTCTGTTTGAGTCAATATTTTTACCTTCTTTGGACACATTGTGTCCAAGGAGTTTTCCCTATGTCACTCCAAAAACAGACTTCTTAGGATTCAAGGAAATACCATTCTATCGGCAGTGCTCCAGCACTTGTTGTAAGTGGCATACATGATCAGATCAATGCTTTGAAAAGACAGTTAAATCATCAAGATATATCACTATGAATTTGCCAATCTCATCTTTAAAAGCTGTGTCCATAGCTCTTTGAAAGGTAGCGCCAACATTTATCAATCCAAAAGGCATTCTTTTATATGTAAATGTACCCCAAGGCGTGATGAATGCAGTCTTGTGTTGGTCAGCTTCAACAACTTCAACTTAATTATAACCTGAGAAGCCATCCAGCATTGATAACATTTTTGATCCTATTACTGTTTGAAGCACTTAGTCCATGATTGGCAAAGGGTAATTATCTTTTAGAGATGACTGATTCATATTCTAAAAATCTAGACAAATATGAATTTCACCATTTTTCTTTCTTACAAGTACTATGTTCACAATCCATGTAAAATTATGGATTGGGAAGATAATTCTAGCATTTAACATTTTCTAAATCTCAGACATAATAGTACCTAAATTTTTTAGATTGTATTGTCTAGATTTTTGCTTGTAAGGCGTTGAATCAACCTTGAGAGGAATATGATGGTGGATTTCATCAAGTCTGAGAGGCTTCAGATCTTCATATGAATATGCCAAGACATCGATGTATTGACGGAGCAAAGAAGTGAATTTGAATCTTTCTTCAAGTGTGCAACACTTACTAATGTTGACCATCTTGGGATTTTCTTTGTTGGTCAAATTCACTTGGTCAAATCCCTGAGAGAAATTTGAATCTATCTGTTGTTGTTTGATGAATCTATCATGCTTGTCAAACAGCTTCTCAAGAGAAACCAGGCCTTTAGGAATTTTGTTTCCTTTCAGCTGTAGGAACTCTTCATTTACATTTGAACTGGATTTAAAAAAAGATTCAAACTTCTAAGATTCACTGCCTTTAGAATACATATGTTCAAAATTGTCTTTTCATTCCAAGAAAGCAATGATCTGATGATCATCATTGAATATTTGCCAATGATCAGCATTGTCAGGAACACTTGGTCTATAGACCAGCTCAATGGTATATTTGTCTTCTTTAAAATCAAAATGAGGAATTAAAAGAGTTCCTAAAATAGCAAGTGCATCAGCTCTGTCATTGGAACCTCTTAGAATGGTAGAAATGTTGAAAGCATCAAAGCTTTTAATTTGGTCCCAAACCAAATTACGGTAGTGGCGTAGCCTCTCATTCTTGGTCTAATATAAATTTCTCACTTGACAAACCACTAATTCAACATCTCCTTTAGCATGAAGAAACTTGACACCTCTTTCTTGAGCAGCCTTCATGCCCAGCAACATCGATTCATATTCAGCTATATTATTTGTGTTGCTGAATTGTAATTTATAGGATGAAGGAAACATATCTCCTTGAGGAGATATCAAGACAATTCTAGCTCCTGAACCAGTAGAGGAACAACTACCATCAAATTTTAGAGTCCAAATCTCATTAGACACTGACTTTACTTCAAACTTTCCTTCATTAGAGATGGAGGGTCTTTCTTCATGATTTGTATATAAAAAGTAATTTCCCATACCTACAAATTTAAAAAGGATTTGAGCTTCAGGAGCTGATGTCTTAGTAACTACATACTTTGCTTCCTTTTTAGGAAGTAATCTTTTCATCACGCCTTGGATAGGGATCCTTACCTCAGATAGATCCATGTTTAGTTCTCCTCCCACGTCCTTGAAAAAATTTCATCCAAGTAAAATACCATAAGATGCTGGGACATCAACCACTAATACAGTCATTTTAATCCTCTTGTCCAAAAAATTTGTGAATGCAAATTGGGCATCTTTGATTTGCCCCAACAATGGCACTTGCTTGTTCTCCATAGAGAAACATCTCCTAAACATCTTGGTCAATATGAGACCAAGAGACTTAGTGACTTTAGCAGGCATGACATTGTTAGATGCACCTGAGTCTATTATACAGTTACTCAGCTTGTGGCCATTGATTAACAGGGAAACATAGAAGGGTTCTATTTTTCCAAGAGCAGCTGGAAGAGTAATGATTAGATTATTTGGAATAGGCGTATTCTTTGGAGAATTAAGAATTACTTTTTTTGCCTATTGTCTTGCAGGGATGGTTTAATTTTTAACATATTGAACTAGCTTATTCAGTTGATCCAAATTATACTGCAAGTATTCAAATTCAGACATCTATATTTTTGTCTTTTTGACATGATTAATTATGTCAAATGGCTAAATCAATCTAGGTATAGAGAAAGGTACTTCAGCTTTCTGAGTTTTAGGAGGGATGGGAGGTGGGCTGGTTTGTGAATTAGAAGTAGAAGGGGAAGGTGAAATAGATATATTTATATTTTGAGTAATGATCAAATATTTTGATTGAAGAGGTAGAGCTGTCCCACACTTGACAATTGTGACTACTGGCTATGGTTGTTCTTCTGTCTTTTCTTTATCAGCCTGCTGGGCTGATTGGTTCTTAGACCTGGTAAACACTGCATATGATCCATCTGAAGCTTCTCCTTTACTTCTAGGTTCATCCTGGTAATTTAAGAAACTAATGTGGGAGTCACCAGCTGATTCTTCTTGACTGTCTTCAATGATATCAACATCATTTTCTTAATTTAATTCAAGTTGATACAAGAATTTTGATTTTGCTTCAAGATATCCCATTGTTGAATTAGTTGGAGGAGCTTCTAGGGCAAGTTTCCCTTATGGGGGAGGAAGGTGATTTTGTTGTCCTTGGTTTCTAGCAACATTACCCTAATATGATTTATTTGGGAATGTCCTTCTGTATGTAGGAGCAGAAGACATTCCTTGAGTCATTTGCTTTTTAAGGGCAAGGAGCTCATTTACTAATTTCTACACCATTGGATTTGTGGTGCTTGTAGATGCAAATTCAGAAGATGATGAAGCTCTATTTCTATTTGGATCTCTTCTTATCTTCCCTGCTAAGATGAGATCATCTTCTACTTTAGTGGCTAAAATTTGAGCTACAGCGAGATATATTTGACCAGCACGTCTCAAGAGAAAATTGACTTCAGGTAGCTGATTTTAATAAAAAAGCATTTGAGAATCTCAGCTATAGGTCTAGCAATTACAGGGATTCTATTTCTCAATTTATCAAATTTAGATATGAAGTCTCTCATAGGCTCATATGGGTCTTTTTTCATTTGTGTAAGTTGAGCCATAAGTGTATGTGCATATTCTACAGGTTTGAATCGGGCTTCAAACTTAGCTTTTAGGGTATTCCAATCAGTCACAGATCAAGCCTGTAGATGGTAAAACCAATCTGCAGCAGGACCTTGTAGTGTTTCAATAAAAAGCTTGACTACTACATCTTCAAATTTAACTCCAATTACTCCACAAGCTATAATGAATGCTGTAATGTGTTCATCAGGATGAACTTTACCATCACCATAGAATTTAGGGAAATTCTTCCTAAAATTGTGTGGGAGTTCATGTAGAGGAGGAGTAAGATTAAGAGGACCAAAATCATTACCCTAGGGGCCTTGAACTTCCATTATAGGATTCTAAAAAGGAGGGATAACAAATCTCAAAGGGGTAATTATAGGCACAAGTTTATCAATAGCAGAAGTAGATACTTCAACCGGTAATGGAGATGTAGATTTAGTAGGAGGGAAGCTCTTGGTTCATTAGAGACAAGATGGTGAAGGAAATAGATCAAAATCACTTTGTTGTACCAGCTCAAACATAGGATCAATGACACCTTTAGCCCTTTGGCTTCATGTATACCTTGAATCTACCAGATTGTAAAACAAAAATGGAAAAGAATTGACTTTGCTTTAGTTAAATCTTGAGGCTTTAAACTGTGTGTTCTTTCCCTATTGGTGTGTAGGTGAATGGAATGGATAGACTATAAATGGATAATGGGTATTTCCCTAGTGGAGTCACCAACAACTATTGGTTGAATATTTTGTCTATCAGTGTACTGGTAAACAAAATATGTCTTATCAACCAAAGCAATAAGATTAGTCATCCTAATGTGTAAGTTTATCACATCAAAAGGAGACTGCTCTCTCCTCTCATTAAGGGGAGGTTCCCTATGGATATGCTATGTATATGTATAAACATAAAATAATACTCAAGGATAGGACCAGACATCCATCTCTCTTTCTTCAGAGATGATGTATACAAAATAAAGGAAAAACTCAAGGGAATGACAGACAGCTCTCCTCTTCTTTCAGAAGAACTATTCAGCCAGCCACAAGAATACTTCTAGAAATAAGAAGTAGAATGTAACTGAGAGTATGGTAACCAGTAAATCGAGACAGAGCACAAAGTCTCTAGCTAAAAAGCTTAAGAGTAATATACGAAGGGCAATGAAAGCTCAAAGTATTTTCTAAGTCCTTTACACAACAATAAAAATAAAACACACTGAAGGTAGTTATGGGGGCACAAAGTCTCTCCATAGTTGATTCTTTAGGACACCTTCTTGACTAATTTTACTAATCCTGCTTGTTAAATTAATGAAATAGAAAAGATATCACAGCATAAAGTCTGAAAAAATCCCTTGCTTTCATTAACAAAATATGATCAACAAACTGAGCACAAAGTCTCAATGATGCCTCTCAATTTGGGCAGAGTTTTGTTTAGATTATCAAAAGAAGATATCTAATTACAATGAAAGAAAGTCCCTTATATAGCCACTTGAAGAAGGATTCAGGAATAGTAATACATCATGATGCATTGGGAAATGTTAGGAAGATAGGTTGGAACTTTGAGGCATTATATCCATTTGATCTTTTCAATGTAGATAAACAAGTCACGCATTTGAAAGATTACAACTTTCAATGTCTACCTGGTGGTCTGATCTTGTCTTC
The DNA here is from genome assembly GCA_037957365.1 of Torreya grandis. Classification (NCBI taxonomy): domain Eukaryota; kingdom Viridiplantae; phylum Streptophyta; class Pinopsida; order Cupressales; family Taxaceae; genus Torreya; species Torreya grandis. The sequence continues at coordinate 488,525 of JARHVA010002931.1, read as the reverse complement.
ATCGTTCCTCCTTTCCAAATTAATTGAATCAGGCCCTAGATTCATCCATTGTTCTGTCTTTCCTCACTTTCAAGTGGTTTTTGTCTTGAATTTTGGAAATGTATTTGGGTCTATAAATCCAAAGGATCAATAGCTATTTCACTATCTTTAAAATTGTCATTTACATGCCCGTCAATGTGATGATCAACGACTAGTTCACTATCTTGAATTTGATGTCTTTGGGGGCGTCACCCCTTGGTCTTATTTTGGCTTTTGACTTTACCCTTAAAAATTAGACTTACCCTTTTAGGCCTTGAGAAATGGCCTGTGTCAAGTTGGAATGATCCTTTATTTTGGCCGCTGAGAGTCCCCCGCAAGGGCACCTGCCCTTCGAGGTCCTTCGGCAGCCCTTTGCTTTGGCAGTTCCCACGGACAAATCCCCAGGCTAAGGCTTTCGTGAAATTTCCCCATAGACATTTTACCTAGGTGTTTTATTTGAGTCTCCCCCGCAGGTAATTCCCATAGACATTTGTCTGGGGAAAATTCCCACAGATAATTTACTCAAGGAAAATTCTCATAGATAAAAGTCTGTGGAAATTTGTTTTGTAAAGTGTTTGGCGAGTCTTTGGATTTGTGCCCATAGCCACTTGGAATTCTTTCAGCCTTTTTGTCTAAAGGAATTCCTTTGGACAAAAGTTTGAAAGAGTTAAGTGTTAAGCCAATTTTCAAAAGCCTTTAAACAAATCCAAAGAAATTTACTTAACTATTTCTTTGAAAATAACCCTTCCGAAGGGTGTTTTGGTCAATTAAGTGTCCTCCACAAGGGAAATTGTCCTTCAATAAGTCTCCTTTTGCATTGAACCACCCCTTTGAACTTTGGAGATGAACCATTGGATGAACTTTAACATTGAACCAATCAGTTGAACCAAAAATGGTTCAAGCCGATGGTTCAATGAATGAAACAAGCTGATGAACTTGCCTTTGAACCAACAGGAACTTTGACATTGAACCAAAATATTGAACCAATCTATTGAACTGGTTCAACGGTTCAATGAAGCGCACTGAGCCCCTTTGAACCAAAGGCCGATGAACCATCCAATGAGCCAAGTGGTTGAACCAAGTGAATGAACCTTCTATTGAACCTATTCGTTAAACCAAGATGTTGAACCAAGTTTTGGTTCAATGGTTCAAAAAAAGCTTTGAAAAATGTCTTCGAAACTACTATTAAACCTGTAGACATTAAACCAAAGGATGAACTGAAAGAATGAACCAACTGAGTGAAAATAAAGAGTTGAACCACTTAGTTGAATCGAGCCATTGAACTATCCCTTTGGTTGAACCTTCCATTGAACCTTGAACTCGTTGAACCTTTGAACTTGTTGAACCTTTGAACTCGTTGAACCTTTGAACCAAAATGGTTCAATGGTTAAAGTCTCTTTTTGCACTCAGATGTCTGTCAATGAAGATTTTCATTTGAACCAAAGCTCTGAACCAATTCTATAAAACGACCAAGCGTTGAAAACCAATTCTTTTGACTGAAACATCTTGCAGAAGCCTTTGAACCTATATAAATGAACATACCTGTAAAATCTGAAGATATAAAGTCTGTAGAAATCAACATGTAAAATCCATTGAACTTGACTTGCAAAGTCTGTAGATTTTTTGAGAAGATTTGAAAATGAGGAATCTGAATGTCTAAGACAAATTTTTTGAAAATGGAAGATACAATTTTGGTCTGCAAGACCAAAATAATTCAAATCTTGTCCTAAAAATGAATGCTATTTTTGGGGGACAACACTGTTCACCTTTTTTCTAGCCTATTTGTCAAAAGAACCAAGTTTTATACCATTATTTATGAGAAAATAAACTATTGTGAAAGTGCCTTTTGTTTCATACCTTATACCTAGTTGACCACGTTCATGTCCAATAATTGAATGCTTAGTGTTTGTTAGAAGTGTTTCAAATCCATTAGATTAAAACTTTCATCTATTTTCAAAGTCTATATTTTGACACCATTTGTCCAAGAGTCTTAGTACATGCCTTATTTGAGCCTAGATTTTGATGTTGTAATTGGTCAAAAGACCTAGTAACTTTTAAATTCCTATATTATATTGATTTGAAACACTTCAACCTTAGAGTTGGCATTTTGATTTTTGGTCCATTTACTTGCTTACCTTTGTGTGAATAGTGAAATTTTAGATACTTCACTCTATCTTGTTTCCTCACAAATCTTTGCATAAATCTTTTGATCCTTTTTGACAAATCTAGACCAAGTTGAAGGCATTATTTTTTTTAGATTATGTCCTTTTAAGAGTTTGTAAAACTCTTTGACCATTTATCACCAAGCATTGACTATAGATCCCAAATTTTATTCCTACACTCATAGTAGACTCATGTACAATCTAGGGATTAGTAATGTAGTTACCCAGGAAGAAATGGTACAAGACCCCTATGTGGATAACATTGCTTATGAGATGGATTCTTATACCTCTTATAATACTCAATTAGGGGCACAAATCCAAGATCTATTGACTAACTATTTGGTTAACACACCACCTTACATAGAATATGACCAAGAATAAACCACGTAATACGTAGCTACAATACCCATGATATACAAGCCAATACTTCAACAACCATATTTTACTAATTTGGCTTCCACGTATGATCCATTTTTGTTTGAGTGACATTTTTTAGAGAACAAAGATGAGATTTTGGTTTGGACCATAGAGGTAGGGGCTAAGTTTCTAGCAAACTTCTCCCATGAAAATTTACCAAGTTTAGTAAGAGTGCCCCAAAATATCATTTACAATCAACATGCTTCTTCTAGAAATGATATGGCTCTAGTCTAAACAACGTACCAAGATCCCAATATATCTAGTAAAGGCAAAAACATCATGGAAGATCACTTTAACCAAATGCAAATAACATACCAAACCTACCTAAATTTAGCATGCAATTTGAATTAGATGAACATGGTGAATAAGCCCCTCATTAACCTAGTACCTTCAACAGGAGTGTTGATGGAATTAACTAGACAAGAAAATCTAAGTTCTGACCCATTTAAATAAACCACTTTGATAGATAACTTGATGCATATGCCCATTATTGAAAAAGTGTCTTTAGCTTCTACATTGAATAATGAGCCAAATGTAATAAACAATGTACAAATAGTGTCCAATCTTGATCAAATTGGTACTAATGCACAAGTAAATAGCCAACAACATGTACCTCTAGTCAATCCCATGACCAGATCATCATACCAAGGAATAGGAATTTCTATACCCCAACCTCAACCAGTCACTTCCTCAAGTGTACAACTTACATGATTAGATAATTAAATAATGGATAATGTTACACCTCAACAACAGAATGTGATGAATCTTACTCCTCAATAGGTAGCAAGTAGTATTATACAATAGTAGACATAGTCTAGTGTATCAATTCAAGAAAGGACAAATACATTGCCACCTCAATCAAGGGTAACTAATGTACCACCTCACCAAGTAACAATGAACATACCTCTTCAGTCACAGACTAATATGCCAATTCAAAACCAAGCAATGACTAGTCAACAATGTGAAAATATTGGTCAATGATAGATGTTGAATCTGCAATCTAGCTTCACTACCTCACAATGATTCATGTAACAAGGAGGTCCCCATGTTTCTCAGGTACTTTCTAGACAACCATTGGTTCAAATGTGTCACAAATCTAGAGATAGGGTCTTGGTCCACAAGTTACTACTCAACAACAAGGTTCTCTTAGTTGGTAGCATGTCCCTTTTCAACCATAGAAGGCACAGTATAGTTATATCCTTTCATCCCAACCACAAAATCCCCTAGGTTAGACCTTTATCACCAACCTAAACTAGAATATCATGCAGCTAAATGTGAAATTTCAAGTGCATCCCAATCCACAAATGTGTATTCATGGTCCATTCTACAACCAAGCCAATGTACCCCAGCAAGTGTCTCCATTATACCTGGGTCAAAGTGTCCCACTTGTGACCTCTCATCCATTTACCCAAACTAACATTCTCCCTCAAACCAATATCCCTTCCATTTTCCTATCCCAAAAATTGCAACAGATGAAGGATGTGATTACTACCACTCAGGTGAAAAAATAGACTAAAATTTTCAAATTAGATGACATATGTTCCGATCCATTCAATGTAGAGTATTTTTAGATACCATTTCCTCCAAGATATGAACCACCCAAAGTTGATAAGTATAAAGGGAAAGGTGACCCTAAGGCCCTTTTGACCAAATTTTTTGTCGCATGTCAACCAGTGGCATACAACGATATATACCTTTTGCAATTGTTTCCAAGGAGCTTGGTTGGACAATCCTTGGAGTGGTTTTTAAAGGTACCCAAGAATTTAGTAATATAATTTGATGATCTTTATAATAAATTTATGTAGTACTTTTCCTATAATCTTGAGCATGACATTTCATTAGTGGACCTGACACAAGTAAAGAAAAAATCTAGGGAGAGTTTTGCAAGTTATTTATAGTGATGGAGAGCCCTTGCAAGCCATTTCACCCATAGTTTACTAGATAAACAATTAGTTGTTGTGTTTACTAAAAATTTGTATAGTGAGATAGCCTATTATCTAGAACTTGAATGTGCACATACGTTTAAATAGATCATTGATAAAGGTTTGTTGATCAGGTGAGCACTCATCAATAAAGGAGTCATCAAAATTAATTCTACCAATCAGGGAAATAGCCAAAAACAATATCCTAATCAAGTATAAGCTTCACAACTAACACATGCCAATAATCAAGAAAGACTGAAGCAATTCAACCAAAATAAGAATGTTGTGGGAAATGGAGTAACTAAATCTTGTATTGTCTAAACTATGTAGACATCATCTACACCACCTTTTTAGCATACTCTTACCCAGAAACCTCTCCAGCCAATGTCACAAGTGCAACAACCAATACCTACACAACAAATACAACAACCTTTACCATTGCAAACCCCTCCTCTTAGAACAACTATCCCTACATGTCATGTCTTTAGTGACCTAGGAGAACTTATTGAGTCTATATTTTGTAAGCTTGCTACCACTAATTTTATTATTTGGCCCATACCAAAGCATTATCCACATGGCATTCCTTATCTTGATTGGTACTATGAAAATGAATTTTATGACTATCATCAGGTCCACGGGTATAATCTATGAATATGTGTCCAAATCAAGAATTTTATTGAGAATATGTAAGATAATGGGGAGATAAAATTAGATAATGGTGCTTCCACTTCCAATAAAACTCTTGGGATCTATCAAAACCCATTTCCCAAACATAACAATCAATAGCAGTAGAATAATCAACAATAATAACAATGGCTAGTGTAGCAGCAAAATCAATAGTATTAGAATCAAAGGCCAAACTAATAGAATCAACAAAATCAGCAATAGAATCCACAACAACAAAATAGTAGACAAAACTAAGGTCAGAATGGTAAAAACCAACAAACCTACCATGTAGTTGTACATGACTACAATAGGGTTATTGGTCATATTTTATGGGGTAGCGTTAATACCATCTCCATTAATCCTAAACTAAGCACTAATCAGCCTAGACCATTTCTAAACAATAATATTTATCCAAATCACATGGATAATCCTTCTTTAACCTAGGAATGCATATAGGCAAACTAATAAACAAGGACTCCCACCTTTTGATCTTATAACAACAACAAATCATTCTTACCATGTGACCACAGGCAAGTGCACTGACAACTGAGACTTATCCTATCTGGTCCCACACCATTTCCAACATTAGTTAGTAATAATGGTCTTTTATTTAATCCTAGGCCCTCAACTATCTACCACTTTACCTATCATCCGACCAACCATTCAACCTTAGAATAAACCATTCACTACTGACCAAGATAAGAAGTTTGATATTGTGAAACAACTATAGAAGACACCAACACAAATTTCTATTTTATATTTTCTGCAAATGTCAATAGTCCATAAGAACATCTTGACTAAGTTTTTGACCCAATCCACTATTTCTAGTGACATATCTCCTGATAACTTTCAATCTTTGGTTAGATACCTAGCTCCAACCCAACAAGTCACATTCAACCAAAGTGATATGTCTTCCTTTGGCCTGCTCCATAATAACCCTCTTAAATGGCATAAAGTGAAATGTGTCCTTATCAACAATGGATCTAGCCTCATCATAGTTTCCCTTAATCTCATCAAGCTTCTTGGGTACATAATGATGGATCTCCAACTAGAAACAATAACTATCAAAGCCTATGATAATCAAGAAAGACAATCACAAGGCACCATTAGTTTGCCAATTATCATTGGGCCTTTGACCCATGATACACTTTTCCATGTGATGGATCTTGAGTTATCATATAATATGCTTCTAGGAAGGCCTTAGTTACATGAGATTCATGCAGTCCCATTAGCACTGCACCAATGTATCAAGTTTTCCCACTTGGGGATGGAGGTGAGTATTCCAAGAGATTTACACATATATGAACACTATAAGCATCTTGAGGCCTAATTTTAAAGCTATAATCATCCATATGGTATGAATCTAAGTTCCAAGTAGGATAAAAGAAAAGCTATACTTATTGATCCTTCATAAGATAATTGCATAGATCCTAATACCTTGGATTACCTTTCCCACATGACACCTCCTAAACCTTCTAATTGTTTCACCATTTCAAATAATGTATCAAGAGAATATGTGATCCATGACACATTTCACATTTCCAATCTTCTTCAGAATCCAAAAAACTTTGGGTGACCTAAAGTGATCCCACATATGCATTGGTAATGAAAGAACAAAGATAAGGGACCTATCACATTTGTACCAACATCTAGCCTAGGACCTAACCCTCTTGAAGGGAATGAATCATGGTTATATAATGTTGACCAAGCTGATTGTTATAAAAATGCAAAGTATCTTATTCCCAATAGGATCATGGAACATCATAATTATGAAAGAAGAGGCCTTGGACCAAATCAGTAAGGAACCACTGAGCCAATTTCTAATGACTAAGTATGAAATACCTTATGGACTTGGATTTAAACCAACTAGGGGTGACCTCACATATCTTATTCAAATTCCATCACCAGTGACTAGTGATGATGATGTCGATAATGAAGTAGATTTTGATCATAGCCTCACTTTTGATGACCTAGTTGAAACTAATTTGTTTGATAATAATGCCATTTGTACCCTTACCCAAGCCATTTATCGTAATCCATTGCCATTATATTATCCCCAATAGATAGATTGGGACCAACAAGAATCTAGTCTACCTATTGATGAGTCCCATAATGATGAGGCATTCTAAGATTTCTTAGGCCTTAGAGACAATATTCCATTGGGAGATCATAAATCAAGTTTCTCAATCACATTAGATCCTATAGCCTATTTTGGAGAATGAGTGAACACCCTTAGCCAAAAATAAATAAATAAAACATTGAGGTCCCAAAGTGAAAACCTATTTGAGGCACTTTATGACTAGGGAAAAAGTAAAGATAAAGGTCAGTCTAGTGGTGAAAACCTATCTCAGGCACCATTAGATGGGGGTGTTCATTCTTCTTTGAATTTAGACTAGGAGACCACCAACGATGAACTTGCCTATGGATCTGAGTTTAGTTTTGAGTAACAATAAGTATTTGATCAAATTCTCCAAGAATTTTTGAATGTTTTTATTAGATGGCCAAATCTCCCATTAGAAGACTCAGATTCATCATGCCTAGGAGAAGTTGAAGAGAAAGTCCTAACAAAAGACCTTGACATAGTCCAATAGTTCAAGTCACTGCCTACTATCCTAGAAGATGGTTTGACCCTTCTAGTTGAAGATATAATAGAGGTAAACATTAAAACTTCATCAAACTTGAAATGGATAAAATTAGGTGCATCTCTCACTGAGGAGGAATGTGACATCTTTATAGCTCTGTTGAGAGAGTTTATGGATATTTTTGCATGGGCCTATTTTGACATGCTAGGTTTAGACCCCACCTTGGTTCTACACCACCTTATGGTTAATATTAATGCCAAACTGGTAAAACAAAATCTACATAAGATACATCCTTGTATTACTATATTAGTAAAGAAAAAGTTGGAAAAACTCTTAGAAACAAGATGTATCTGATCCATTGACTACTCAGAATGGATATCTAATGTTGTACTTGTTAGCAAAAAGCCTAAAGGAATTAGAATTTGTACTAATTTTTGAGACATCAAAAAATCTTGTCCTAAATATGATTTTCCATTGCCTAATATAAACATGACCATTGATTTTATGGTATGTTATGAAATGCTTTCACTCATAGATGGCTTTTCAGGATATAATCAGATCAAAATAGTGCCAAAAGATTAGAATAAAATAATGTTCACCACTCCATGGGGAACATTTTGCTATCAGGTGATGCCATTTGGCCTTAAGTGTGTGAGAGCTACATATCAAAGAGTTGTGACTATCATATTTCATGATATGATGCACAATATTGTTGAAGACTATGTTGATGACATATTAGGAAAATCTAAGACTAGGGTTGACCATCTAGTAGTGCTATGTAAGATATTTGAAAGACTATGAGAGTACAAATTCATACTAAATCCAAATAAATGTGTGTTTGGTGTAAATTTAGGAAAATTACTTGGCTTCATCATGTTGCATAGAGGTATTGAAGTTGATCAAACTAAATTCCATGTTATAATCGAGATGCTACCACCAACTAATTTGAAGCAACTCCATAGTTTGTAGGGTAAGATCCATTCCATTTGACATTTCATCTCTTAGTTAGGAGATAAGTCCCATCTATTTATGTACCTTTTGAAAAAATGAGTTGTATTTCACTGGGATGATCACTACCAAATAGCTTTTCAAAAACTTAAAGATTATCTTATCAATCCACTTATTTTATTACCTCCAATGCTAGGAAAGCCATTCTTGTTATACTTATCAGCTACCGATTATGCTCTAGGGTCACTCTTGTCTCAACATGATGACAATGGAAAGGACCATGTTGTTTATTACCTAAGTCGTACCTTGGTTACATATGAACATAACTATGAACCTATTGAAAAAGCTTATCTAGCCATGGTTTTTGCCATTCAAAAACTATCATTACATGTTGAATAATAAAACCATGGTCATTTCAAAATTAGATCCACTCAAGTATCTACTATCTAAAATAGCTTTTCAAGGTAGAATGCCTAAATGGATCATGATTCTTAATGATTTTGACATAGAGTATGTCAATCAGAAAGCAATCAAAAGATAAGTTTTTGTAGATCAACTTGCTAAAGCACCTCTCATAGACACCCAACCACTGACGTTTCAATTTATTGATGAATCTATCATGACCATCATGGACACACCCCTTTAGGAGCAACCCTAGAAGATATACTTTTATGGTTCATTCACTGCACATGGATCAAGTGTAGGCCTATTTTTTATTACACCATAGGGGGATCTAATCCCTAAATCATTTAGAATAAGATTTCTTTATACAAACAACATGGCCAAGTATGAAACACTTGTTATAGGACTTCAACAAGCAATACAGTGGAATATATCTTATCTTCAAGTTTATGGTGATTCTTAGTTAGTCATTAATCAAGTCACAAATTATTTTCAAACCAAAGATGATAAGCTAGTTCCATATAAAGCCATGTTTGACACTCTTAAAAATCAAATTGCCAACATTTAGTTTGAGCATATACTAAGGGCTAATAACAAAACTGTAGATGTCATGGATACTATTGGCTCTCTGATTCAACAAATAGATAAAGCTAGAGAGTATCAGTTCCTCATCAAGAATTTGTCATCACCAGCTCATGAACCTTCAACTGTTGCCATGATTTATGATATTTTTGGTCCTAATTCTATCTAGTACTTAGATCTTTATAACTACCTTCATGACCAAGTTCTGCCACCTAACCTATCTTAGAAACAAACTAAAACCTTCATTCATCATTCCACTCATTATACTTTACTTGGATCCACTCTTTAACATCATAGTTTTGATGGAACTCTACTTCATTGTTTAACTTTAGTAGAGTCTACATTAGCATATAGAGAATTTCATGGAAGAGTATGTGGAGTCCATTCTAGTGGGGTAGTCCTATCCAAAAAACTCTTATGTACTGGTTATTATTGGCTGACAATGGACATAGATGCCACTGCATATGTAAATAAATGTGACAAATGTCAATGGCATGCTAATTTGACTCATGCCATAGAAAAAATGTTTGAAACTAATGTCGATACCATGGCCATTTTCTACATGGGGAATTTACCTCATTGGGAAGATTAACCCCACTTCATCTGATGGCCATAAACATATCCTTATTTCCACTGAATATTTCACTAAGTGGGTTGAAGCTATACCCCTCACTTATGTGACTGGAAAGCAAATTTCCAAATTCATCTTCAACCATCTCATATGTCACTATAGTATCCCCTCTAATATTATATCTGATAATGGAGAATCATTCAAGAACAAAGATGTAGACCAATTATATACTAAATACAACATCACCCAACATTTTTTTATAACATATTACCCATAATTTAATGGCCAAGCTGATGAATCCAACAAAACCATTGTCAACATTCTCAAAAATATTGTCAATGATGTCAATCATGATTAGCACCTCCATATATTCCTTGCCCTTTGGGCATACTATACCAATCATCATACCCCCAAAAGATCCACTCTATACTTATTTATGGTACTGAATCCATCTTTCCCATTGAGATCAAGTTGCCTTCACTACATATCTCTTTCTAGCATGTCCTAGATGATCATGACTATCGAGTAGCTCACTTGTAAGAGCTGGATCTACTTGATGAAAAATACACAATCATGCTCAACAATATATAAGCATATCAAAATTGACTCAAAGGCCACTATAATCGGTGTGTGAAATATAGAACATTTGAACTTGGTGATCTTACTCTTAAAGAAAACCAAAAGAATACCACAGCTAAGAAGAAATATAAAGGGTAATTCAAATCCAATTAGATAGGTATTTTCATCATCAATACATATTATGGATCAGGAGTATACAGGCTGCCACACCAAATGGTGCCAAACTTCCAGAATTGATGAATATTATTCATGTCAAGTGGTACTATGCTTGAGAGTGAAGGTGTATTGTTTATAAGGACTATTTCAATTATACCATTTTGACATGATTCCTCTTTTTAAATATACCAATATTATCCATCCTCTTTTCCATATCCACTTTTCACTTTTGACCTATCAACCTAATGTGTTCTAAAGCCTAGCCTATTTGACCTTGGTTTTTATCATTCATTACATAGTTTTAGCATCAAGATATCTGATCAGTTTATTAGTTAGTTTAAGTATTTCAAATAGGGATTTTATTAGTGTGATAGAAGTTTGAATAGTTACATCCTTCTTTTGTTATTCTTTCTTACCATCAGTCTTGTTGCTAATTATAAATACCTTTGAGAAAATTAGTACCTTTGATCTATGTCATTTTTTCCTAGTTATAACTACCTATGGGAAAACTAGGAGCAACATTAAACCTTGATGTACAACTTACCACTTCCTATACCACATTGTGCTTTTATACTAACTATGCCCATTTTGTTTGAATTGACTGCTACGCTAGTTGAATTCCTCTACTGTAAGGGTGAAGCTATAGTGACTTGAGGTCTTATTTTGGGACTATGTAGGTAGCACTCAATACTTATTGAGATTAGCTTAGTCAATCTTTTCCAAAATTTTCCACCATTTTATGAGTAATTTAAGTTTGAACACTCTCATCATTTTGTGAGCAACCTAAGTAATACTCTCACTATTGTGTGAGCAACCTAAGACATGCTCTCACCATTTTATGCACAAGCTAATCCATGATCTTGCCATTTTTTGAGCTTGAACCATTTAGTGTCTCACCATTCTCAATTGATTTGTGACACTCCAAAACACTTCTAAAAACATTTCAAAAAATCATTAGAAAATAATGAAAACATTGACCACTTCTTTGACTTAAGGATTTTGGGAACCCCTTACTAAGCTATAAGCAAATCACTTGTCATTTAGTTTCTCCATCCTTTTTGACCTTTTTCTCTCATGGACTTGCTATTTTTCAAGATCATTCTTATTCTTATATCACATCCATTCTATTTGTTTTCATCGGTTATCACATTCTTACCATGATGCCTAATGAGTGCTATAAATAAATTTAGATTCAAGAAGTCTATTCAGCAATGGCAACATCTCTTCAACACTGACATCCTGATTCCACTCCCAATCATATCCTAAACAAAGTAATTAACCATGAAAGAATTTTAACCTTTATTAGTTGAGACGAGCATCTCCCTACTAGTAGGTTGTCTCAATTCATAATTACCCTCTGTGTCAATTTATCATCATCCTCAACCAAGTTTATCATGTTTTCCATAATCAGGGTCTAATTATTATAATTGCCTATGGATAAATCATTGCACATCATCCCACCTACATTTCTCAATGATTATAACCACCTTTAGAAAAATCATTATTTTATCATACCACATTGCCATTATCAAGGTACAACGTTTATAACCACCTTTGAGTAAACCATTGTACACCATCTCACTTTTATTCTCAGTAATTTTGACTAATTTTTCAATATAATTATGTTTTTCACCCCATCATCTTTCCTTTCTTTGGTCCCCTCATGTCGCTTCTTTCTTTTCGAGGGATCATTTATCGACCTGCTTATGCCAACCATTCCCTCGAGGGGGCATCATACAATTAGTTTATCATCATTACATTTGTATGCATATAGGACCTTTTCATTATTTGAGAATATGTTACTATTCATATATCTTGTAATGCCTTCCCAAATAGGGGCAAACTGTAGACACCTAAAACTGGCCACTGATAACCTCTAATCAAGGTTTTGGCTAGTTTCCACCTAAAATGCACAATTTGGAGTAAAAACACTAAAACATGTAAAATGATGTGAAAATGATATATTAAAGTGCCAATATTGGCTAGGGTATCCCTAAATAGGGTAATGAAATTATGGGCTAGCTAACTTTGATCAGTCCATTTTGAGTCAAAATGCCAATTTTGTACCCATGTGCTTTGGACTGCTCTTTCCTATCAAATATTTTGTACAAGACTCATGTATTTATTATTTATTTTTGGAAACATCCTAAATGAGAATATGGTTCCAATGCATCTGATAGTGCCTTCCAATTCCAATCTAGCCAAATTTAGGACCAATAATAAGGCTTTCTGATCAATTTGAGTAATTTGTGCATAAAGTGCTTAATCATGTCTAAGAGATAATTAACCCAAATCAAGGCCTAATTAATAATTATATGGAAACTTGTTGAATAATTATTTTTGGAAATGAATATTGAATATTTGCATCATCAAATGACCTTATTTTTTGGGAAGACATCCCTAGGCCACAAATGCCACAAATATCAGGATTCATGCCCTCCATGCCTCATCAATGCCTTCCATGATTCCCTCCATGCCTCTTAATTACCCATTATTATAATGTCATGATGAGGATAATTAAAAACTTAATTCCAAAAATTGAATTGATCCTCAACCACACATCTCAATCTTGAGATGGATGGTTGAGGTTGATTCTGATCAAATCCAAAAATCTATAAATAGGAGGCCTCACAACATCATTTTTAAGCTTTTTTTAATGCAAAGTTATAATGTCAAATTATTTACAAAATATTCAATAAAATAGTTTTATAATTACAAATTGATTCCAATGCACAAGCCAAAGGTGTCAAGGACATCATGAGCACAAGCCAAGCAAGCCACCACACCAAGCATTTTAGAGCATCCAAGGAAGGTAAACGAGTTTTTTTTTTTAAATTTTAGTTTTGTGTTTCCTTCATGATTATTAAATAAGATCTCCCTAGTGTCTATTCCTAGATATTTTATGTTATTAGTGTGTTTATTTCATTTTTTTTTTCATTTTGGAACTAACACCATAATAACCATCATCTCTTGAGTCAAATTCCTAGATCACAATGTCAAATGCTTTCAAAGAGATGAGGTAGGTTGTATCCTCACTAGTATTATTAGTAAAATCATACCTTTGGCATTTCACCTTAAATTTTATGTTACTAATAATATGGTGGAATACAAATCCTTAATTATAGGCATGAGAGCATCACTTGATTTAGACATTACATATCTGCACACTTTGGGTGACTCCCAACTCATTTGTCACCAAGTTAATGGTGATTATCAATGAAAAATAAAAAATATTATTGATTATCATCAAATATACACTACCCTTGCAAAATAATTCACTTATTCTACCATCGAGCCCTTCCCTCAAGATCAAAATTCTATCATAGATTCCCTTACTTCTTTAACATCTCTTTTTCACTCACATCAAGTTCTTATTGATTCTACCTTTCTTATTCAAGTAAGAAAGTATCCATAATACATCAAACCATTGGATTCATTTATCTACCATATTGAGGTTGTCACCATTTAATAGAGCCCATGGTAAAAATACACCATTCAATTCCTTGAGCATCAAACCTATACTAAAAACATGAATTCCCACAAAAAGACTCAAATTTGTAAACAAGCCTTCAAATATGTCTTTCAATATAAAATATTTTATTATCACAATGCCAAAGGTACCCTAGTCCATTATGTTATGACAAAATAGGTTCCTCCTCTTCTTGAACAAGCACATGGGGACATTTGTAGTGGTCACTATAGCAGACACACTATAACATGCAAATGCTTATGTATGTGGTTAATTTTGGCGTATTCTTGAAAATGATGCCATTGAGTTTGCTAAAAAGTGTAGTACCTATCAAAATTTTAATGATATAATCCATTTTACTCTTACTAAACTCTAAAATATGGAGTCTCCCTGACCATTCTCAATGTGGGGATTAGATCTCATAGGAAAACTACCTAGATCACAAGATGGGCATGTCTTTATCATCATGACTACTGAGTATTTTATCGAATGGGTCAAATCCATGCCTCTCATTAATGTCATTAGAACCACCATTTATAAATTTATCCTCAATAAAATCATTTGTCACTTTGGCATTCATATTATTATCTTTGATAATGATAGTAACTTAAAAAATAAAGATGCCAAACAACTCTGTGCTAAATTCAAAATCAATCACAAATTTTCCATGCCCTACCATCCAAAATGTAGTGGCCAAGATAATTCCACTAATAAAATAATTAATAAAATTATCCAAAATATAATCTATGACACTTGCATGGATTGAAATCTTTATCTATATCCCACTCTTTGGGTTTATTGCACTAGTATATGAACTACCACTGGGGTAACCCCATTTTCACTAGTCTATGGATTTGAATCAGTCCTCCCATTAGAAGTTGAGCTTCCCTTTCTTTGTATATCTCTTCAAATAATCATACTTTATTAATAATTATGTGAATCTCACTTTCATGCTCTTGATATTTTTGGTGAATAATGTCTTTCTACTTTATAACAAAATCACCAATACAAGGCTTGCATTGCTAAACAACATAAAAAATGGTGTTAAAGTTCACAATTTTAACATTGGTGATCTTGTCCTTAAATTATAATACACTCATGATAAAGAGGGAAAATATGCCCAAAAATGGTTGGTCCCTTTTTAGTCAAATATATTCTTGGTCCTAGCACCTATCACCTTCAAACTAATGAAGGCCATATTTTCAAAGAGCCCACCAATGCATAATTTTTAAAGAAGTATTTTTCTTAGATCTTTCCCTTCTTATCATAATTTTGATATGATATCCTTTTAAAAAAAATTGTAGGATAGTTTTATGGGTCTCACCCCCTGCATCAATTCTCTTTTCACAAACCTTAATCCTTTATTTTGGTCCTTTTGTTTCTTTTTTTCTCATGAGTTGCATTATAAAACTAGAGATAGGACATGGTCTTCCTCATGATTTCATTTTGTTCTCATTATTTATTTATTTTCCAATAATTTTTGCACCCCTTAGGTTTTTTCTTTGTGAGTTACAGTGTAAGACCATGGATAGGACCAAGCCTTCCTTACAAATACAATCTTTATCACTCTATTTTTTTAATGCTTTGTGCACCCTCTTGGGTTTTTATTTTATGAGTTGCATTTTAAGACCATGTATAGGACCAAGCCTTCCTCATAAAATCACCATCTTTAATTCAGTGTTCATTTTCTATAATGTGTTTTTAATGGTTCTAAGTTAATTATCCCTTGTTTTCAACTTTAGCTTTTGCTTCTTTTGTAGATAAAATTTACACAATAATAAGGTGTTAGAATGTTTTCCTACACTTTTCACATTCTTATGATAAAGAATCACACTTCAATACCATTGTATCTCTTTTTCCCATTTGTCACATTTTTTTATGATTTCAAGTAATTCAAATTGTTTCATGTTTCATTCCTTTTGATTTCCTCTCCTTTTATTCCACTTTGGATAAAACAAGGTTAAATTCAAGATAGCACTTTTATTTCACCTAAATTAACAAGACTCTTAGACACCATGATTTCCAAGATCTCTTTCCTATAATCTGAGTCCAATTTTTTCAAATGATAGTCATCTTTAGCACCCATGTTTGGTTCTCCAAATCCATATGGAGGAGGAATAAAAAATCCATCAAAAAGTTAAAATCCAAATAATTTGAAACAAAAGGCAATGATATCAAGTCAAAATTCAAAATCACACCAAAAGACATGATTCATAGCACATATTCTATCTCTAATAGAAGATCAAACTCCATAGTTGGCATCATGATAGAATTGAAGTACATTAGGGTGTGGTAAGCCAATAGATTGGAATAAGATAATTCAATAAACTCTATGGTGATACCTACTTTTTAATGCAAGTAACCAATATTCACAGTAGACCGATGACTCCATAAGGGGTCTTAAGGAATGGGGAATGCGTTGTGGTAAGGTAGGACCATTTTAATTTTCATGCATATATCCTTCATGGGATGATCTTCATACTTCATTTGTTGACCAAATATTTGTGTGGCTAGGAGAAGTTATTCAAAGTCCTTAATGTCAAAAGATATCTTGTTTTGACAAACCTAATTGGAGTCTTTTGACTTTGATAAAGAGTTTATATACCTTACTTTTTCCTTAATTTTCCCATCCACCCATTTTATTTCCCCCCTTGACAAACAGGTGTGATTCTAAATATTTTTGCCCATTTCTTCTATATTTCCTCTTCTTCACATCATAAAACATGCTAGCACCAGTTTATTTTAGTTTTATCTATACTTGGAACAAAATAATACATTTGAGTGACTATGGATTATCTTTATTTACACCATCGATTTACATTTCTAGACTTGATTTGATTTATTTTACCATTTTCCATTTTTTTACTCATTTTTTTTTAGACATATAAGTCCATTTCTACTTTTATATTCTTTTTCCATTATTAAGTGAAGTTGGCTTGTTACTGCTCACTCACCAATGTTGTTTTTCCTTTCATGCACTTTTTCCATTATTTTTTAAGTATGGATTGTTACTTATCACTCATCAATGTTGTTTTATCATTTTGCTTTTCCATCTTTGTTTAAGTAAATATTTTTATTGATTTTACATTGATTACCATTTTTGACATGTATCCTTGGTTTGACTTGGTGAGTTTGCCTTTCTTACTTAGGGTTTACTTATTTTATTTTTTCAGCCTTTAATAGCCTTGGATTTTTTAGTTACCCAATTAACTCCAAAATTTTGACTTGGTCATTTGGTCCTAACTTAGAATTTGTCACCACAACTTACCAAATTTCCAAGTACATCTCATCTACACCATGCCAATTATCTTGACTTTCTTGAATTTATTTGTTTTTTATCTTTAGTTTTATATCCTTGGGTTTATTGAAAGCAGCCTCTACACCCTTCACAATCATAACTACAAACACAAAAAATAACCATATAGTGATAAAGGTAAGTCAAGGTACCCATAAGGCATCCTATGAAAAAGTAGTAGACAAAAATGTAGTGGTAAATAATGTAGTAGTAAAAATGTAGCATGAAAAAAATGTAGTATGACAAAACATCATGAGAATAAAACGTATCGAGGAAAAAAAGTAACAATATCGGTAATGTCGTGAAGATGACACAACTTTCAACTAAAGGTCCAAACTCATGAAATCACATTTTCCTCTATTATTTTTCTTGTAAATTTGGTGCATTACATTTCCACCATGAAATGTTAACTACAATCACCAAAATGAACCATATAACAAATAAACAATGTGATAATCACTAAAATATATCAATTATGCTCTTTGTGACATTTTTGAGACATTACATATACTGCTACATTTTTTCTCAATATGTTTTATCCTCGTGATGTTTTTGTCATACTACATTTTTGTCATAATGCATATTTACTGTTACATTTTTTACCACTACATTTTTGTCTACTATGTTATCACGTAGAGCCACACATAAATTAATTTTGTTTTTAGTTATTTACCTTTCATTCATTTCTATTTAGTTATTTTATGATTAAAAATACTATAATTTTTAGATTTAGCACCGTGCGTTACTATGTTATTTTATTGAAGCACCATACCCTATTGCACCTAAGTGACACATGATAATCTTTGAGTGGGGCATATGCATACACATAATATTTTTAAAATTTATCAATTATTGATGATTATCTCTTACAAGAACTCATTAAGTCCCAATATCTCTAAGTGTACACCCTAAGGTGTGTACTAGAAAAGGGGTGGGTAGACCATTGGTGCTTCTCAATATTGTTGTCCCTTTACTACCACTTGCTATCAATCCAATCTTCACTAAAAACACTCTTTTAAGATTTTACTCCTCTTTTTCACCCTCTTATATTCATTTTTCACCTTCATTAGCCTTTCCCTAGCCTAAAATCCCTTTCCAATATTTTACATTACATTATTAGTTCCATAGATCCTATACTCTAATTAATAAAACTCATTTAGGGTCTAGGTTGGCCCCTAGCCAACCTAGACCAAGAACTAATTTATTTTTATCAATAACAATATAAAGTCAGTTGGGTTGACCCTATCAGCTAAAATTTTAGAAAGATTTAGGGTTAGATTCAACTATATATACATGTTCAATTTTGCATTCTTAGAGAGACAACAAGAGTTAATTATTCATTTTTGATTTATTAAAATTTACTCTTATACCATTCTACTTGAGGAGCTATACCTTATGGTTTACACTTAGAGAATAATATTGTATTATGGAAAATTCTTGGATGATTTGGAATTTATTAGTGATATTTACAAGTGAAAACAAACTCTTGAAAAAACATTTGGCTAAGGGAGAGATTGAGTCTCGATGGGTTCATCTTTAAGGTAAGTATCTATAACTTTACTCCTCAATTTTAGTAGATAAAATTAGCATAAGTAATGGATTTTGAATATATTACTCTCTCCATACATTAGGGTTTTACCTATACATAACTTAATTAGGATTATCTTATGCATGTTTAATTTTATGTTTACTATCCCCCATTTTGTACCACAAGCTTTGGTGAGCACTATATTAGACTTTACTTTACTTTTTATTTACTTGTGTGAATATGAAAACATAGGACCTAACTAGGGTTATTGCATAGTTTTGCTTGATTTGAGTTTTTAGAACCCTCTATAGTGATTTTATTATTGTAAGAGATCCCTTAGATAGGTCTACTATATCCATCTTGGTCATGATCCCAAATATCTAATGTTTCAACAATCAAAAGTATAAGTAGGATTTATCTTCTCTGAGCTAGGATTGATTTATAGATTAGTTGCATTTCCCTTTGCATATAGTTTTGAGAAAGATATGTATCAGTGAGTTGAGATAGGTTACCAAGTCAGATGCACATAGTGTGTGATGAATTGAATGTGAAGCTAATTCCCTCTATAATTGAGCTAACATGAGTTCACCAAGTTATCATGCTAGGGCAAATGAGTAAGGTAATGTAGTTTTGGCGGTGAGTTAAAATATGATAAGATTATTGACGTAGAGTAAATACACATGGTCATGTTATTAGAGACACCAAGGTGGCATGGTATATTCATGATTGAAGATTCACATGTTAATTTTTACATATACACAAATATATTGAATGTCATTTTATATCAAGAGCACATGCATTATATTTGAGTAGCAAAAGTAGCATGCATAGATTTATAAATAATGATGTCTAAATATGCACATGTATTATCTAAGTGATACAATAAAATCAAGAATGTCATATGTTAGTATATAATAGAGGATATTAATACACAAAGAATTATCTCTACATATAAACTTTCATGCATATGTCTAAGTAAATGTAGAAAGGTTTCTCAAATTCCACAAATATGAATGAAATGCACAAGTGATGAGATTGCACGTTTCAACCTAGCTGAGTTGTTTCACCTTACCTTAAGATATAAATCTAGAAAGCTACTCAAATTTGATATCACTTTTGAAAAAAAATGTTATAATTCCTAATAAAAAATAAAAATAATATATATACTACACAAAGAAATCAAATATGAAAAATTACATCAAGTGGGGCAATGACAAATAATACAACTTGCCCTACAAACAAATCATTGATCCATTAAAGGATCTTCCTACTCTGATACCAAATATTAATTTTTATCAGATATTTAGATAACTTCAACAAATATAAATAATAGTAGAGATAAATACAAAGTTTATAATATTAAAAAATTGACACTATATTATGCAATCATAGAGATACAAATATTTAGGCAAGAATATCATATAAACAAGGAGTCTTCCTCAATCCTTGCAAACACTCTTGAAACTCTATCTTCACTTAAATACCCTAGAATCTCTATCTAAGAGATATCTATGTGAGTGAATATATGTTTATTATTTTATTAATTAATCTCACATAATAATTATTACCCACAATAATACTAATGAAGCAATAATTCCTAATAGGTTTTGGTTATTGGAACTATGTATAGAGGGGTCACATTTCATTCATATCATATCATATCACATTCTTATGGTTTTATTTCACTCACTTTTATGCCCTAAAGAAGTATTGGTAGAGTTAGTGGCTTAGAACCTTATCTTAGATATCTTTTCTTATGGTGTCATTGAAGCTCAATACGAGTCATCATTGGGGGTTCCTAATTGAGGATATCTAGGTCTTCATCCAACCATTTGAGATCTTCAACTTACAAAATTATCTTTCAAAGCTCCACTTGAACCAATAGGGAGATTTAAGCATCAACAATTCCACTTGAGGTAAATATTTATATCCTTATAATCTTTCATTTACTTACATAGCATATTATATATTATTATTTTTACTAAATTATGGATGTATGTGTGTGTATCCTTTTTAGTATTTCCATATATTAAATAAGTTAGTGTAGATATTCATTGCTTAGATTTATTATTTATCACTTTAGGTTGAATAGAGACCCATTTGGTTGATCTGTGCATCTTACTTATTTAAAACCATTATAACCCATCTTTTAATTTAGTTTTTACCCATTTACAACCATTTACTTTACTTTCATATTTACAACCATAGTTTAAAACCATTTACCTTTGTTCATGTCTAGTGAGATCTATACCCTTATTCATAGGCTTAGGTGTTACAACCATTTCTTCTTGACATTTGAGTTGTAGGTTATCCTACGCTAAATATATGTAATTTATTTCTACTTAAAAAATCATCAAAATATACACAAGCTCATTTATTTGACCTTATTTGAGTCTTAGTCTATTAAAAGAAAGAGTATAGTTGTAGTTTATCCTAGCCCTTGTATACCAGACCAACCATGGAACTTAGGAGTTATATTGGTATTTCATGGACACCCATCAATGGTATCACATTACTAATCACCACAGGTCCTAAGACCTTATTAGTATGGTTATACATATTTATGGATAGTGGAAAATACAATGTATTAATTAGATACCCTTGGCTAAATCAAATGAGAGAAATCCCTTCTACATTACATCCTTGCCTTACATTTGTGCATAATGAAAAATTGCATTCGATTCATGACACACCTTTCAAGTTTCATATCTAACCTTAGAAATAACATGAGATGTTACGTAATGTGCTTCATAAAAATAAAATTTATCAATCTCATGTAGTATATTATTCTATTTCACTAGATTGGTTTATGGTTCTTACAATTATTTCATCTGTAGTTTCAAATTTTTGAGTCATTTCTTCTAGAGTTATGACTCCTAAAATTATACTACCAAAAAATACATTGCATAATTATTTATGTCCCAATATTGATCTACAACCTCTTGCATTCACTCATACAAAATAACTTGATAAGAGTTAAATTATATTAATTCACATTCAAGCTACTACTTTTTTTTTCCAAGAGGTTTTAGGAAATACTCAAGCTAATTTCCCATATACTAATTATTGGGATGATGATTCAGGTTATTATGCAGCTTGTGACCATTCTTTTGAAACATATATTGATTCATTTAACTCTTCAGGTCTAAGACATCATATTTTAGATGGTATTCTCAGCTAGTGATGCTAGCCTATCTCTTATGATTCATCAATAAATACTATTATACCATATTTTATATTTTTCATATTTATTCTTCCATATGTTGTATTTTCCATGTGCATTCTTCCCTTTATTCTATGCCTTTTTTCATATTTTTCTAAGTTCAGCAAATTTATGTTTTTTGTTTATCTTACATTGAGATTCCTCTAGCCTCTTAGTTTATATTGATTTATATGTTTCATTAAGGCCCTTGTAAATTGATTTTTTATCTTGTTCCAAACACTTGAAAATAATTATTAATGATAAAAATATATATATATTGAAACATTATTTCCTAGCTTGCACTAAGTTTTGAGGGAAGTTGTATGTTTTTTGAAATTATCCTCTTCTTATTTCTTCCATATTTTCACACATTGGCTTGTTCATGTTTTATACTTGATTCATATTCATTATTTATTATGTATTTTTTTCCCGTTGGCTTGCTTTATTTCCTTCCTTAGCTTCTTATAATTTTACCCCTTGGTTTTAACTATTTCTTGATTCAACTATCCTTGATTCTTATTTCTCATGCCCCCTGGATTTCTCATGTGATATTATCCTTATAAAAAATTTAAACTACAAAAAAAACTAGAAAACATAAAAATTATATAAAAAAATCCTTCATCTTTGTCAATGGATACATATCATGTTTATCTATCTATGCCTTAGATTTACATATACACTTTACATGTATTATTCCCATGTTATTCTTTGATTGGGTGAGATACTAGATATACAAGTTACATATGATTATGGATTTATATATGTCATGTGGATACATTCAATCCCACACTTGAGGGCATTGTCACACTAATGGTCTACCTTATACTAGTGGCATATCTCTACAATAGGTCTCATGTGATATCCTTCTTACTTTCTATTTAACATATAGAGTTATTTATATTGAATAGACATACTTTTTATTGCATAAATCTTTCATGTTACATGGCTATATAACTAATGTGGTTACGTATGATTTTTATATGAATATTTTTCATGTTATCTTTCATGCATATGATTATTTGATTTCCTACATGTGTGTGCTAGTGATTGTATTGATTGTTCGTGTTTTTTTTTTTTAATCCATTTTCTAGTATTATCCATAGATATACCATGATTATATACATTGTTTGGTTACATATTATTGTTATATGGATAGTTTTCATGTTATTTTACGTTCCTATGATTAAAAAAATTCCTAAATTTTTATGTGTGCTTGAATTTGATTGTTCATATTATCCATTAATCTCTTTTCTAGTATTTTCCATATAAGATCCCCTAGTTTTCATGGCACACGGTGTTATTTATTTATTTATTTTAAGTCGTATGTTCTTGTGTATTCTATGTGTGGTTATATCTATTATTTGAGTACTTACATGATTTTGTGTGATTTTTTTCCTATACTATATAATATAATACGCTTGGTTACATTATCCTTATCATGCATGATACTACTTATGATGTACTATGCTTGTTTTATATGATATCATGGTCCTTACCATGCACCTATTAAGGTGTACTATTATTTTGTGTGTGCTTCATTTCTATATTTATCCCTCTTGAGGCAGCTTTATACATTGAGATATATCATTTTCCCCTAAATTTCGTTACCATTTATGGGATCATACCTTTGAATATCTCTTTGATATTATCATGATCTATATCTTACACATACAAAGCTCACAATGAGGCATAACTTTTTTCCACAACACATTTCTATTATTTTTTCCCCTCACTATCTCATCCTCATATGAGGTTGCATATTTATATTAATATTTACATTGGTATATTTTTATATGGTTATATACTTATGTTTAAAATGATCTCTATAAAATATTCTAATATATTAAATTATATTACATGAATACATGTGGTGCACATGATGATTTATTTTTAGAATAATGATAAAAGGAATAGGTTTTCAATACCTCACCTGATAAAGGAGAATATATCCATATATTTTACAAATATAGAGTAAGATATATAGAAAAATATAGAGTAAAGATGGATCAAGGACCACCAAATACTGTGTTCCTTGATCAAGAAGTGGAGTTGAGTTGTTAGTACTTATTGAAATAAAATTTCTAATACTTAAGCACATTTTTTTAGTTGTAGTTACCTAAGAGAGGAAAGATGGTTCACATAGAATCATTTGTACTCTTTCATATGCTCATATTTTTAATTTTTATTTTATTTTATTTATTTACAGTGATTTATTGAGACATTGACTACTTTAATTTTCTTTCAGGTGTAGTCTAGATTGATTAGTAGCTATCAATATTATGGGTGGAGTCTCACACAAACATTTAGATATTCTATCCTTCCTTCCATAGGTAAGTGTAGGTATATGATTTAATTTTTATTTTAATTTGACACATACATTCATTTACATGTACATGCACATCAAATTCAAAATTAATTAAACACCTAATTTTGGTTTAGCACAATTTTCCAATGTGCATTTTTCATGCATTATCACACTTGGTCATCTTGTGTGAATTTGAATATTTTTCATACACATTTTTCCCATATTAGAGTCTCTTTGGCCTTGATCCAATTATATATCTTTAGTTTCATGTCAAAATTATTTTTTATTAGCTTCAGGGTCCTAGTCATCCATTATCTTAGCAGTCTTATCTCCATTGTGAGCTTTTTTTACTCTCAGGTCAAAATTGGTGGTATGTTGATTTTGTGTTGGATGAAATTGATGAATTGTAAATTATATTCCTCATGTATTTTTGGATTCCCTCCACCCTAAAAAAATACATGCACCTTTAATTTAACTTGTCATGTTATCCGATGGTTGACATATGTGCATCTTATCCTATAAATCCCTATTATTTTACATATTTTGGATTAATGTGATTTAAATAAATTAAAACTATGAATAATTTATATTATGTAAAATATATAAATAATACCTTTATTTGAATTCAAAAAATGAAAATATTGATATTGCACTTATAATATTTAAAATTGAAAAAATAATAGATGGGAGATGTACTTGGCTTATTTCTATATTTGTCACTCACAACAGTCATCACTTATTTTTCAAATGTCTTTTATTTGCTCTGTCACTACTCAGATTATAAAAATGTAGCTAAAACCTTGCTTGGGCACTACCAATAATAGTGAGACCCCTACAACACCTGATAATGTCTTGTCTCTTCTAATAATTTCTTTGTAAATTATGTACATCTATGATTACTCAAGCCACTATGTTTATGCCTATATATGACTCTTATGTGTATGATCGCATTAATTCATGTGCATTAATCTATATTTTACTTATCTTCCTCTAAATCCATAATCACATTTTTTACCATTAGATGACCTTTAAAAATTGGGTTAATGTGTGGGGTTTGATATCCCAAACACTCCCCACTGAGTGACTAAGTATTTATTATGTTTTAATACTATGAAGAGGGATCAAACTACATGTAGTTATCCCACCTATGTGTGTTTGAAACATCGTGATCAATCTATAATGAAATGCAATATTTGGATTTTAAAACTTGGCACCGTGTAACTTTGACTTATGTGTGTATTCAAAATTGGATTTAGGGTTGTTTATTTGAGGGTTACACACACACACACACACACACACACACACACACACACACATATTCATTTTTAAATATATCAAGAGAGTGATATTTACTTTCTCAATGTGTTCAAGTGATTCTCAAAGTGATGGCCAAATGTTATCTAACCTTTGGATTGACTTGTATGTATATCCTACTCTTTAATATTTTACACTATAATCAAACCATGATATGTGTCAAAGCTAATGAAATGGATGATTTATAATATGAAAATTATTCATTGAGTGTTCCTATAAACTTAAAATAAACTCAAACACTTATAGTAAACAATAATTTTCCAACTATTATCAGTGTTATTCTAAAAAAATTGGTGATCTAAGATATGGAGACAATTTATTTTAGATTCTATAATGTTTCTATATAGACTAGGTTGATCCTAAAGACATGTATCCAAAAAATAGGGCTTTCCAATAAAACATGTGGGTAGATGCAAAGGGTAAGTA
Organism: Torreya grandis; assembly: GCA_037957365.1. NCBI lineage: Eukaryota > Viridiplantae > Streptophyta > Pinopsida > Cupressales > Taxaceae > Torreya > Torreya grandis. The sequence continues at coordinate 461,981 of JARHVA010002931.1, read as the reverse complement.
TGCACAAGAGTTAAATGTGTACACAATGCCCAAATATGCCAAATTATGCCAAAGTTGATATATAAAGTGTCTAATACAAAATTTAGGTGTCTTAAAATTCCTCCCTTTTAATATAGTATAAAAATATTAAATTAGAAGGATAAATCATAAATTTGGTACTTGTGTTCATCACCCTTAGCATTGACAGATATCCCCAAATGCCTCATTTTTTCCATGTAAAACTTATAAGAAAACATGTATAGATCAATGTCTTATTAAGATAAGTAAAATAAAATATTATATATCAATGAACTATCTATTAGAGGTAAAATCATTGAGGGGGGGGGTTGAATCAATGAGCCCAAATATTTTAATTTCAATTATAGTCCTTTCAAACTATTAAACAATTAGCATTTATCAACTTGATCAAACAACATTAATAAGAGAGCTCATTCATTCAATGAATACACAAGATCAAACACATAACATATAGTTCCTTTGGGAAACCCTCATGGGGAATAAAACCAACTTTCAAGCTTGCAGCACAAATGGAATACTATCCTATAAGAAATTACAAACAAGATACTAATCAAATCCTTTATACCAATAAACCTTGATCATATTCTCCTGACCAAAGGTATTTAGTGAAACCCTTGTTTTACAAGGAGAAACTGAACCTAAGAAAGATCAACTACTTTAGACCCTCCTTGAATACTCCACCTTAGTACTGATGTCTTCAACACCTAATGATGGATCTCTATTTATCACTTTTCATTGTCACTCTTTCAACCAATACTCCCTATTATCTAAAGCACATTATATACTTGTAACAACACACAAAGATAAATTAGGACACATTACATATCCCAACTAACCCCAATCTCCAAATCTTCACTTAAACTCACTTTAGCACACCTGTAACAATTCTATCACTACAATAATAATCTGACCATGAGGTCATTCACACAGACCATACTATGATATACCTCATAAATCAACCTCCAAGCTCACATAAACATCACCTATCCTTCACTCACACTTCAAAGCATCAAAATTACAAGATCACTTATTATGACATAGATATGTGACAAATAGCTCATACACACAATCATGAACAAACTCTACTCATCAACCCATCCAATGGGTGCACTTCTTCTCTTTTCTCCTCAAATATTCACTCTAATTCACTCACACAAGCTTCTTTGATCATCTTAAACCTAAAATAGCACTATTCTACCATCATAATTATGACCTATAGGTCCTACACATAGTCCTCAATCTACTATGCTCATCATCCCAACCATTGGGCACACTTAGTCTCCTCTTTTCTTCACTTCAATGAATGTTGTCCATACTCAAGCCTATATAAAATCTCTCTTAAAGTCTAGAAACCAACACATTTGGTTTCACTATATATATATATATATATATAATGAATTATTAAGTCCAAAATAATATTTTTTGGCCATAATACATGCCTTCACCCTTAAGGCATCTCACATGGGTCAAACTTAAGCGTAAACCACTTTCAAATAGACCTAAGTCATTTTTAGGTCTTATAGAAACCCATTCAACTCTTTAAACTTTCTCTGGGTAAAATAAGAACATAGGAACACTTTAAAATTACATGAACCCATTAAAAATGATCTACCAGTCCTCCTTAAGTGCCAACAACCATCATAGTACCCACTTACTTAAGCATAATTTGCTCAAACAACTCTCTGTACACATAATCATTATGAGTGAACATAGTCACTTTCTAAGCCTTTATTCATATTACATATTATTGGTAAAACCTTAAAAATTTTAAAAATCATCTTCATGGAATATAAAACACTTCCAAGTATCTAATTCATCAAGATATATCAAAATAACATCAGAACGAGCTCAAATACCCTTCTTGAGTTACTTATAGAATAAGCATAAACACATAGTAAATTTTAGAGATCAATATTTTTGACTGTACATACTTATAGAATCAAATTCATACCTATACCACTTTGGTTTTTACTATATAAGCAAATTCATCTTCTATTGGAAGATACAGATAAATTACTACGAACTAGTTTTTCCCCTTATCAAATTCAATTGGTCACAGTTAAACCTTGGACACTATGCTCGCATCTCATGTCCTCACATCTTCAGATTGATCATGAACCATAGATATTGTTTTATATTTAATACATAGGTGCCAATTATCAATTGTTAAACCTCAATCACTTTGACCTCACCTTGTGCACCCTTATAATGTTGACTTAAAATGCACCATCGATCTCTAGGGATCAGTCAGGCCTTTATTATGTAATGTGCACCATTTGATTAATATATACAAAAACCTACTCACAATTTATATTTATCCTTTACTTTTGATAATTTTTTAAACATCATGCACTTATTTCCATCTCACTTAACACGCACCATTAGATCATTCTTGTATGATCACTCATGCATTGTTGGATCATCATTTGGTCCTGATCTTTAACTCTATTAACCAATAAACACTTTAACCTTTTTGAATTGATATGCAACTTATATCTTCACTATACAAACTCAAGTGAGACTTTGGATCTATATTTGGTCCTAAAATTTAAATTTGTGCATAAATGACTAAGTATGGGGACCAACTACAATATGCCTGGAAAGCCTACTTTGCCTTGATTAATTTCATGACCTCACATTTGCACCATATGAAAACCTTTCATAGGGGAATCCAACCATGTCACAAAATAATCCTAGAACCTTCATGAATGCAAGATATTTTTCCATTAAAATTCCTTCTCAAAATCTTCTGTCATAGAGCCAACTATGCTTAAAACTTGTTTGGGAGACCAACTTTGAACATGCATATCTTTTGACGCACTTTAGTGCATGATCTAAAATTTAGTGAAAATAAACTAGGATTAAAACTTAACAAATCCTTATGATCACATTTTCCTAAAACATCCATATATGTGAGATATGTCACCATCAAAATTCTTACTGGGCTCTTCTTTCCACTTTGCAAATTTGGCTAAGTATGGGAAAACATTATCAAAAATCCTGGAAACCCAAAATTTCACCCACATATATTTGACTGCACTTAAGTGTATAACCTAAAAATTAGTGCATTAAAACTAGACATAAAAATGATCAAACTCATACGATTATTTTTTCCTAACACCTCCACTCATGTGAATTCTGACCTCATGAACATGCTTACTCAGATCTGCTTGAGCCCTTTTGCAAATTTGGCTATGGGAACATAGTGAATTTTGTTTGAGTAGCCAAATTTTCATCCTTATATCTTCAACCACACTTCATTGCATGACTTGAGATATGGTGCATAAAACTAGGGATTAATTTGATCACAAATATATTACCAACTCCCCCTAACTCATCCTCATGTGGTGATGGTGATGTCGTCAAACTGCCTACTTAGATTTTCTACCACTGGACCCAAATTGTCTAAATGAAAACTATGGACAACCAAATGAATTCCACTTATACACATAAGAAATCAAAGATTATAAAACATATTAGTGACCTATTTCACATGATAAATACTTAATACTCATCCCTAAACATTGTTAACCATGTTAAAATAGAAGATCAACCAAAGATGGTACAATCACTGAGAGGGGGGTGAATCAGTGAGCCCTAATGTTTCAATTTCAATTACAGCCATTTCAAACTATTAAAAAATCAACATATATCAACTTGATCAATAAAAATTAATAAGAGAGATCATTCATTCAATGCACACAAAAAATAAAACACATAACACATAGTTGTTGTGGGAAACCCTCATGTGGAATAAAACCCACTCTCAATCCTGTAATAAAAATGGATTACTCTCCTCTAAGAAATTACAAATAAGAGACTGATCAACTCCTTTAGACCAGTAAACATTGATCATATCCTCCTGACCAAAGTTATTTATTGAAACTCTTATTTCATAAGGAGCAACTTCTCCTAATAAAGATTAGCTCCTTTAGACCCTCCTTTGAACACTTCCACCTTAGTACTGATGTCTTTAACACCTAATGATGGATCTTTGTTTATCACTCTTCACCTTCACTCTTTCACCCAATACTCCCTATTGGCCAAATCACATTACATACTTGTAGCAACACACAAATATCAATTATTACATGTTACATATCCAACCTAACCCCATTCACCAACTCTTCACTCACACTCACTTCAACACACCTATAATAATTTTGTCCATTCACATATACCATACTCTGATCTACCTCATAAATCAACCTCCAAGATCACACAAACATCACCTATCCTTTGACCACACATAAAAGCATTAAAATTCAAGAGCACTTATTATGACATATAAATATGACCAATAAGTCATACACATAATCATGAACCAAATCTACTCATCAACTCATCCACTAGGTACACTTCCTCTCTTTGCTCCTTAACTCTTCACTCTAATCAACTCACATAAGCCTCTTCAATCATATTCAACCTAAAAATATCACTATTCTACTATCATAATTATGACCTATATGTCATACACATAGTCCTCAATCTATTATGCTCATCATCCCAACCATTGGGTACACTCAGTCTCATCTTTTCTTCACTTAAATGAATATTGTCCATACTCAAGCCTCTAGAAAATCTCTCTTAAAGTCTAGAAACCAACACATTTGGTTTCACTATATATAGATAAATCATTAATATTAATTCCACAATAATCCTTGTCATCCAAAATACATGCCTTCACCCTTAAGGCATGTCACATGGGTCACACTTAAGCATAAACCACTTTCAAATAGGCCTAAGCTATTTTTGGGTCCTATGGAGACCCATTTGGCTCTTATAACCTTCTCCAAGCAAACTAAAAACATAGGAACAATTTAAAAATGCATGGAACCATTAAAAATATCTATAGGTCTTCTATAAATGCCAAAAACCATCACATTACCCACTTACTTAAGCATAATTTACTCAAATAACTCTTTGTACACAATCATTATGAGCGAACACATAGTCACTTTCTAAGCATTTTTTCATACTTCATATGATTTTTATTATCTTAAAAATTCATAGATATCATCTTCATGGAGTATAAAACACTCTAAAATATCCAATTCATCAAGAGATGTTGAAACAACATCAAAATGAGCTCAAATACCCTTCTTGGGTTACTTGCAAAACAAACATGAACACGTGGTCAACTTTGGAGCTCAATATATTTGACTGTACATACTTTCAGATATTCAAATACATATTTTCAAGTTAACCTTCAAGTATTATACCAATTCAATTTTTTATCCATGAGCAAATTCATCTTTTATTAGAAGATATGGACAAATTATTGAGCATTGGTTTTTTTCCTTAGCAAATTCAAATATTCAAATTGAAACGGTCACAAATAAACCTCTAACACTATGATCACATCTCATTTACTCACATATTAATATTTATAATGAACCATTTATCTCATTATATCAATAAAAAATAGGTTCCAATTCTCAATCATTAAACCTCAATCACTTTGACCTCACTATGTACACCCTTGTAATGTCGACTCAATACACGCCATCAATCTTTTTGGATCATCTAGGTCTTTATTATGTAACATTAATCATTTGATAAATACATAAAAAAACTTGATCATAATTTATATTTATCCTTTACCTTTTATTATTCATTAAACATCATGCACTTTTTTCCATCTCACTCAACATGCACCGTTGGATCATTCTTGTACTATCATTGGTACACTATTGGATCTTCATTTGGTCCTAAACTTTAAATCTACTAACCAGTGAACACTTTGAAATATTTGAATTGATGCACACTATATATATTCACTATATGAAATTCTTCAATCCATTATATATCCATTTTTTCCTAAACTTTAACTTTGTGTAGAAATGACTAAGTATGGGGACCAACTACAATATACCTGGAAAGACTACTTTACACAAATATATCTTTTGCCTTAATTAATCTCATGACCTTAAATTTACACCATATGAAAACCTTTCATAGGATAATTTATCCATGTCATAAATTTATACTATAATCTTCATGTGTGTGAGATATATCACCATTAAAATGCCTCCTCAAAATATTTTGTCACAGAGCCAACTATGCTTAGAATTTATCTAGGAGACCAACTTTGAACATGCATATCTTTTGACATGCTTTAGTGCATGATTTATGTTGGAGGGTTATCATGATAATGTCATGGTGGTTTCATGGAGATGATCTAGTGAGTGGATGAAGTGATTTGATATCCTAAGTGACAATGACAAAGTGTGTAAGGTGCTTGTTCTTATATGCTTGAAGGTGGTTTGGTTTATCTTCAATGTTGACTTGGTTAGAGATGTTTAGGGATGATTATGGTGATTGTATCATGTATAATAGGTTCCTAAGATGTTATCTATTATTTTTAAGTTATTTTCATAAGTTTATTTCATCTAGTTTTTCATAGTTCTCATCTAGACACTTTGGGTCTAGTGGTAGAAAAGTTGAGTAAGCATGTTGATGAGGTCAACATTCACACACGTGGAGGTGTCAAGATAAAATGATCATATAGGTTTTTTAATTTTTATGCCTAATTTATTTGTGATAATTTTCATATCATGTAATATATCATGTTAAAATATATTCATATGCAAAGTTGGGATCCCAAGCAATTTGACTGTGTTTTCCCATACTTAGCCAATTTTATAGTGTGGTAAAAAGAGTTGAGTGAGCATTTGATGATGTTATATCTTACACATGTGGAGGTATAAATAGAAACCAATCATATGGGTTTATTTATTTTTTATCATATTTTATTTTTGATAAATTCTAGATCATCTATTGAAGCATATCAAAATTTAAGGATGCTCAAAGTTGGCATCTCAAGTAGGATTTGACATGGTTGGCCCTGTGACAGAAGTTTTTGAGAAGGAACTTTAATGGAGATATATCTCTCACATGTAAGAGATTAATGAGCTATGTGTTACATTGTTGGATTATCTTATGTGAGGAGATCATTTAGTCCAAATTTTAGATCATGCGAGTAAGCACAGAAGAAGTTATTGAGATGCAAAAATGGCTACTCAGGCATATTGAAAGGGTTTCCATAGTCATTTTTGAAAGAGTTAAAGCTTGAGCAAGATCAACAGTTCACGTTACTCAAATAATTTAGGAAGCAACAACATGAGTACAGGTACATGATGTTTAAATATTGAGTAAATTTATAGGATAATGATCCAATGATGATCAGGTATTCATATAGTTGATTGAATAGTGAGCATTGATCACTAATGACCCGATTGATCTATAGAGATCGATGGAACACGTTGAGTTAAAGTTCTTAGATTGCACAAGATGAGGTCAACATGATAGATGTTTAACATTTGGCTTTAGTAGAGTATGAATTAAATTTTAGACAAGATTGATAATGTGTATTTGATCTGAGTAATGAGGACATGAGATGATTACAAAGTGATCAAAGGTTAAATGTGACCGTTTGAATTCAAATATTTGAACTTAATAGAGGAAAAACTAGATATATGTATTTTAACCATATCTTTTGATAGAATTCAAATTTTTTGATGATATAAAAATCAAAGTGGTAGAGGACTCCAAGATGTATTTGGATATATAGATTTTAAGATTTTAAAGTGAGTATAGTCAGAGATATTGAGCCTATAAGTTGATTGTGTGTTCATTCTTGTTCTATAAGTGTCTCGAGAAGGATATCTAAAATTATGTTGATGTTGTTTCAATGTCTCATGATGAATTTTATATTGAGGAGTATTTTAGAATCCATGAGGTTGCTTTATGTGGATTTTAGAGGAATGATCAACCTATCTTGAGTATGAATACTACTTAAAAAGTTGACTGTGTGTTCATTCATGGTGACTGTGTGCACCAAGTTAGTGTTTGAGTTGTTTAAGCATACACAGAGGTGAGATAAGTTGACTGTGATCATTTTAGGATGTCTAAGGTGACCTGAGGAGTTGATCCATGTATTAAAAGTGGTCATATGTTATTTTTTTGCTTGAAGGTGAGCTAAATGGGTGAATAGTTCTCTATGAGACCTATATGAGTTACAAGGGCCTTATTAAAAGGTGTAGCTACTTAAGGCTGATCCATAGATGCTATGGCTAACCCTTAAATATTGTATTGAGTTATGTTTTGTGTGAGATATGCCTTAAAGGACAAGGTATGCCTAATGGCTAACCAAGGTAGTGGTTATCAAGACTGCTCTATAAATAGTGAAATCAAATATGGTTATGTCTAGACTTATAAGACTTAGATGAGTGAGTGCAAGTGTGGAGAGAAGTGAAGGGAAGAACCTTTGAAAGAGAAGGTATAGGTCAGTGATGACCAGCAGAGAGTGAAGAGATTAAACATACTAGTCTGAGTGACATGTTGAAGGTGATCACATAAGTCTTTAGAACTAATATGCCTAAAAGAGGTAAAATGGGTGAGTATGCTCAAGAGGTTGTTTGAGAAAGATTTGAGAGAGGATTGTGTATGTGAATTAGGAAGCAGAGGAGGAGTAGAGTGCCCTATGGATGAGTTAACAAGTAGATTAGTTTGAGGACTATTTGTATGACCAATTTGTCATAATTCTATTATCAGAATAGTGATCTTGTTATTTAATATGAGTGAAGACAAGGTGAAGATTGTGTGATCTTGGTGGTTGACCTGAGAGGTTGATCAGAGTGTGGATAGTGTGTATCACCATCTAGTCATGTTGTTAATGTGGTGATAGATTTGTTGTTATGAAGGTGAATTGTGATAAGCAGTGATCCATCATTAGGTGTTGTAGACATCAATTCAAAGGTGGATTTTTTATTATATGTTATTTTGGTTTATCGACATCTAGGGGGTTGTGGCCTCCTTTCAAGGTGAAACTTGCTAAAGGTCTAGTTGTTTTTGTTGCTCAATTATACATGTGGTGTAGTACCTTGTGGGATTGTAGTCTCACTAAATAGGGATTGTAGTTCCTTGATCATTTGTAGATGATCTAAATTGTATCTTGTTATCATAGGATAATAGTCCAATTGTAGGTTCCAGTGGGTTTTATTCCCCAAGAGGGTTTCCCATATATGTCATGTATTATGTTCTTGATTGTGCATTGTCTTTCTTATTCATTACTATGAATGATGTATATGCCTCATGAATGTATGTATTGACTAATTAAGAGTTTGGAAGGATTGAAACTGAAGTTGAAATAACTTATCTCATTGACACACCCCCCTCTCAGTGATTGTACCTCTAACCATTAGTATCAGAGAGGGTATTTTATAGGAAGCCTAATACCTTGAAGGTGATCCTAAGTAGGTACAAATATGGATAAGTAGTTAAAGAAAGAAAATCAATAGTGGAAGGTTGTGATTAAGGCACTTAAAAAATAGATATGTACTTTGAAGAAATATGCCAAAGAAGATGAGAATGTTATCAATAATATCAAGGTTCAGCAAGTAGATGCCAAGACAAGTTTATGTTCAAAATAAAAGGATGTCATGTTGGATAAAGAAGCTTGCCATAATAGTATAGAAGATGCAAACAATGAAGAAGAATTTGATCTAGAATATGAGCTCATGAGTACACTTAGTGAACTAAAGAAGCAAGAAAAGAGGAATCACAAGATGTGGTATGTGATCAAAGGTCTTAAAGCACAAGTAAGTTCTCTTGAGGGAAGTTTGATAAAACAAGCATGTAAATTAAAGGGTGACATGGGTAAAGAAGATAAAAGTGATAAGGAGACTATCCAAGCTCTCAGAGGTCAATTGATGGCTGAAATTTCAAGTATAAGAGGTAAAGAGGCTTAGATCATTCAATTTAAAACCAAGCTAGGTTCATTGATGGATGAGCATGAGCAATTTGTTGTCAATATAAGTAATCTTGAAGAAGATAAGGACAAGAGCAATGAAAGAAGGTCTATTAGACAATCAAATGCTTCAAGGCATGCTAGTTTATTTCATGGTCATTATTATACATGTAATAAGTATGGTCATAGAGCCAAGGAATGTAGAATGAAGTCAGTCAAGTATGGACATTCATGGAGATATGATAGAAGGATTTCTTGGCCAAAGATTTATCATAATTTAAATATGTCAAAATGTATGAAATATGTTATTTGTTTATGTTGTCATAAGAGTGGACATATTGCTAGATTATGTCTAAATAGTGTTAAGAGATCTTCAAGGTATGACAAAGGATATAAATCCCCTAGAAGGTTTGAGAAAGGACAAACTCAAGTATGGAAACCAAATATTATCAATGTTAATCACACTAGTCCAAAGGTTGATAAAAAAGTTGATCTAGAAGGATATATTGTAAATTCAGATAAGCTCAAGGATCAAGTAGGTAAGATAGCTGCAGAAGATAAGAAGGGTCAAACTATGGTATGGAGACTTGAGGTAGTAAATTCTAAGAAGACTAATCCTATTGTGTCCAAGAGTGTTGATGTTTTATTTTACAAGGTGGAAAAAGATTAAAAAATAAAGGAGAGTCAAGAGTTTCTATTAACAACATTTATTGATAAATCTAAAGAAAAGAATGAAGTCAAGGATTCAATTAAAGTCAAGTAAGACTGCAAGTCAGAGAAATATATGGAGATATGAGAGTCTCCTAAGTTTTTGGAATTTTAGTCTCACTATGTGAAAGGGGTGTCTTTATCTAGGCTTCAAGGAGACACTTTCCAATTAGAGGAAGCTTGGTGGTTGTCAGATATTGTTTGATGAGATGGTATGAAAACAAGGTAGGTTTGTACAGTCTTTCTATATATCTTTCAATAGAGAAAAGAAATATGTGTAGAATCTTAGTGGTCCTATATTGAGAATGATTTATCTTGTTGATCATGGTTTGGATGTTCTAGGATAAAGTATTTGAAGACTTATTGAAGATGTCATAGTCTTGATGAAGTATGAAGTTAGGGGGAGCTTTGTAATTGGTCAGGTCCTAAGATTAGAGGAACGAGTAGTTGAATCTTAGTAAGAATGTGTGGAGAAGCATTTTTATGTACTCAAGATGATAATTCAAATTAGAGAAGGTATTTTTTTAATGGGGAGCAACAAGTTCATGAGCCTATTTTACAGGTTTGTGATGGAGTTGTGGTAGAAGGTCAGAATGGATGGTTCCAGGTGGCTAAATAAGATTGATGGAATGTCAAAGAGAGTTTGGTGATAAAAAATGTCTATAAATTTATCTTTGATGTACTCCAAGTTCTTGTGTTTTTTAAAGGTATGTGATGTGGCTATTAAATATTTTTTAGTGCTATCAATTTTCTCAGTTTTAGCTTAAGGGCAAGCAAGCCTAAAATGGGTTATAGTATGTATGGGTTTCCAAAGGTATGGAAGATCAAATCTTGGTATAGAAGTGTGTGATGGGTGTCTCTATATGTTCAAGTGGTTTCAAAGGTGTGCATTGATCAGAAAGAGGTTTGTTAAACCTACTTACTTTGAGATTCTAGGGTTTTGGGCTATGTCATATAAGTGTTATTACTTATGAATTGAGGTATATGGATTATTAATATGTTGAATGGGAAAAATGGGTGGTCAAATCAATATTAACAAAGATTTGAAGGTTTTGGTTCTCAATTTATTCAAGATTTTGTCAATTTGGAGGCCTAATTGGTTTATGAAAGAAGTATGCTATAGGAGATGAGATTGTTGATAAAAATTGGTGTGCTTGAGTGGGAATATGATAATGCTCTATAAATTAATTTTTAGGTCTTTAATATGTGTCTACTAAAAATTATGGTATTTTCAAGTTTTAGGTAGGGCTACGAAGAGGCTAGACAGGCCTAGTTTGAAGAAGTGTGCCTTTTGAGCAGTTTATCCAAAATAAAAAGGTATGAGTATCTGAAGGTATGTTCTTAGGTTGGTTCAGTGTATGTTTCCTATTTTTTGTAGTGCATATGTAGAGTTGGTGGTCATGGAAGTGTCTTGAGAAAGACGGCTAGTAAGTCTGCATGGTGGTTCTTCATGGTGTGTAGAGATCTGAAGATGCTTAGAAGGTGAAATTGCAAATATATATTAGGGGGAGTCCCTCTCAGATGTTTCTTGGTGATTTCCATCAGTTTTTTGTGGTTTTGTGTGTTCTTTATTCATTATTTACAATGCTTGATTAAAAATAGTGTTGGCATGGAGCAAGAGGATGTTGTCAAGGCAAGCTGAAGTAAGCTCAAGATAAGGGGGAGTTTGTATCATCTTTATAAGATGGTCCTTTCATATTTTTATATTCTTTTTATGTCCTAAATATTAGTGTGTTACCACTTTGTCATTGTGTCAAAGGGGGAGAAAGTTCCTGTTGTGGGAGTGCTTGAAGAGAGAGAAGGTGAGCTATATATTTATATATTGATGGGTGTTGACATCAATGATAAATTGAGAGAATTTTGGACAGTTATGATGATCATGTCATAGAGATTATATAGTGAGTGGATGAAGTTCTTTGATAGCTTAAGTGACAATGATAAAATGTGTAAGGTGCTTGTTCTTGTATACTTGAAGGTGGCTTGGTTGATCTTCAATGTTAACTTGGTTAGAAATGTTCATGGATGACTATGGTGATTAGAACATGTATAATATGTTTTTAATGTGTTATAAATTCTTTGATATCTTGTGTAATCAATTGGAATTCATCTGGTTATTCATAGTTCTCATCTAGACATTTTGGGTCCAGTGGTAGAAAAGTTGAGTAAGCAATTTGATGAGGTCAACATTCACATGCATGGAGGTGTCAAGAAAAAATGATCATATGGGTTTGTTAAATTTTATGCCTAGTTTATTTTCTATAATTTTTATATCATGTGATGTAGCACATCAAAATATATGCATATATAAAGTTGGGATCCCAGGCATTTTGACTGTGTTTTCCCATACTTAGCCAATTTTTTGCTATGGAAAAAAGAACCAAGTGAGCATTTTGATGATGTTATATCTTGCACATGTGAAGGTGTAAAGAGAAACCAATCATATGGGTTTGTTCATTTTTTATCATAGTTGATTTTTGATAAATTATAGATCATTCACTAAAGCACGACAAAATTTATGGATGCTCAAAGTTGGCCTCTCAAGTAGGATTTGGCATGGTTGGCCATGTGATAAAAGTTTTTGAGAAGGCACTTTAATAGTGATATATCTCACACATGCAAAGGATTCAGGATCTATGTTTCACATGGTTAGATTTTCCTATGTTAATAAATCATATGGTCCAAATTTGAGATCATGCGAGTAAACACAAAAGAAGTTATTGAGGTGTAAAAATGGCTACTCAGGCATATTGAAAGGGTTCCCATAGTCATTTTTGAAAGAGTTAAAGCTCAAGAAAAATAAATGGTGTGCATTGCTCTAAGAAGTTAGGAAGCAATGATATGAGGATAGGTACATGATGTTTAATGATTAAGTATAGGTACAATATAATGATCCAATGGTGAGTGAGTGTTAATACAGTTGATTAAATGGTGAGAATTGATCATTAATGACCTAGTTGATCCACATAGATCGATAGAGTGCATTGAGTCAAAGTTTTCATATTGTACAAGATGAATTCAATGTGATATATGTTTAACATTTAGATTTGGTAGATATGTGTTAAATTTTGGACAAGATCAATGGTGTATATTCAATTTGAGTAGTGAGGACACGAGATGATTTAAAAGTGGTCGAAGGTTAACTATGATCATTTGAATTCAAATATTTGAATTTAACATAGGAAAAACCAAAGCTCTATATTTTGACCATATCTTTTGATAGAAGTAAAAAACTTTAGTGCTATAAAAATAAAAGTGGTAGAGGACTCCAAGGTGCATCTAGTTATATAGATTTGAAGATTTGAAAGTGAGTACAGTCAAAGATATTGAGCCTAGAATTTTATTGTGTGTTCATAATTTTTCTAAAAGTGACCCAAGAAGGATATTTGAGCTTGTGTTGATGTTATTTTGATTTCTCATGATGATTTTTTTATTGGTGAGTATTGTAAACTCTATGTAGATGCTTTGTGTGGGATTTAGAGGAATGATCAATGTATCTTGAGTATGAATAATTATTTAAAAGTTGATTATGTGTTCATTCATGGTGAATATGTGCACCAAGTCAGTGTTTAAGTTATTTGAGCATACATATAGGTTATCTAAGTTGACTATGATAATTTTAGGATGTCGAAGGGGACATAAGGAGTGGAACCATGTATTAAAAGTGGTCTTATGTTATTTTTTTACTTGAGGGTGAGCTAAATGGGTGAATAAGTCTCCATGAGACCTAGAAGAGTTATAAGGGCCTTATTAAAAGGTGTAACTACTTAAGGGTGACCCATAGATGTTATGTCCAACCTATGAAGATTGTATTGATCCATCTCTTTATTTGAGAGATGTCTTAAGGGCGAAGTCATGCCTAATGGTTGACCAAGGTAGTGGTTATCAAGACTGCTTTATAAATAGTGAAATCAAAGATGGTGATTTCTATACTTATAAGACTTGGATGAGTGAGTGTGAGTGTGGAGCCAAGTTAAGGGAATAACCTTTGAAAGAGAAGGTGTAGGTCAGTGAATACTAGTAAAGAGTGAAGATGATCAAACATGCTAGTCTTAGTAAGGCGTTGAAGGTGATCACATAGGTCTTTGGACCTAATAAGCCTAGAAGAGGTAGAATGAGTGAGTATTCTCAAGAAGATATTTGAGAGAGGCTTGTATATGTGAATTTGGAAGTGAAGGATGGGTGGAGTGCTTTGATACCAATTATTATAGGTATAATCACTGGGGGATGAATCAATGAGCCCAGATATTTCAACTTTAGTTCTAATCCTTCCAAACTCTTAATCAATACATACATACATTCATGAATCATACACATCATTCATAGTAATGAATAAGAAAGGCAATGCATGATCAAACACATAACACATGACATACGTGGGAAAGCCTCTTGGGAAATAAAGCCCACTGGAACTTATAATTGGACTACTATTTTATAATAAAAATATCTAATTTTGACCATATACAAATGATCAAGGAACTATAATCCCTATTTAGTGAGACTACAATCCCACAAGGTGATATAACACCTGTCTAGCTGAGTAACAAAAATAACTGGACCTTTAGCAAATTTCACCTTGCAAGAAGGCTACAACCCCCTATATGTTGAGCAACCACAACAAAATCTAATAACAACTCCACCTTTGAATTGATGTCTACAACAATTGATGATGAACCATTACTTATCACACTTAACCTTCACAACAATAAATCTATGACCACATTAACAACATGACTAGATGGTCATACACACTATCCACACTCTAATCTACCTCTCAGATGAACCACCAAGCTCACACACTCTTCACTTTGTCTTTGGTCATATTAAATAACAAGAGCACTATTATACCCATGGAATTATGACCAATATGTCATAAAAATAATCCTCAAATTGATATTCTCATTAACTAATACACAAGGCACTCTACCCCTCCTTCACTTCCTAATTCACATACACAAAACTCTCTCAAATCTCTTTCAAATATCTTCTTGAGCATACTCACCCATTCTTCCTCTTCTAGGCTTATTAGGTCTAAAGACTTATGTGATCAACTTCAACACCTTCTTTAGACTAGCATGTATAATCCTATTCACTCTTTGTTGGTCTTCACTGACATATAACTTCTCTTTCAAAGGTTCTTCCATTCACTTGGCTCGACACTCACACTCACTCATCCAAGTCTTACAATTTTAGAAATCACCATCTTTGATTTCACTATTTATAGAGTAGTTTAATAGCCACTACCTTGGTCAACCATTAGGCATGCCTTATCCCTTAAGGCATCTCTCATATGAATACATAGCTTAATACAATATTCATAGGTTGGCCATAGCATCTATGGGTCACCCTTAAGTAGTTACACCTTTTAATAAGGCCCTTGTAGCTCTTATAGGTCTCATAGAGACCTGTTCACCCATTTATCTCACCTTCAAGTGAAATAATAACACGTGACCACTTTTAGACATCCATCAACTTAGCTCACCTCTTTTTATGCTCAAACATTGACCTAGTGTACACAGTCACCATGAATGAACACACAGTCAATTTATTAAGCATTTTTCATACTCAAGATAGATTGATAATTCCTCAAAAATCCACACAAAGCATCCTCATGAAGTCTAGACTACTCCCCAATATTAAATTCATCATGAGACATCGAAATAGCAACAACACAAGCTCATATATCCTTCTTGGGTCACTTACAAAACAAGAACAAATACACAATCAACTTCTAGGCTCAATATCTTTGACTATACTCACTTTCAGATACTCTAATATGTGTGTGTGTGTGTGTGCGTACACGTGCACTTTGGTATCCTCTGCCACTTTCATTTTTATAGCACTAGAAAATTTGACTTATATCAAAAATTATGGTCAAACTATAGAGATTTAGTTTTTCCTATGTTAAATTCAAATATTTGAATTCAAACAGTCATAGTTAACCTTTAACCACTTTGAAATCATCTCATGTCCTCACTGCTCAGATTGAATACACATTATTGATCTTTTTAAAACTTCAATGCATATTCTACCAAAGCCAAATGTTAAACATCTATCATGTTGACCTCATCTCATGTAATATGGGAACTTTGACTCAATGCACTCTGTTGATCTTTATGGATCAACTAAGTCATTAATGATCAATGCTCACCATTCAATCAACTATAAAAAGACCCATTCATTATTGGATCATTATATTTTACCTTTGGTCATTTTTTAAACATCATGCACCTATCCTCATCTCATTTCTTATTTACTTCTTGGAGTAACATGCACCATTGATAAGGATCGAGCTTTAACTCATTCAAAAATGACTAATTATGGGAACCCTTTTAATATGCTTGAGTAGCCATTTGTTCACCTTAATAACTTCTTCTATGCTTACTCACATGATCTCAAATTTGGACCAGATAATATCCTCACATAGGAAAATCCAATCATGTGCCACATAACTCTTAAAACCTTTTCATGTGAAAGATATATCTTTACCTTGATTAATCTCATGACCTCACATTTGTACCATATGAACACCTTACATAGGATAATCCAACCATGTCACAAACTACTCCTGGAACCTTCATGCATGTGAGATATATCACCATTAAAATGCCTTCTCAAAATCTTTTGTCATAGAGCCAACTATGCTTGAACTTATCTGGGAGACTAACTTTGAACATGCATATCTTTTGACGTGCTTAACCACATGATCTAAAATTTAGCAAAAATAAACTAGGCTAAAAAATGAACAAACCCATATGATCACCTTTTTTAGAAATGTCCACGTGTGTGAGATATTCCACCATCAAAATTATTACTCAAATCTTCTTTCCACTTTGAAAGTTTGGCTAAGTATGGGAAAACATTGTCAAAAATCCTATGATCCCAACTTTACACCCATATATCTTAGATTACGCTTAGGCACATAACCTGAGAATTAGTCCAAAGAAACTAGGCACAAAAATGAATAAACCCATATGATCATTTCATCTTGACACCTCCACTCATGTGAATGTTTAACTCATCAACATGCTTACTTAGCTCTGCTTGAGCCCTTTTGCAAATTATGGCTAATTATGGGAACTTGGTGAATTCTATCTGAGTAGTTAACTTTGCATGCACATATCTTTGACTACGCTTCATCACATGACTTGAGATTTGGTTCATAATAACTAGGGATTAATTTTATCATAACCATATGACCAACTCCCCCTGACTCATCCCCATATGGCAATGGTGATGTCATCAAACTACCTACTTAGATTTTTTGCCACTAGACCCGAAGTGTCTAGATGAAAACTATGGACAAATAGATGAATTCCACTTATGTACACAAGCACTCAAAGATTATAAAACATCTTATGGACCCATTTAACATACTCCATACTCATCTTTGAACATGTTTAACCATGTCAAAACAAAAGATCTAACAAGCCAACTACAAGCACACTAGGACAAACACATTACACACTTTGTCATTATTACTTTGGCTATTAAAACACTTCATCCACTACCCAAGACACCTCCATGACATCATTTACAACACTCCAACACTATCTAAATTTCAAAATATAAGGAGTGAATGAACCTAAGGGTACATAAACCATGCTTCCATTTGTTGAACTTTTTTAGAGAATTCCATGAGTTGATTGTGCTCTAAGGATATACAACCCATAAAACCATGAGTTGAAGAGTGTTGATTCCTTATCCACATTTGAAGGAGTTTTAGAAGTTTAGTACCATATAAAATTAAAAAATATATATTTTAATATCATAATTTTTTTTGGATCTATGAAACCAAATTATTATGTAAAATGTGGAACCCTAAAACCAAGTTTGTATATGAAATTGAAACACTAAAACTAGGTTCATATATAATGTATCAACTACTATAAATAGATTAAAAACCCAAAATTCTTATGTAGCACCATCAATCTAAAATAGATAAATATAAAATTATTTCATGAACCACATTCATGCCCCAAATCTAATCCACCAATACCTCAAAGTGATATATAATGTTATCATCTATATGTCATAATGTCATATAATGCCTTAATTATTCCTCATAATCCTCTAGAATGACCTACATATTTCCTAATATTCTCAATCTGACCCATATGAATCAAATAATATATCTTAATCTACTCTATATATTTCATGTAAATCACATTATCTACTTCATCATGTGAAATAACTATTTTTCATGCCCTGAATCTCTAAGACAAGCCTATATATTCCCCCTTTTGATATGAGGGATAAAATCGATGAATCACTCATTTAAAAATAAATAGTTATGTATATCATATGTTATATAAAAAAATAAAATCATGTAAATTACATATAAAACATGATAATATATGCCATCATATAGTTATTTGATCATTCAAGTGCATATAAAAAATTTAATCTAAGTCAATGGGAATACAAGTAGCAATGTCTAGTATATATATAAATTAAGCAGGTAGTGATAATAATTAGAGTAGATACATAATATAAAACATGACATCATACATAATACAAGTGTGTGTGATATAAATCATATCACCAAAATTAGTAATAGTCAAATATGTAAGCACACACACATAATATCATGATCATGAAGCACACACAACATGATGTGACTCTAACCCGACATAGAAATAAACATGGCCTGACATAACTAACATATGACATGACAAGTTATAGTAAATTCAATCAAATAAATTATAGTATAACACACATAAATGATCATATACTGTCATAATCATCAATTAAAATCACAAATATCACAACCAATGTTATCTTTCATAATCAACTAATGTCATCACCATGAATAGAAAAGAATAATGGCCATAGGAAATAACACTCTAAAAAGTATAATTTAGTGCAATTCATGTGTAATAGTTTACTCTGATAAATGAACTAGTATATAAAGATACACCCTAATAAGTGTGCAAAGATTCCTAGAGTGTAGGCATGCCCCCAATGTATAAATGGTTCCCATGGGTATAAATAATTTTACTCTTATATATGTCCATTTATCATATATAACTTGTTTGTCTTGCATCCTAGTCATGTATATTGTGAAAAAGATGTTCATAGAAAATATATATGTAATTTACCATTTGCATGACTAGTAACATTAATCAATCTTTGAGTACTAGCAAATCATGTCATACATAGGTCATGGTTTTTTTTTTTAATATTTGATTTCTTTGTATTTTTTGAATTTAAGCACACATTTATGTAAATGATTAAAACCACAATTAAAGGTTTCAAAAATAGAATAATGTAACAAATTTATATAATCCATAACATATATCAACACATAGTGTGTAGTAAGTGTAATAAAAAATCAATATCAATAAATGAAAGGAAAATAATAATTGTCCACTACATATGTTGATCACAAAGTCATGTCTCAAAGAAAAATATGGAGATATAAATGTGCATACCCTCGATAAGAAAGAACCAATGTATAAGTAAATGTCAAAAGGTGTAGGTATATAATATATATGATCATGTAAACTCAATATGTGGTATGACATAATAAACCATAGAAAGTCAATATGGATAGGTGGAAAAGTAATATGTCACATAGAGGTGTAATATGCCTAAAATAATGTGGACTGATATTAAACTACTATAAATGATGTGCCATTTTAGAATAGTTATCATGAATGTCTAGATTAGGATAAAAATTCAAGAGGTAAAGGCCAGTGAAATCATCATAATCATGTAATTTGAAGACAAGGGATAGAATAATATTATATGAAAAAACATGTCTACACATGTATGTAAAGATAGAATAATATGGGAAACACTTATTAAACTCTAGAGAAGTTGACCAATCAATAAGATATATATATATATATATATAAATAAACTATGTCAAAGATAAACTATGATGTTATCAAGTGGGTGATACTTGATTTATCTATTTTTGGATTTATTAATCTAATTAAGGTAAAACCTTTGGATATTTAGATTTCACAAGATGTAATATTCCATTTATAAATTTGAATGTAACTAGAATTTATTTCACTTTACATTTTATATAAATAATAAAAGTGATAAGGTACTTAGCTTGTTTAGGATTTTTTTTTTTTTGTATTGTTTAATCACAATAATCAAATATGCTCTACAAGGACTCTATGTTGGCTCAAAATGGGAAACATAATATCACAACCTATTATGATACCTCCTATACTACTTAGATGCCTATAACAAGAATATATATTTGATTGTGTATCATAACCATCTAAGATGATGCTTGAATCTATGATAATTTAGATCATTGCATCTATGTCTGCAAGTGAGTTTTTTGAACTCAATTAACTTTATCCCTATGTGAATGTCTTTTTTCCTTCTATTTGATAAAAACCCTAGCTTACACTCTTGATACTAGTGTGAATATATATTTTTCCTTATATAGCAGACTTGGATGCTTTATGGGAGTTCCTCAAGGATGTGCAGATGTATTCTTTAGTGTGTTTTGTGCCCCAAAACACCCCACTCCCAAAATTTAAATAAGAACCCATTATTGTGAAGACATCTTTGATCATGATCCATATGAACCTTAGGAATTCTGATATTGATCAAGTGTACACAAATGTAAGATTCTTTTTAAAGTCTAATTTTATTATGAAATTTAAAAAAGGGTGAAATTTAAATCTCAAAAATAATTCATGAATTATATATCATATTTTATTATCTTATCTACTTTCAAAATGGGTATTCAATATCATGATTTTGATTTAATGGACTAATGGGGCTAATAGTGTTATGTTATAGTTTATTTTCAATTGGTATTTCTCCCATGTAGGCTATTTCATGATTATTTTTCTATGTGGAATATCTATATCATCTATAGTCTCACTTAATCATCTCACATGGCATCATCTCTCTCATCCATGGCCTTAAAAAACTAACTAAGCCTTTATCCTATTCAAGTCACTAAGATCATACCAAGTGGCATTATCCTACCCTTCTGCAACTATCTCATACTTTTGAAAATCTTTAAATATTTTAATTATTTGAAGAAGTGAGATCCATACATGTGTCACCATCCCATGAACCTAGAGTTCAAAGCAAAAAATTACAATTTATGGAGTCATCTAGGCAAGTAGAGCAGCGAGAGTTATCCATGTGTCATCATCTTATGAGCTCAAAGTTCAAAGCATAAAAGTATAATTATAGAGTCATCCAAGCAAATGGTGTAGTGAGATCCATACACATGTCATTATCATTTGAACCTAGAGATCCATTATATGATGTTAGTAAATTTATAATATATAGTCATCTTAGTCTCTAGATTCCCCAATATCCCACCAAATGTTATCATCCTAGGCATCTATGATCTAAAAACCAAAAGGTACAAAGGTAGAATTAAAAGGATTTATTTAAGTGGTGACATTACTCCATGTGTTTTACCCTACCCACTCTTGGCCTACACAATGTATAATGAAGGGTTTTATGCTTTGGATACCTTGAGATCCCTCTTAGTGTCATCATCCTAAAATCACATGGTAGAAATAAACAAAATACAATGAGCCAAATTTTAGCCATCAACAAACAAGTGATACATAACCACATGTCTCCAAAATGAACAATTAAATTTAAAATATGAAATCCAACTTTGAGAGCATGAAAAAGGGACATTTGTCATACTAAGATGATAAGGCACCCAAGAATAATGAAAATAAGACACATGGTGATAAATCACATTAAATTTGGCATTGAAAAATCAAAAATCAAATAAGAAAAAGTAGATGGAGAATGGAGTGAAAGATATTGTTTTCATTAATTCACACAAATTGGAAACTTTATGCATTCAATCCATAAATCATATGAATCTAAAGTAATATATTCAGTGGCAAGGTAAGATTTAATCACATTAACTTATAGCTACCTTGTGCACATTATGAATTCAAGTTTCATAGTGAATCAAAGACTTCAAGTTTTCAAAGAACACATAATAGCTAAAAAATTCCAATTTCCTCCTCATCTCACACCCCTCCTCCTTCAACATATTCTATTATAGGTACAACTAAATACACAAACATAATATTTAATTTAGTAGCACTACCCCACAAGTTCAAGTATTATTAAGCTATTTAGGATGAAGTGGGATTTTTAGAAGTATATGGGTAGAAGACCAATTGTATCTCTTCATGTAAAGATATAGAGATAACCTCTTAGTCATCAAGGTAGTAAGCCTACACAATGATGTGGTAGAACTAGAGGCAATGTCTTGCATTGACTTGCTCTTTGATTTATTCATAAATGGGAAAATTACTAGAAAAATCCTACACCATAGGATCAATACCACCCCTTTGAATTATATTATAAGTAATTCCTTTGAGAAGTATTATAGGCTTCCTTCCCTTGATATCACTTAATGGTCAGGCCATGGTTAATTCATGGTTTCTCATAAATTCAATCCCTAATAAACTATAATATTGGGCTAAGAACCCAAGTAAATTTTTTTATTAGAGGCCTAGTTTCTTCTATCCCCATAGCATCCTTCAACTGATGCTTAATAATCACCATGGCTATTCTAAATTGACTGTATGTTTTACCTAGCATCTCTTATGTCTAAACAAAATCATCTTGTGTTAAGCAAAATCATTGCCTTAAGTGAGATCATTAGTTTCAACTTGATGTATGACACTAACTATCTAGGCAAGCTACCTAATAATAATTTTTACATGATATCATATGTCATGGATGCTAAAACTACCATCTTCCATTCATCCTTCATAGAACCATGGGAGCCTTCCATAGAATATCCTAAAAATAAAATTTTAATGAGTTTAACATCCTTCATGTACACAAGTTATAATTCATATTAAGAGGTTGATATAGACATTATACCCCATGTATATCATGCCATATATGGTCATTAAATACCTAGGTTTTTAGACCATATAAAGAGAACTCTCAATAAAATAGGTGATTATTGGTTCTATCTAGAGTGCACCATAATCAGGATAGAGGGCACCACAATACAACCTTTATATTTGCCATGACTTGTCCAAGATAAAGTGGCAGAGTAATAAACTATTTCACAACTGGTAGATAGTGTATACATTCAATTGAGGACTGTTAAATAATGATCTATGCATTTTAATCCCCTCAACATCAACTATATTTAATACATAAGATGGGAGCACCTCATTTTTGTGGGCAAAGTCAGAATGAATTATGGCCTAAAGGTGGCACCTTTAAATTACTAAGACCTTAGGAATAATTTTAAGAAACACATGAATAAATATGAAAAAAAGGTTAAAATTCCTTATGTGCGTGAAACATATACCATGATTTCATAATCATGAATGCTCAAGACGATGGTGGAATTATGATTAAAATACACAGTGTGAGCATGTTAATTATAGTATCTTAGAAGATCTAATATGATCCTAAAAACATGTAACCAGATGACAAGAGGATAGATAAGGATTAATTTACCTCTACACCAATCCATGGGTCCCCTTCTTAGATGGGAGCATAAAGCAAAGATGTTTAAGATGAAGAGGTAGGTCTATCTGGGGAAGTATATCCTCAAGGTTGAGTTGATTTTTACTAATATTTCTCCATGAATTATCCTTTTTGATACTTCCCCTTCACCTATAACTAGCATAAAAAGTTTAGTAAGCCCCAATAGAGCTACAAGCCTATTATATTTCACACCCCTACCTCCATTAGCCACAGTGTAACAAGTAAGTCTCTCTTCTTTCTTGTCTCATGTTTTTATTGCCCTT
Organism: Torreya grandis; assembly: GCA_037957365.1. NCBI lineage: Eukaryota > Viridiplantae > Streptophyta > Pinopsida > Cupressales > Taxaceae > Torreya > Torreya grandis. The sequence goes on along the minus strand of JARHVA010002931.1, from coordinate 437,765 downwards.
TTGTCACCAAATCCTAAAACATCACAACTAACACCTTCACCAATGATTACATCCATTTTCACCTCACTTCCACATTTTACTCTCATGGCCCCTTCATCTTCCATTCCACCCACTTTAGTACCATCTATTACTCTTTCCCAACCTATAAGGACTTATCAAAGGAAACATACGACTCTTGATGTGTCTTTAAAGGTCACAAAAGAATAAAATTGTCTTATAACGACTTATTTTTTATAGGATTACCTCTATATAAAGAGTTTGATGGGGAGCCTAAGGAAGAGTAGAGATAAATTAAACAAAAATAAGGAGACATGGTACACATAGGGGCACAAAACCATTGAAATTTAAGATGATAGTGAAGAAGAACATTGGTTATCCAAGGAAGACAAAATCCTTAATGACTAAAATTTCTAAGGATATAAATGAATATGAAGAGGAAGAAATAAATTCAAAGAAACAAATATAGGTGGATATCATGATGGGGTTGAGTAGGTAATATTTGACTCAGTGGTAACTAAGTTTTTATCAAGCAAATAAGGAGATGTAAATCATAAGCTAAAGAATTAACAAGAAATTCTAGCCTATGGATCATTTTAAACTTCACCACCCACCTCTCCATCTTAGGATACTTTAGCAACAACTGCAACATAAAATTTTCCCCCAACTTCTTCATAAACTATGAGTACCCAAGTCTTATATTCTTTGGTAACTTCTTTGATTTCCACCACTATAATAGGTACTAGTGATTCGTTTTATTCTTTGAGCCCATTGAATAAGTTTTAGGCATCTACAATACTAGTGTTGCTTACCACAGTGCAAGGTCCTATAATTTTGGATTTTCCTCTTATTTAGTTATCAACCTAATAAGGACTCCCTTGTCACTACTATTCTTACTATGGTTTCTTACACATAAATTATAAGTTATATACATAGCCTCTTTAATACCACTATAATTTATCATATTTAGTTAGACTGACCCATGGCTTATAAAGCCAAATAAAGAAGTACATTTTAAAAATATAGTGGATACTTCCATTTTAATTACATAAGATACACCTTCCAAACTATTTGCACAAGTTGATATGCCGGTTAGCCAAGTCACATCAACAGATTCATCCACAGTTTCAATCCATAGGGCACCAAGAAAGACAAAATATATCATTGATAAAAAAGCCCAGAAGAAGGTCATTGGCTAGAGGAAATTCATTCATTCCTTCCCAAAGCTTCCTAAACCACCCCCTATAACCTAGAATGTTGTAATTTTAATTAATCTCCTAAGGAAATCTCCTTATTCCACCCCAACATCCACAAACCAAGAAGAATAAAATTTTATGATGCAGGTCCCCTCATGGATTCAAAGGTTGTAAAAAGAGGAAGTAGGTGGGTAGGATTTAATAATCATTGAGAAACCAACATGGGATTCCATTTTGATAGGAAAATAAACACATTGATAAAGGTAAAGAGTTAAATTATATTCTTAAGGGGGGGAACATGAAACAAGAACAGAGAGAAGACATTTTCTCTCTATCGAAGAAGAAAAAGTTTAACCCCATGGATGCAGATTAATATAAGGAAGATCCCTATAGTTTTGTAGATTCTATTAGAGGGGTAATAAAATATATGTTTAAGATCTATGTTCAATCAAGGAAGAAATTTTAATAGGAAAATATCATTTAAGCTCCTATATAAGTTATAAATAATGTGTAGAGTACAACAAAGAAGTGTATGACATTATTTATGAAATAAGGTATATGAAGGTTAAATCTCATCTTAAATGGGGAGATGTGTCCCAAATATATAATAAAATAAGGATATATAAGGAAAACTTAAAATTTTAGGGCATGCCACAAGGAATAGATCCTATGCCCATTTGAATTTAATAATTATGCCAAAATTTGCATGGGCATAGAGTCATGTAGCTACCAAGGGGGATAATTTGCTTGATTGGCATCGAGAGATATATACCTTAGTGTTGTAATTAATTATACAAGAAGTAAGGTCCATATTTATTTTGAAGGACATGAGAGTACCAGTTGTAAACACTCCTCTTAGGTAATTAATTATCAAGCTTATTTTTGAAGGTCTACTCAATGCTGCAACTGACAACTTATGAGCCAAAATTGAGGGAAGTATTTACAATACCAATTAGTAAATCATGTAGTTGGTATATTTTTTTAAGGTAAGGGTTACTATAATTGATAATTTGTATGTGTAATTCAAGTCCACAATGATTATACATAAATAATTAATGGATAAGATTCCATAGTTGTTCAAAAGGCCTCTTCTTAATTTTAAAAACATTAGTATTGATTTATAGAATATTGATGCCTTGTACTTATATATGGATGTATAAAATAAATCAACTACTGCTACAATAGTATCATTAGCACCTTCATAAATCACTAAACCTTAGGTCCCAAATTACACATTAGTACAAACTCAAATTGGGCTTGCTTATGTGCCACTCCCCACTTTTGTTGTAGTGACGATGATAACCAATTCAACTATTTTTGTGGCTATCAAAACACACACATTGCCTCCAATTATTGTGATGGTGCCACCAATAGCATTGTTTACTTTAATAACCATTCTAGTTACACCTATAGTAATGGTAATTAGGCTTCTACTATGCATTCTCTATCTTCAAGCAGTGCCACATCAACACTATAGTTATTTTGAGTATAGATGCATGTCTAAATTATAAATTAAGTATATTTTTAGTGAGTATATTTATTTTAACTAAGATTTATTTAGATGAAGACTATTATTCATTATTATACGATATACATGCATATCAAACATGAATTTTGACACAGTCTATTTTTAGACAATGTAAGTTTAAAATTTTGCTTGATAGATGAGGCTTCCCCATCCAAAGCTTATATACACTTATATCATCTTGATTATAAATGGAGGATACTTTTGGCTATTGAGATAAATAATAAATTATAAAGATTATTATGTAAATTTTGTATTGATGTGAAAATATTATTATTCTCTAAATTTATGTCTTTAAAGAAGTCCCATCATTATGGTATTTTAGTCTTTGGGTTGTGCAAAAGTTGTTATTTTTAATATAGTTTTTCATATTATAAAGTAGCTAATTTGAATACTTTATGTTTAATAATCATAATCTCCCTTTGTAGATGTGTAATTGCAATCTCATAAATGCAATAACCTTTGATTATGTGCATTAAATTTCATTGTATTCTTGTATTCTTAGATTCTTAACTATTTTTTATTATCTGTGTGCTAAAAATAACTTGAAGAAAGAATTTTTTCTTTGAATACTTATCAAACCCCTAGTTTAATGTCTTGTCTAGAAATGTTTCACTTATTTGGATTCACAAATCCTTCTTTTCTACCCTACCCTTATTCCTTTTTTGAGTTTATTTTGATCCTCCCCACCTTAGGTTAAACTCACCATCAATCCATCCATCTAAATTAAGTTTAGAATCATGTCATATCTGATCCATTTGAGGTAAATAACTAATCTTCTCACTATTTTTCCACCACCAAAATGTTTATAAAACCCAATACCCTACAACTTGTTCCTTGGAGTGAATATTTTGTCACCAATCCTAAAATATTAGAGGCTAACTCGTAAGGTTACCTAGAGAATTTAAAACCCACATCAACAATAATTTATTTTTTGTTATAAGGAGGTTCACCTTTCATTTCCTTGAAAATATCAATTGAGTTGTATTGGATATACCCAAAATACTAACAAGGTCCACCTCAGATACTGACATATCACATATTATTCCCACCTTTCAAAATCCATAGAAAATTTAGCTTAAATAGAGGCATATTAATATGACCCCAAGCCTAATTTTATTTCCCAAACAAAATATCCCATCTTCCTCCACATACAATGTCCCTAGCTTGGTTAGTCTGCTCTATCATTGTTATTCCTAGAGATGTGCATGGTTTTCCTAGAAACCCTAAAATGTATCTTCTTTCCTTTTCACCTTTGGGAGGTATGACTATTGAAAAATAAATAAAGTCTTTCAATAATTTTTTATGGATACTAAATAAAACCCACAAAGATTTGGCATATGAGTTCTTCATGTTTACTTTGAAAGATGATAATTATGATTAGTTCCTTAATATCCCAAAAAAATGATTATATCTTGGAACCAATGTTAAAATTCCTTTTTCACATAGTTTGGATAGGTCACTAGTCTAAGTTTCATATACTAACACTTTTAAATAATGAGTAAATAACTAATAATCCAATTAGAACCTTTAACTTAAGATTCTAAAAGATGTATAACTAAATTGACACTGCCTATAAACCTAATGAAGCATTAACCCTTGAAATGTACAAGAACACTTTGGATTTTATGAGAGTCATCTTCCTCCACAAGGAACCTAACATCACTAAATTTTTTCTAGCCTTTGTTGATGCTATTAACATTGACAGATAGTTGAATCCCCAGTTAAAATATCTGGACCCACCTAATAGCGGTCCTAACTTCCTAGCCCTTAACCCCATTCTGAATGTGAATCAAAATGTTATGGCTCAAAATAAAAACTAGGTGTACACCCAATTTCCTTTATCCCATGATCCACTTAACCACAATCTTAGCTTCTTAAGCAATCTTATATTTGTATCTAACCAACAAAAATAGAGTTAGTCTTTGACACTAGTCAATGATACTACTACAAAATGTATTACTTTTGATTCTACAAAAGTAGAGTTGGATGTTACCCAAATAATGGTGTACGAGCTAAGAAATGAGTTCTTGAATATGTAGAAGAGGATGTAAAACACCATGGGGTAGTATAAAAATCATAATTTTGTGTTTCATAGATAGAATAGGCCTTTCAATAGATATAGAAATAACACATAACAATAACTACCTAAAAGGATACCTAAAATAAACATCTTGGAAGAAACACTTCCCAATTAGTACCAAGTCCACAACACTTCACAACATGGTGAACTAGACTGCATAGATTTCTACACCACCTTTGATATCTTTCAGAAGGAAATGGATAGACAAGAGAGCTTTCCAAACCATCAAGATCCATCTTCTTTTATCATTATAGGTCATTCCAACATGACAATGGCCTTTAAAATATATGATTTTCCATTCCTAATGGAAGATGAAAATGAACTTGAAGATAATACATATTAAATCTATGCCTTTTAGTAGTTATAGAGGAAAAATTAAAACTTGATGAATAATCAAAATGCTACCACTTCAATGCCTCCAAATAAAAATTCCACTACTCCAAATTCTAAGGTGAATAATAATCTACCCCTCCAAAAGGTAAAGATAAACTAAAAAGTGTATAACTATAGAGTAAATGAGGGTACAATATAGTCAAAAATATGAGTAATATCAAATCAAATATCAATCTTCACAATCTAAATTAGATCACCAAATAAAAAGAGTTGTTGATCAAAGCGTTGACTAGAATACCATTTGTTGACAAATCAAAATATGGAAATATAAACATGATCATTTACAAGGACAATCCTAAGATACCAAATTTTATGTTAACCATTAGAATTTTTGGTAAGAATGCGCATAATTATTTGGTTGACTAAAGTTCCTTAGCCAATGTGATGCCCACAACTGTATGCAATAAATTATATTTGATACCAGATAAACCTAATAGAGTGCTATTATAGCTAGACAAGTACTTTATACCATTCATTAGGGAGTAAAAAAATGTAAATATTTAACTTGAATCTAAGTCACATGTATAAAAATACATGGATATTTTGGTCATTGATATTCCTAAAGCCTATGGCCTAATGTTGATTTGGGATTGGTCAAAAACATTGAGTGGGTACATGGAAGTAGATTTCTAACACATGTGCATATCTTGGAAAGTGATATACAATGAAATTAGAGTATAATAAGAACCAAAGATGAAGTACCTAATCATAAAGTATATCTCCAAGAATTATAAGGTTGACTTCACATCCTCACATGTAGGTGTTCACATGTTCACCACAAATCATGAACCTCATGAAAAATAATTTGAAGGTACTTCAAAATTATAGACTCTAAAGGGTTTGTTAATAGAATATAAATATGTGATTTTTTAGACATATGAATACCTAAAAGTCTTTGAACCTAGGTTTATCACCCACATTATCTTGTTGAAGATAGAACACAAGCCCATTAAGCAGTGGTAGAGGCTAATACATCTAATTTTAGAGCCCTTCATTTAGATGTAATTACAAAATGTATTGGATGCTAATATTGTATGTTCAATTAGTCATTCCACGTGGGTTTCCAACCTATTACCTCTTAGGAAAAAGAATGGATAAATTAGGCTATATGTTAGATTCAAAAATCTAAACTGGGCATCAAAAAGGGATAACTATCTTTTGACCTCCTTGGATGAAGTGATCCAAAATTTTAGTGGATCTGAGATGATGTGCTTCTTGGATGGATTCTTAGGCTATAATTAAGTGTTATTAGAATAAGAAGATAGAATTAAGACTACCTTCACCACTAAATGGGGAATTTTTGTATATAAATGGATGTATTTTGGCCTAATTAATACAAGATTAAATTTATAGTGAGCTATAGACTTTGCCTTTCAATGACTTGTTTTCAAGTGCATCATCATCTATATGGATGACCTCAAAGTGTTTTTAAAAAATATATTTAACCATGTAGATGACTTAAAAAAGGTATTTGATAGGTGTAGGAGATATGGAGTATCCCTAAATCCAAAGAAAAGCATTGTTATCACTCAAAATGTACACCCATTGAATTGTAATATCTAGTTATTTAAGATAATGGGATAATCCCGCAAGGTTTGGGATTCTTATGTTCTTTGGGATAAATCTCCAGAGAAGATTGGTTTACTTCTAATCTAAGTGCACCTAGTTTAGTACCAATACATAGACCTAAAAAGAGCAAAAATGAAATTTATGGCTAATGCTAAACCTAATATTTTGAAGGAAAAAATGGAGAGAGAGGGTAAGAGTTTTTTTGAAATGGAAAATGGTGATGCACTAAGAGTGGAGTGATCGCCTCACCCACTTAATGACATAATAAAACCAAGGAACTAAAATTCATAGCCTTAAAATTAGACACTCACTGCATAAGTGTTTCATATGAAGGTATGGGAACACAATACAAAATTGGGAAGGATGACAATTGTCCATAGATAAGGCCTACATATACCCATTTCTACACAGTGTGAAACCTACATAAGATTCCAATTTTGTATAGAGGTGTGAAGGGAGGATGGAAATGAGAGGGATGAACATCCATAGATAAAGAATAATAATTATTAGAGCACATAGTACATAGAGCATAAAAGAAAGATGATTCAGTTATAATTAATTTCAAGGCTTAAGTATTAAAGGAGCTCATGGAGAGGAAATTTTAGTAGTGTTGTGGTGGTTATAAATGTCAACCATTTTATAATGAAAGACCTGGGATTTTATAGGCAATGAGAATCCCTTGGGTCATTGATTACAATCAAAAATATAGCTAAAAGAATTAAATTTAATATCATAAATTGAGACACATAATCTCTATATAAATCAATACATAGTGATGATTTCCTCAAACTTGAACCTACCATCTTAACACACTTTCTCATTTTTCATGAAGTAATCAATATTTCATCACTCAACAACTTTATCTCAATTTTAAAATTTTTGTGTGTGTGAATGCAATTGTAGGTCTTTCATAATTACTAACTTTGAATATTTTGGCCTAATTCCACTACCTCCTACTTTCAATGCTACTCCCTATAGACTTCCACACCATGTTTATGATTAATGTGCTCTCATCATAATCTTGCCATGCTAGCTACATTTTATTGAATTATTCATACTTGGTCTTAATTTAATTCATTATGCCAATTAAAATTTTCTCTCGAGCCATTTATTTTGCAATCCTAAAATCATTGAGCAATTATGCTTTGATTCTTCAAAGCTTTCTTATAATAATCTTGATTACTAGATGGACCATCAATTTTAGGTTGGTGTACTAAAATCATAACATTATTTCATTTATTGTCTCCTTCATTACTTATATGTGGTTGTGCACATAGGGATTACCACCTATTTAATCCATTGAGCCCCAGCCACAGTTTATGGACTCAACATGTCATCTCCCTAGTTACTTTGATCTCTATGTTATGGGTTTGCCAACTGGGCCATGTGGCAACTTCTTATTTGTCTACCCCTTCCCTAGGATCTCTCTCACTATTTTTTTGCTTGACTAAGGCTTTAAATGTAATGCTAAATATTTATTTTATGGTGAATTAGGAATTCAACACATGGCATCATCTCACTTACCCATATTCCTGGAGGCTTTGAACTTATTTGTATGGCTCTAGGATGCCAAGGGGTATGATTTTGATAAGTGGGAACATCTCACTAACCCACTTTCCTACTTCTTTATTGACATGGAGATCCATCAAGCAACTTTGAATAAATTTGGATAACCATCAAAAAGCATTTTTAAAGGGCTTGAGATCATTGGGATATTGATATATGGCACTAGGAAAAGATAGAAAATCTTATCAACCTTTTCCCTAAAGAAAATAATGCTTATAAATACATGCATGGATTTCTCTAGACCTTTTATAGGCTTCACAACCTCTAGTCCTACCTTATCCTTCATGCTAATTGATTCTCATGACTTTTGTTCTCAAAATTAACCTTAAAATTTTTTATTCAGAACAAAAATTTTGGCTCTTCTCAACAATTTTTCTAAAGGAAAATATTTATTAGATTCTTCTCAATATCATCATAAATTTTGTTCAGAACATAAGTTTTGAATCCCTTCACAACACTTTGTCTGAGTACTTTTCTACAAAAGAGTTGAACAACAAACCTTTCATAAAACTTTCAAAGCAAAAATCATGAAGAATTGATTTCTTCTTTGAGACTTTGCCATTTTCATGATATCAAAACTAAACCCAAGAGAGTTTTTTAGGATATCAAAACTACCATTACTCAAGCTCCAATTTTGATCAACCAAGACTTTAATAATTATTTCTTTCTTTATTCATTTGATTGAAAACATACCATAGCATCAATACTCACACAAAAGGTGGATGCTAATGAACCACCAATTACCTTCATGAGTACTAATTTGAAGGATGCATAGTTAAATTATTCAATGATAGGTAAGCAAATTTATACACTAAAAAAATATGTTAATAAGTTTAGTCATTACATTCTAATGAAAAATACATTTTCCATTATCCCAAACCCAGTTGTCAAACTTAGCTTGGTCAAAATTAATTAGGTAAAATAAGAGGAAAGTGGATAAAAAAACTACATGAGTTTGATCTCAAAATCAAACTAGCCAAGACGGTACATGGCCAAGGGATCATCTAGCTTATGAATGAGATAGATCCATGCATCCATATTGAACATATCAATAAGATACAAGTGCATGGTGGTGATTGTTATGACCACATTATCCACTAATTACTCAAATGTATGTCCCCTTGACTTAAATAGATAACAAAGGTAAACCCTTAGGCTGAAATAAACCCATTACATGATAAATAAGGGAGTCTTATATATGAATAATTATGAAGGCATCTACTTGAGGTGCATCTCAAAAGAGGAATCTACAAATATCCTAAATAACTTAAATCATAGGATAGGTAATGGGCATCCCTCAGGGAATGTGACATCTCATAAAATCTTAAGAATGGGATATTACTAGCCTACTCTTTTAAGAGATGCCTATAACCATATAAAGTCATGCCATGAATGTTAGGTGTTTGTAAAAATGGAAGTGGCTACCACTATGCCTTTACAACCAATCATTGAGGGATGACCTTTTGCTCAATGGGGTATTGATTTTGTTGGGGTGATCAACCCAAATTCTTCATCAAGGAATAAATTTGTCCTAATAACATTGATTATTATATGAGGTGGACAGAGGATGTAGCCAAAAAAAATCCAAAGTTCAAGATGTGATAAAACTTCTAGAATAAAACATATTGACCAGGTTTGGCACTTCATTCTCCTTGGTTTGTGAAAATGGAATAGCCTTCAAATCTATAGAGTTTACTAAGTGGGCATATAATAACTATATTAACATTAATTTTTAATACAACTATTATCCACAAGGTAATGGAGTGGCTAAGTCTAATAACAATAATCTAATGGATGCCATCAAGAAATCAACACAAATTAAACCAATAGAATGGAATTCATTGTTAAAGTATGCATTATGGTATATAAAACAAGACATAAGCAAGCCCTTTATGTCTCACCTTTTATTCTAGTATATGGATAGCATATAGTTTTTCCTATCACTCTTAAAATACCAACTTACCAATTCATACAAGATTATATGGGAGGAGATGAAATAATATAGTCCCAACTACTTGACATAGTTAAGATGGAAGATGTATGAACTAAAGCATTGCATAGCTTCAACAAATACTAAGACATTTTCAAAAGGTGGTTTGACAAAACATCTAAAATCCTAGATTTTAAGATTTTAGACCTAGTGATTTTATGGGATAATGCACATAAAAATAAAGGTTAGAATGATAAGTTCAATCCATTAAGAATTGGCCCTTACCAAATATTTAAAATCCTAGATCACAATGCATTTTGTTTGAAGGACCTCCAAGGTAATGATCTCACTTTTTCATTCAGTGGACATTTTTTGAATAATTATTTCATGGTTGATCTAATTAGAGATGTGAGTACATATGTATATGTAGGACTAAATTAGGTTCCCTTATTTCTAGATTATATTTCCTACTTTCTTAGATTAATCTTCCCTAATTTCTTAGACTAATTTCATGTTTTCTACATTTGTTTTCATAGTTAGTGTTGTAGCTTTTTAGATTAGTTTTCTTAAAACTACATAACAGTCTAATATATTTCTTACACTATAATTATGAAAGACCTACCAGAATCAAGGGGATGACATAAGAAGATCACAATTGGCACAACAAAATTTTTTATGGTAGTATTTTAAGTTATGGGATTGTGGTATGTGTTATAATTAAAATTAGGTTCTACATAGACTAAATAAGTTCATTAGTACTTTGGAATCTACTCTGATATACTCATGCAAATTTTAGAAAAACTTTTTACTTCTAAAGATTAACTACATAATTACATGTTAAAACTTGGATGGGAGGTAATGAACATAAAAATGGATGCACATTGTTAGGGACATACTAATAAAAAAATAAGTTTTTTTATACATACACCTAGCCAATAGTGATTCCAAACCCTTCTATCTATTTTTCAAAAAAAATAATGTAAACTTATGGAGGAAGGGTGATTCAAGTAATCTCTTCTAGGTCTATAGATACTTGGTGAGTATTAAAGTAAGGCATAGAGTGGAATCAAAGGTATTTATGTCAGAGCTATGGACACCTAGATGTAAGTAAATAAATGCTTAGGCTTACCCTATTATTGTTTTTATAAAATTAGTAATCAACATGAAACCTATAGTATTTATCTAGTTCTCTAACAAAACTCTCATAACAAGGGAAAATAAATTTCATAAATTCACAAAAAGATCCTACGAATGAAAAGGGTTATTATGTTGTATGAGGTAGTTGGAGTCTCTCCCAGTTGACTAGTCTACTTATTATTTTTTTATGGGGATTCAAGTTATGATATGATGAATTAATTGAGATTTTGGGATATAAAATACTCTGGAGTATTTTCTTATTGATTCTCCATTTGTTATGCCCTAAAACTCCTCATTCTAAAAATTTAAATAGGGATCCATTGTTGTGAATACATATTTGTTTAGGGTCCATATCAACCTTGGGAATTTTGATATTTCAATTATGCACAAACCTGAGTTTGTTTTCAAAGTCTAATTTTATTTTAAAAGTTGAAAAAGGGAAAAATCAAATCTTAGACATGATTCATGAATTACCCATCACCTTTGATTTCTAATCTTCTATCAAAATAGGTATTTAATATCATATTTTTTATTTAATGGACTAATGGGACTAAATGTGTTATGTTCTAGTTTATTTTTACTTGGTATTTCTCCAATATATGCTATTTCACTTTGTTGTGTAGCATATCTGAAGCATCTATGGGCTCACCTAATCATCTCATGTGACATCATCATGACCATCTACAACCTTCAGTGAATGACAAATATTTTATCCTATTTAGGTCACTGAGATCATGCCAAGTGGCATTACCCTACCGTTCCATAGTTATCTTATACTTGTGCAAATAGGGACTATTTTGAATAATTTGGATTGATTAATAGTCTAAATCCAAATAAAAATACTATAAAAACATCTAAATTATTTAAAATTTTGTATTTATTAATTATCTCCAATGCAATACATGGGGAATAGATCCAAATTATTACTATAATCTTAGTATAGTTTATTTAGAATATATGAAAATTATTAATTTTATAACATTCTCTCTAGTCTATTTTTGGGGGCATAAGTCCATATTATCTAAAATAGTGCTTAAATCCTAAAATATTTTGATTCTCTAGAGTAATGAGATCCATAAAAATGTCATAATAATGTTAACTCCAAGTTTAAATCATAAAATTACAAGTTACAAAGTCATCTAGGAAAGTGATGTAATGATATCCATCCATGTGTCATCATCCCATAAACCAAGAGTTCAAAGAATTAAAACACAAGTTATAGAGTCATCTAGGTAAGAAAGTAGTGAGATCCATCCATGTGCCATCATCATATGAACTTAAAAGTTAAGAAGATGACATCAACAAACTTATAATATATAGTCATCTAGGTGCTCTACATTCCCCAAGATCCTACCAAGTGTCATCATCTTGGGAATCCACTGTTTGACAACTACAAGGTACAAAGGTAGAATAAAAAGTATTTATCTTAATTGGTGAGACTTTTCCATGTGTCACAATCTCATAATCATGTGTAATACACATTGTATAATGAAGGGTTTTCATGCTTTAGATTCCCCAAGATCCTACCAAGTGTCATCATTCTAAAATCCCATGGCTGAAATAAATAAAGTGCAATGAGCTAGAGTTAAACCATTGACATACAAATGATACATAACCATATGTCTCTAATTTGAACAAGCAAATGTAAAACATGAAAGCTAGCATGAGATCATGAAAAAGGGATATTTGTCATACTAAGTTGATAAGGCACCCAGGAATAGTGAAAAGAAGACATATGGAAATAAAACATGCTAAAGTTGGCATTGTAAAATCAAAATTCAAATAAGAAGAATTAGATGGGGAATGGAGTAAAAACTATTATTTCCATTAACTCACACAAATTATAAGCTTAATGTATTTAATTAACATAGTAGATGAATCTAAATCAATATATTCAGTGGCAAAGTAAGATTCAATCACATTGACCTCTAGCTACCTTGTGCACATTGTGAATTCAAGATTCACAGTGACTTAAAGACTTTGAGATTTCAAATAACATATAATTACTACAAAATTTAAATTTCCTCCTTATTTTTCACTCCCTTCCTTTAACATACTTTATTTTAGTCATAACTGAATATACAGACATGATATTTGATTTAGTATCACTACAACATGAGTTCAAGCATTATTCAGGTATTTAAGATGAAGTAGAATCCACATAACCATACATGGTAGAAGAACAATTATCTCTTTTCATACATAGATATAAATATTATCTATTAGACATCAAGTTAGAAGGCCTACGCAATGCTAGGATAAAACCAAAAGTAATTCCCTCTATTAACTTATTCTTTGATTTATTCATAAATGGGAAAATTAATGGAAAAAAATATACACCATAGGCTCAATACCACCCTCATGGATTACATTAATGGAAATTACTTTGAGAATTATTATAGGCTTAATGCTCCTAGGATCACTTATGTCCAAGCCATGGTTAATTCATGGCTACTAGTGAATTCAATCCCTAATAAACTGCAACAGTGGGCTGAGAACCCAAGTAAATTTTCTATTAGAGGTCTATTTTATTTTATCCCCATAACATCCTTTAGAAAATGCATAATAAAAACCATGGATATTTTCAAATGAATTTATGGTTTTCCTAACATCTATAATGTCCAGAATGTATAGGTCTCACTACTAGACATCATTCTAAGATCAAGTAAAATCATTGCCCTGGGTGATATCATCAGTTTCAACTTGATGTATCACATTAATAATATAGGTAAGCTACCTGATGATAATTTTTACATGGTGTAATATGTCATGGATGACATAATTACCACATGATATTCATATTTCATATAACCATGGGATCCTTCCATAGAATATCCCAAAAATAGAATTTATAATGATTTTAACATCCTTCATATAGATAGGTTTAGAAGGTAGATTAAGAGGTTAACAAAGACATTCTATACTATGGTATATCAATCCATATATGGTAATAATATTCCCAAGTTATTAGATCATATCAAAGGAAATCTCAAGAAAATAGGTGACTACTAGTTCTATCCAGAGTGTAGCGTAATTAGGATAGAGGGCAACATAACACAACCTTTATATTTGCCATGACTTATTCCAGATAAAGAGGCAGATCAAGAAATTACTATATAATTTGAATATAATGTAGATGTTTAGTTGATGAATTCCATATAAATATCTCTATATTTAACTCCCATTAGCATCAGTTGCATTCAATACACAAGATAGGAGTACCTCATTTATGTGGGCAAAGTCAGAATACACTATGGCATAAAATTACTACCCTTCAAGTATAGGGACCCTAAGAATAATGTTAAATAACACATAAATAAATATGAAAAAGGTCAAAATTCCTTATGTGCATGAAACAGATATCCATGATTTAAAATTCATGAATTCTTAAGATGATAATGAAGTTATGATTAAAATGCATAGTGTAGGCATGTTAATTATAGTAGATCAGAGGATCTATTATGATACTAAAATCATATAGGAATATGACAAGAGGATAGATAGGATAAATGGACCTCTACACTAATCCATGGGTCTTCTTCTCAAATAGGAGAAAAAAGGGAAGATAGTCAAGATGAAGAGGTAGGTCCATCTGGGGAAGCATATCCTCAAGGTAGAGCTGATTTTAACCAATATTTCCATATTATTTCAACTATTTTACTTCCCCTTTAACTAAAAATAACACATAAAGGTCAATAATCCCAAATAGATATGTAGGCCTATTCTCTTTCACACCCATTCCTCCACTAGCCATAGTGCAACAAGTCTCCCTTCTTTCTTATCTTAGGTTCTTGTTTCCCCTTTGTCACCAACTCCTAAAACATCATAACCCACACCTTCACCCATGACTACATCCATTTCCACCTCACTTCCACACTTTACTTTCATGCCCCCTTCATCTTCCATTCCACCCACTTTAGGACCATTTTTTACTCCTCCCTAACCTCTAATGAGATATCAAAGGAAACCAAGGACTCCTTCTATGTCTCCTAAGGTCACATAAGAAGTAAAGAGGCCTTATAAATGATTATTTGTTATAGGAGCACATATACATGAAGAGTATGAGGGGGATCCTAAGGAGTAGAGATAAATTGAATAAGAAGAAGGAAATAGGAAGCATGCATAGACATAATACATTGAAACTGAAGATGATAATGAATAAGAAGAGTGGTTATCTAAGGAAGACACACAACCCTCAGGGATTAAACTTTTTGAGGATATTTAAAAATACTAATAATAATAAATTTAATTTGAAGAAACAAAGATAGGTGGAGGTCTTGGGCGGGTTGAGTAGGAAAAAAACTAACTCAATGGAAATTGAGTTGTTATTAGGAAAATAAGGAGATGAAAAATATAAGGAGATACTAAAGATGTAAAAGATAAGGGGATATTGAAGATGAAATCTTAGCTCATGGTTCATTTTCAACTACACCACCTACCTCTCCATTTTAGGCTAATTTAGTAGTAACTATATAAATAAATGTTCCCCCAACTTATTTTCAAATTGTGAGTACCCAAGTATTGGATTATTTGGTAACTTCTTTTATTTATACCACTAAAATAGGTACCAATCATTCTTTATATTCTTTGAGCCCATTGGATAAGTCCTAGGCATCAACAATGCCAATGTTGTGTACCATAGCCCAAGGTCCTATAATTTGGGATTTTCTTCCTATTTATAAATCTACTAAGGACTCTCCTACCACTTTTATTTATATTGGGGTTACTCACACATTAGTTATAAGTTATATGCAGAACCTTATTGGCAACCATATAACTTATTATTATTTTAGTCAGACAGACCCACAGCCTATAGATCCAAAGAAACAAGTACATTTTGAAAAATTAGTGGATACTTCCATTTTTTATACATATGATACACCTAAAAATATATAAACACAAGTTGGTATGTCATTTGACCAAGCCACCTCAATAGACTCATCCATGGTTTCAGTCCAAATCAGGCATAAAAGAAATATTGTGGTAGAGTTAGTGTAAGAGTAGTCTTTTGATAAGTTTGGAAATATAGTTAGAATATTAAAATTGTGTTGGTCTTATATCATTTATTTGAGACTATTTTAAGCCTTTCTAAGTGACCAAGGGCAGAAATAATGTTAAGGGGGAGAATTACTTCAAGATACAATCCTTACAAGATAATATTATATCAATCCTTAAGATTAAGAAAACTTTTTGAGTGCTTAGTAATCTAATTATACTATTGATTTTATCTGAGTCTTGTATCATTGCTCTAATATTATCATAGTGTTTATTTTATGAATAAATCAATTATATTAAGAGAATAGGGTGGTTGTTGACCTTGGATAACTGAATTAGATGTAGCAGGCCTATTTGTAAGTCTGAGACATTATTTGAGTTTAGAGTGTTGAAATTACTTATGACCTAAAAGATATAAATTATATTAAGTCAAATTAATGATAAAACCTTATAACTCTATCCAAATTTGTACTTGAGTGTTTTAGAGGATTTTCTAAGATTTTGTTCAAAGTAGATCATTATTTTGAATATAGTACCCTATTTAAGGTCAAAGTGAAGGTGTCTTTTTGTCAAGTTAATTCATTAAAGTATTTATCAAGAAGTTGAAATAGGCTAATAAAAACCTAGAGTAGCAAGTCTAAAGTGAATATAAACCTAATGAACCATTAACCCTTGAAATGTACAAGAACTTTTTGGATTCTATGATAGTTTTCTTCCTTCGCAAGGAACCTAATATCACTACATTTCCACTGGCCTATATTGATGCTATTAACATCAACAGATAGTTGAATCCCAAGTTACAAGCTTTGGAACCACCTAATATCGATCATAAATTTCTAGTAAGTTTGAAGTGAATATAAACCTAATGAAGCATTAACCCTCAAAATGTACAAGAACACTTTAGATTATATGATATTTGTCTTCCTCTGTAAGGAACCTAATATCACTACATTTACACTAGCCTATATTGATATTATTAAGATTGACAGATAGTTGAATCCCCAATTACAAGCTCCAGCCCAACCTAATATCGGTCCTAACTTTCTATCCCTCAACCCCATTCTAAATGTGAATCAAAATTTTATGGCTCAAAATTAGAACTAGGTGTATACCCAATTACCTTTATCTCATGCTCCACTTAACCAACATCTTAGCTTCGTAATCAATCTTATATTTGTATCTAACCAAAAAAAGTAGAGTCAATCTTTGACACTAGTCAATACTACTACTACATAATGTATTACTTATGATTCTATAAAAGTAGAGTTGGATGTTACCAAAATAATGGTGCACAAGATAAGCAATGAATTCTTGATCATGTAAAAGTGGATGGGAAACACCATGGGGTAGTATAATAGTCAAAATTTTGTGTATCAAACATATAACAAGCCTTTCAATAGATCTAGAAACAACATAGAACACTAGCTACCTAACAATATGCATAAATTAAACATCTTGGAAGCAATACTTCCCAATTGGTGCCAAGTCCACAACATTGCACAACATGGTGAACTAGACTACATAGAGTTCTACACCACCTTTGAGATCTTTTAGACCGAAATGGATAGACAAGAGAGCTTTCCAAATCAGCAAGATCCATCTTCTTCTATTACTTTAGGTCCTTCCAACATGGAAATGGTCTTTAAAATAAATGAATTTCCATTCCTAGTGGAATATGAAAATGAACTTGAATATAATACATTTGAAATCCATGCCTTTCATCAGTTTTAGAGGAAAAATTACATCTTGAAGAATAAGTAAAATGATACCACTTTATTG
The DNA here is from genome assembly GCA_037957365.1 of Torreya grandis. Taxonomy (NCBI): domain Eukaryota; kingdom Viridiplantae; phylum Streptophyta; class Pinopsida; order Cupressales; family Taxaceae; genus Torreya; species Torreya grandis. Next base: position 419,595 of record JARHVA010002931.1, on the reverse strand, counting down.
CCTCTAAATAAAAATGCCACTACTCAAAAGGTGAAAAATAATTTGCACCCTCCAAAATATAAATATCAAACACAAAGTGTAGAATCATAGAGTAAAAGAGGGTAAAATATAGTTTAAAATATGAAGAAGATCAAAGTGAATATCAGTCTTCACAATCTAGATTAGATCACCAAAAAAATAGAGTTGTTGATCAAAGCCTTGACAAGAAGACCATTTATTAGAAAATCAAAATTTGCACATATGAACATGGTAATTTACAAGGACAAACCTAAGGCACCAAATTTTATGTTAACCATCAAAATGTCTGGTAAGAATGTGCATAATTATTTAGTTGACTCAAGTGCCTCAACCAATGTGATGCCCACAACTGTATGTAATAAACTGGTTTTGATCCTAGATAAACCCAATAGAGTGGTATTGTAGCTATACAAGTACTTTTTACCATTTATTAGGGATTAAAAAAATGTAACTATTTAACTTGCCTCTGAGCAAAATGTACAACAATACATAGATATTTTGGTCATTAACATTCCTAAATCCTATAGCCCAGTGTTGAGATGGGATTGGTTGAAAACACTGAATGGGTACATGGAAGTAGACTTCTCACACATGTGGATATCTTGGAAAGTGGTAGCCAATAAAATTAGAGTAGACTAATAACCAAAGATGAAGTACTTGATTATAGAGTATAATTATAAGAACAATAAGGTTGACTTCACATCCTCACATGTAGGTGTTTACACATTCACCACAAAGCATGAACCTCATGAACAATAATTTGAAGGTCTTTTATAGTTATGGAATATTCATTTTGATGGAGATATATCAAATCAAGGATGAGGTGTTGACATATCCTTGATCGACCCAGATGGGAAAAAATATTTGGCTACTTATAGACTAAAATTTATCCACACTAAAAATTGAGATAAATATGAAGCTCTAATCTTAGGCTTACAATTTTCACTTAAACACAACATCAAATAACTACATATATTTGGAAATTTAGAACTAGTTGTCAAATAGATAAGGAATAAATATCACTGTAAAATTTCTTACTTAAATAAGTACAAGCACATAATATGGGATTTGATCAAGTCCTTTGACACATTCAACACCATATTTATTCCAATAAATAAAAATCAAATACTAGATTCACTAGCAGCTTCAGCTACCAACTTGGCACCACTCTAGGAATCCAAGATGTGTAAATTATTTGTGGATTTGGTTCCTTGTCCCTCTATCTTGGATAACATGGATAATTTTTAGGTATTTTATGATGATCAAAGGATCATACAATTCATGAATAGTTATGGAACCTTTGAATCCTAAATAATAAAAGAAAAGGATTTTGGACCTATAAATATAAAAGACTTTGGGGAAGATAAAATCCTACAACTAAAAGAGAACCAAATTACCATGGGGATGGCCTCACTAGAGTGAGTTTTTTATATGGATCCACCTACTTAAAATCAAAAATAGTTTAAATTTATTGAATCTAATTTTGTCAAGGATAACTTGGGAATAGACCAGCATCCCTAGTATGTAAACATTATCCTAAGTTTCATTAAAAGTGATGAATAGAAGATAAAGGGTATGTTAATATAATATAAATATGTTATTTTTTATACATATGAATATCTAAAAGTCTTTGAACCCAGTTTCATCACCCACATTATCCCATTGAAGATAGAACATAATCTCATTAGGCAGTGGCAGGGGCTAATAAATCTAATTTTAGATCCCTTAATTTAGATAGAAGTATAAAATATATTGGATGTTAATATGATATTTATCATTAGGAATTCCACTTGGGTCACCAACCTATTACCTATCAGGAAAAAGAATGGATAAATCAGGGTATGTGTCAACTTTAAAAATCTAAACTAAGCATCAAAAAAGGATAGCTATCTTTTAACCTCCTTGGATGAGGTGATCCAAATTTTTAGTGGACTAATATGATTTTTGGATGGATTATTAGGTTATAATCAAGTGTTATTAAAATTATAAGATAGAATTAAGACTACCTTCACCACCAAATGGATATTTTTTGCATATAAAAGGATGCCTTTTGGCCTAATTAATACAAGATCAAATTTATAGTAAGCTATGGAATTTGCCTTTCAATGACTTATTGGCAAGTGAATAATAATCTACATGGATTATCTCAAAGTGTTTTTAAAACATATATTTTACCATGCAAATCAACTTTAGAAGGTATTTGACAGGTGTAAGAAATATGGTGTATCCCTCAATCCATATAATATCATTGTTATCACTTGAATCATGTACCCACTAAATTGGAAGAATTGGTTATGTGAGATAATGGGATCATCTAACAAGGTGTGGGATTCTTATACTCCTTAGATTAACCTTCATATAATACTAACTTCCTTTTAATCTAAGTGCACCTAGTTTAGTACCAACACATAGACCTAAAAAGAGTATAAATGAAATATACAGATAATGCTAAACCTAATATTTTGAAAGGAAGGGTAAGAGGTTTTTTGAAAGAGAAAATGGTGATGCACCAAGAGTAGAAATCACCTAACCCACTTGATGACACAATAAAACCAAGGAATTAAAATTCATAGCCTTCAAATTAGACACTCACTACGTAAGTGTCTCGTATGAAGGTATGGCACCACAATGAAAAATTAGGAGGGGTGATATATGGTCCATAGATAACACCTACATAGAAATATTTATACACAACATGAAACATATAGAGGATTTCAATTCTACATAAAGGTTTGAAGGATGATAATGAGAGGAATAAACATCCACATACAAATATCAACAACTATTAGAGCACATAGAACATAGATCATGAAAGAAGGATGATTTAATTCTCATTAATTTCAAAGCTTAAGTATTAAAAGGGATTGTGGAGGGAAAATTTTTGCAGTGTTATGGTGTCTATATATGTGAACCTTTTTATAATGAAATACCCATGATTTTATAGGCAATGAGAAGCCCATAGATCATTGATTACAATCAATAATATAATTGAGATAATGAAATTAAATATCAAAAATCGAGACACGTAATCTCTATATAAATTAGATAGGGTTGGACATAGTTAATTAGAATCCTGATTATATCCTTAGTACATGGTGATGATTACCTCAAACTTGAAAGTATTAGCTTGCCATAATTTCTCATTTATTATGCAGTAACCAATATTTAATTTCTCAATAATGGAAGCTCAATTTGTAATTTTTTTTGTGTGTGAATGTAGTTGTATGTCTTTCAAAATTAATACCTTTGAAGATTATGGTGTAATACCAATGAATCCTGCTTTCAATGTTACTCCCTATAGACTTCCATGTCATGCTTATCATTAAGATGCTCTCTTCATGATCTTGTCATGTTAGCTACATTTTATTGAATTCTTCAGACTTGGGCTTAATTCAATTCATTTTTCCAATTATAATGTTCTCTCAATCCATTTATTTTGCAATCCTTCAATCTTTGAGCCACTATGATTTGATTCTACAAATCTTGCTTATGATAGTCTTGATGACTAGATGGACCATAAATTTAAGGTTGGTGTATTAATGACATAGCACTATTTCATTCATTATCTCCTTTGTTACTTAAAAATAGTTTCTACATTTGGGGCCTACCACCTCTTTTATCCATTGAGCCCTATCCATAGTCTGTGGCCTCAATATGTCATCTCCCTAATTACTTTCAGCTCTACATTTTAGGTCTACCAATTAGACCATGTGGAAACTTCTTATTTGTCTACCCCTTCCTCGAGATCTCTCACTCTTTCATTGCTTGGCTAAGGATTCAAATGCAATGTTGATTATTTATTCTATGATGAAGTAAGATTCAACACATGGCATCATCTCACTTACCCACCTATGTGGAGGCTTTTAATTTATTTAGATGGTTCTAAAATACCAAGGGGTAGGATTGTGATAAGTGGAAGCATCCCACTAACCCACTTGCCTTATACTTTGTTGACATGGAGATCCATCAAGAAAATTTGAATAAATTTGGCTAAGCATTTAAAATCATTTTGAAAGGGCTCAATATCATTAACAGATTGACACGTCACACTAGGTAAAGATAGAAAACCTTTTCAACTTTTTCCCTAAAGACAAGAATGCTTAGAAGTACATAATGGATTTCATCAAGACTTATATAGGCTTTGCAACCTATAATCCTACCTTATACTTTGAAATAACTAATTCTTATGACTTTTGTTCTCAAAATTATCCTTCAAAAATTTTATTCAAAACAAAATTTCTGACTTTCTCAACAATTTTTCTGAAGGAAAAGACTTAGCAAATTCTTTACAAAGTCATCAAAACTTTAACTCAGAACAAAAGTTCTAAATCCATTCACAAAACTTTATCTGATTATTTTTTTGAAAAATATGCAAATACCAAACCTTTCATAAAACTTTCAAAGTAAAACTTGTGAAGCATTTATTTCTCCTTTGAGACTTACCCATTTTCATGAACTTGGACCAAAAATTGAAATTTTCATGACTGTTAAAGCCTTGAATTGAAAATGGATGTTTCCCTTCACAGTGACTATAAATATTAAACAATCATCTTTGGAGTTACTAAAGGTATGATATTAAGTTACATCAATACCAAAGATGGGATTTCCATTGACTTAGAGTGAATCTACGCCATTTCCAAGTTAGCACCTCCTAACAATAAGAAATAATTCAAATCTTTCTTTGGTAAGATAAAATTTATAAGTAAATTCATTTATATATTTGTATAAAGTGTCAATCCAATCAATGTAATGTTGAATCAAGATTCTAAAATAGATTGGACAACTAAATCCAAGAGAGATTTTTAGGATATCAAAATTACCATTTCTCAAGCTCTAGTTTTGATCAACCTAGACTTTACTAATAATTTCTTCCTTTATTTATTTGATTGAAAAGATATCATAGCATCAATACTCACACAAAATTTAGATACTAATGAACCTCTAATTACTTTCATGATTACTAATTTGAAGGATACAGAGTTAAAGTATTCAATGATAGGTGAGAAATCTATGCACTAACTAAAACTATACATAATTTCAAGCATTACATTCTAATGAACAAGACATATGCCATCATCCCAAACCTAGTTGTCAAACTCATGCTTGGTCAAAATAAATTGGGTGAAATGAGAGGAAAGTGGATAGAAAAACTATAAGAGTTTGATCTCAAAATCAAACAAACCAAAATGGTACATGACCAAGGGATCATCCAACTTATGACTGAGATATCTCCATTCATCCATATTGAATATATCAATGAGATACAAGTGGATGGTGGTGATTGGTATTCCCATATTATCCACTAATTACTCAAATATATGTGTCCACATGAGACAAATAGATAACAAAGGTGAGCCATTAAGATCAAATCAACCCATTACATGATAAATAAAGGAGTCTTATATGGGACTAATTATGAAGTCATCTACTTGAGGTGCATCTCAAAAGAGGAATCTATAGATATCCTAAATATCTTACATCATAGGATAAGTAGTGGGCATTACTCAACCAATGTGACATCTCACAAAATACTAAGAATGGGATATTGATAGCCTACTATTTTAAGATATGCCTATAACCATGTCAAGGCATGCCACAAATACTAGGTGTTTGTAAAAATGGAAGTGCATGACACTATGCCTATACAACTAGTCATCAAGGGGTGCCCTTTTTCTTAATGGAGTCTTGATTTTGTTGGGGTGATCAACCCAAATTCTTCATTAGGAAATAAATTTGTCCAAATAAACACTAATTATTGTACTAGGTGGACAAGATGTTGTGGCCACAAAAAATTACAAAGTGCAAGATGTGATTAAACTTTTAGAAGAAAACATATTGACAAGGTTTGGAACTTCATTCTCCTTGATTTATGACAATCGTCCAACCTTCTAATCTACAGAGTTTATTGAATATGCCTATAACAACTAGATTACCATTAAGTTTTAATCAAAGTATTATGCAAAAGGTAATGGAGTAGCTAAGTCTACTAATAATAATCTTATGGATTCCATCAATAAGTTAGCATAAATTACACCAATAAAATGGAATTTACTATTGAAGTATGCATTATGGGTAGATAGAACAAGACATAAGAAAGACCTCAAGGCCTCACCTTTCCTTTTAGTATATGGACAAAATTTAGTTTTTCCTATCACTCTTAAAATACCAACTTACCAATTAATACAAGATTATATGGGAAAATATGAAATAATTTACTAACAACTAATTGACATAGTTCAAATGGAAGACGTATGAACTAAAGTACTACATAGCTTCAACAAACACCAAGACATTATCAAAATGTGGTTTGACAAAATATCTAAAATCAAGGCTTTCAATATTTTAGACCTAGTGATTTTATGGGATAAGGCACATGAAAATAAAGGGTAGCATGATAATTTCACTCCTTTAGGGATTATCCCATACCAAATATCTAAAATCCTAGATAACAATGCATTTTATTTGAAGGACTTCCAAGGTAATGATCTCACTTTTCCAGTTAATAGACATTTTTTGAAGCATTATTTCATGGTTTCTCTAACTGGAGATGTGAGTACACATGTAGATGTAGGAGAAAATTAAGTTCCCTAATTTATATATTATATTCCCTACTTTATTAGATTAATCTTCCCTATTTTCTTAGACTAATTTCATGTCTTATACATTTGGTTTCATAGTAAGTGTTGTAGCTTTCTAGATTATTTTTATTAAAACTACATAATAGTCCAATATATTTCTTATACTAGAATTATGAAAGACTTACCAAAAGCAAGGGGATGACACAAGAAGATCACAATTGGCATCCACTAAGATTTGTTCTAGTAGTATTTTAAGTTATGGGATTGTGGTATGTGTTATGACTAAAATTAGGTTCTACCTAGATTGAATAAGTTCACTAGTCCTTTGGAATCTACTCTAATATACTCATGCAAAATTTAAAAAGACTTTACATTTCTAAAGATCAACTGCATGATTACATGCTAAAACTTGGATGGGGGTAATGAATAATGAAATAGATGCACATTGTTAGGGACATACTGATAAAAAAATAATCTTTCTTATACATACACCTAACCAATAGTGATTTCCAACCCTTCTTCTATCTATTTGTCAAAAAAAATCATATGAACTTATGGAGGAAGGGTGATTCAAGTAATCTCTACTAGGGATATGAATTTTTGGTTGGCAGTAAATTAAGGCTTATAGTGGAATCAAAGGTATCTCTATTGGGGCCATGGACACCTAGATGGAAGTAAAATAATGCCTAGGCTTCCCCTATTATTGTTTTTATAAAACCAAGAATCAACATGAAACCTATAGTGTATATCTAGTTCTCTAAAAAAATATCATAACAAGGGAAAAATAAATTTCATAAATTCAAAAATAGATCCTAGGAATGAAAAGGGTTAGTATGTTGCATGAGGAACTTGGAGTATCTACCAATTGATTGGTCTATTTGTTCTTTCCTTGTGTGGATTGAAGTTCTGATATGATGCATTAACTGAGATTTTAAGATCTCAAATACTTTGGAGTATTTCCCTATTTATTCTCCATTTGTTATTCCCCAATACTCCTCATTCTCAAATTTAAATATGGACCCATTATTATGAAGACATATTTGTTTAGGGTCCATATCAACCTTATGAATTATGATATTGATCAAGTGTGCACAAACCTAAGTTTGTTTTCAAAGTCTAATTTTATTACAAAAATTCAAAAGGGGAAAAATAAAATCTCATTCATGATTCATGAATTATATATCACCTTTGATTCTCCTATCTACTTTTGAAATAGGTATTTACTATCCTATTTTTGATTTAATGGACTAATGGGGCTAAAAGTGTTATGTTCTAGTTTATTTTTTCTTGGCATTTCTCTAATATGGTCTATTTCATAGTTAGTTTATTGTGTGGCATATCTAAATCATATCTAGGCTCACCTTATCATCTCGTGTGGCATCATCCTACTCATCTTCAACCTTCACTGACTGACAAAGATTTTATCCTATTTGAGTTACTAAGATCATTTCAAGTGGAATTATCCTTCCCTTCCATAGTTATCTTATACTTGTGAAAAATTCCTAAAATATTTTGATTCTTCAAAGTGATGAGAACCATCCATATTTCATCATCATGTGAACTTGGAGTTCAAATCATAAAATCACAAGTTATAGATTCATCTAGGAAAGTGATGTAATGACATCCATTCATGCATCATCATCCCATGAACCTAGAATTAAAAGCATAGAAGTATAAGTTATAGAGTCATCTGGGTAAGTGAAGCAATGAGATCCATCCATATGTCATCATCCCATGAACCTAGATTTTAAGCAGATGACATCAAAAAAATTATAATATACAATCATCTAGGTGCTCTAGATTCTTTTGAGATCCTACCAAGTGTCATAATCCTAGGAATCCATAGTCAAATACCCACAAGGTACTAAGTTAAAAATTAAAATAATTTATTTAAAGTGGTGATACTTTTCCATGTGTCACAATCCCATAATCATGTGTCCTACACATTATATAATGAAGGGTTTTCATGCTCTGGATTCCCCAAGATCCTACCAAGTGTCATCATTATGAAATCCCATGGCTGAAATTAAAAAAAGTACAATGAGCTAGAGTTCAACCATTGATAGACAATTGATATAAACTACATGTCTCCAATTTGAACAAACAATTGTAAAACATGAAATCTAGTAGTGAGATCATGAAAAAGGGACATTTTTCATACTAAGATGACAAGGCACCCAAGAATAGTGAAAAAAATATATATGTTGATAGAGCATGCTAAAGTTGACATTATAAAATCAAAATTAAAATAAGATAAAGTATATGAGGAATGGATCAAAATATATTACTATCATTAATTCACACAAATTGTCAACTTAATGCATTTAATTAATAGAGCAGATGAATCTAAATCAATATATTCAGTGACAAGGTAAGATTCAATCACATTGACCTCTAGATACCTTGTGCACATCATGAATTAAAGATTCATAGTGACTCAAAGAATTTTAGGTTTAAGATAACATATAATTCCTACAAATTTCAATGGCCTCCTTATTTTTCGCTTCCCTCCATCATACTTTATTACAGGCACAACTAAATACACAGACATAATGTTTGATTGAGTAGCACTACAACATGAGTTCAAACATTATTCAATTATTTGGGATGAAGTGGAATATATATAACCATACATGGTAGAAGACTAATTATCTCTCTTCATTCAGAGAAACATTCATGAAACATTCATTCAAACACATACATCAATCAATGCATAAACAATCATCCACATAAGCATATAACATGTGAACATAAGGGATATGTGTGAAACCCTTAAGTGGGATAAAACCCATTAAAATATATCTTGGAGAATAGACCTATAAGCAAATAATCAAGATTTAGCAAGGAACCAACCCCACAAGGAGAACCAACCCCTCAATAGTCAAACACCAACTCAACTAGTCCTTTAGCAAGTAGAAACTTGCAAAGAAGCACCAACCCCCTAGGTAACTTAGCACAAAATCAACAACATGGAACCTATGATTACCTTTTCACACATGTTTTTTACTCAACTTATGATTATTACCTTCTTTTTCTTTTCACACTCTTTTATCTCTCTCAAACAACTTATTAGGCTTCTTCACTCAGCTATCCCTCTTCTTGGTAGATTTAGGTCATATGACCTTTCTCATAATTTTTATAATCAATATTATAAATTTATGACATATTAAACAAACCTCTCTTATGGTCTTAAAACCCTCTACCTAGTTTCCAAACTTCTATTTCATTCGATCATTCCCTCAAATATTATAACTAGTCAAAATAGGCCTATTAGACCTTTTTATACATTACTCTTGATATTAAACACCTTGGTTAGACACAAATATATCCATATTTGGATCACCCTTGGAATAGATCAAAAAAAAAAATTGACAAGTGAAACAACCAATACATAAGTCGGTCACCACTCATAAGGACCGAAATCACCATTAGGCATAATAGAGACCTAATATAATTAGGCCTTCTCAAGGTACACATTTCACTTTGAATAAATTGGAACATTTTTATCCTCCATAAATTAATTTAAAACTTCACACATACTTAAATTATACCCCTTCTAATCTCACCTTAGGTCCCCAGTACCATTTAGCTCATTTCACTCCTTGAACAACACCATTAGGTCTACTCACAATTAGCCCTTCTCACTACCACATAACAATATCAAAAATCACATGGATAGAACCTCCATAACCTTAGGGTCATCACCATGTCCATTATACTTCACCATAATGGATAAAATACCTCAAACTAACCACTTTCATATGCTCACTCAGAACTGTAAATAGACCTAAAAAACCAATCAAGAACCTTTGACTTTTCACACCATGATAGGAGTTTATTATGAATAAAAATACTTTAAAATGAACCTATGATACCTATATAATAAATTAATATGCATTATATTCTTAAAATCTGTGCATAATGACTTAAAAACATAAATCTTACTAACACAAAAAATTTCCTGAATGCTTCAAAACACAGTCATTGAAACAATGACTTAGAACACATGTAGATTTACTTTAATTAAATTTAAATAGTTTTATATTATCCTTAAACATCCTTATAACATATTTAAATAACTATATTACAAGGTTCAATATCAATATCTCATGTCTTCAACCTACGCAAACCTCACTATGTTAGATAGGTCACTTTGAGAACATATTTCCACTTGTATATAAGCATCTCCAAATATTATATTCAAATGGGATATGTGTTACATTTATTTAATATCAACCTTATGTAATTGGATCCATACCTAATACATGGAAACACATCCCTAATCTCATTCCCACTTCTGCCCATTTTTCTCACTGTCTTCCTCACTAGGCCTTTTCAGCGATAAGCCAAGTTTCATGACCAGTTTAGCATACTTGAATTATATAACCTGATTATAAAATTATGAACACAAATTAAAAGTATCACACATCATCCTTCAATCATTTTCATGTTTTAACCTGGTAACCCTACCTGCTACATTAAAATTCCTAAAAAAGGGTTTTCATATAGCTTTCACTCACTCTTTTGATAGACCAATGCCACTTAAAGGTACCTGGGAGAGTCCTCTAGATTTTATAATCACCAAAATAGGTCATAAAAACCATTTTGAGCCATTTCCACCAAGATCTTCTATATCAAGTCATAGTTAGGGTTTTAGAGAGGGTTAAGACCACCTTATAGCCTTAACGATCATTCATAAATATTGGTCCCTTAATACAAAAAATAATGCTTAGAAAATTGAGTTAGGAACTTTCCCCAACTTCCATTAACTTTTTAGGATCTCATGCAAAGGTTTTATGTGCCAACAAGCATGATTAAATGCTTCCCAAGTCTATAAAACCTCATTTTATGCACATACAAAACCTCAAAACCACATTTCATGGTTTCTAATTTATTCTATGACCTAAAAATTAGTCAACACACTTGACACAACCTATCACACCTATAAAAATTCTCTCACGAGATGTGGAATATTTTAAACTAAACTTGACCCATCATTAGGCCACACTAGGTCTCTATGCACATTAGACCTTGAACTATCAATCACACTTAGAACTTAAACACATGTTGATACTTATTTTATTATTCTTAACACCACATTATAATGTCATAAAACCTCATACCATTCTCACAAACTAAATTTCATCCTTCATAGATCTTGATAACACATCAAAAATCCTCATTACATCAGGGAAAGGTTAGGACTAGACTTGTTACATGCTAAGGCTTAAGACCTTACCCATAAAGGTTTACATTGAAAATTCATGAGTGTTTCAACACTTCATATGAGTTATTATTCATCCTTAACCATATAATTATACCTTTTATATTTATCTTGACCTTGACATGACATCAACCTTAGAATAATTACTAGGTTACCTTCAAATTATCTCTCAATAAAGAGACAATAGGTTGCCTTCAAATTCTCTCTTATTATAGGACTCTTTGTCACATACCACTTCACCATTCATGACATAATCTTTTAATATTAAATAAATTAAAACATTTATGTCACAACATTACAAATAAGAACATACCTCAAAAATCTTCCCCTTTTTCATTGATGGCAAACACTCAAATAAAGTTGATCGTTATCATCTCCCTAAGCTGGATCCTATTCAGACTAACCTTTCTCCCAAGCTATAAATTTCTCCCCCTTTGTAATTAATGATAAAGTTTCATCTTTTAACAACTATTTGATCCTTGGACCTAGAAAAATACACATTTTCTATCCAAACAAGATCACTCTCTCTCTCTCTTTGTCAAAAATGCAACAAGATTAGGCTCACAACCAACTACTACATATTTACTTGGAAAACACACCTACTCTTAGATCATGATTGGATCCCCTTATCTTAATGAGTTATTCAAACACTATCATTAATGTGACTTTGTTTGATTAAGTCATCATGCAAATGCTTTGTAACCCATCTCTTGTACTCATATCTCCAATAGACTATTGACTGAAATTTGGATCTAAAAAAAAATACAAAACTCCCCCTAAGACCAAGCATCTTTCATGCCTATGATCACTATATGAGTGCCTCCATGAAGACTAATAGAGTCATGTATTCTCTCTTGGGTAAAACACAGGAGATTCCTAGATCTTCATGTCTTTACTAGACTAAACTTTCTTCATGATCCTCTTAGGCTTAAATTCTTCAATCTCTATTTGAATAACATTTTGACTTGGTCTATTGTCTTGGCTTCTTCATACACAATCTAAGATGATAGGGATAATTATTGGAACTCCTTTACATCTGAACTATGCTCCACCATGGCAATTAGTCCACTTGTAATTGCATACTTATCATCATTCACCTTATCTACCTTTGGTCTCCATTCACTATTTTGTCTTCCTTCTTGCACTCTAGGGGCCTCAATCTTCTTCTTTTGACTTGAGAATCCATGCTTCCAAAAATTTACAATATGACCAACCTTTTGAAAATTGAAACACGCTATTACTTTTGATGGAAACACACCATTACCCATACCTCTTGAATGATTATTCTCCTCATAGTTCCATTCATATTCATTCTTGGAGGGTTTTCTATAATGCCTTGAACTATGACCAAAATGTTTACATGAATAATAATAAACATTGAAAGGATTAGCATACCATATAGTATTACACTACCTAATAAGATTAGTCTTCATTCTTCCAACACCATCATTCCTTTATTGACCACTAACCTTTAAGGTCTAATTCTCCTTGATCACATTAGTGTTCTTATTTTGGTCTCCATTGAAACCAAGACCTATTTTATCATTAGCAATATTTTCATTAATCAGGATGTTATCTAGATCATTGGTACTCTTTTAAAACTTCACAAATGACTTTAACTTATTAAATTTTCTGATTCAACTCAGATTTCAAGTAATCTACTTTAGTTACATACCTTGCACAATTTTCTTCTTTAGCCTTTAAGCTTGCAGTCACAATCTCAATTTGAATTTCCACCTATTTGACTATTTCATCTTGTTCCTTGGAGTTGTTACTAAGTATAAATTCAAAAAAATGATTTATTCCTCATAATATTTGATAAGAGACCTCATCACCTTATTCTTCTTCTTCACCATCTTCAGTTCTTTTAGAGAATTCATCAAGTCAGCCTTAAGGTCCACCTCATTTTTTTCTTCATCTGAATCACCAATAATACCTCCAAACCACATGGACTCTTCTTGATTTTAATAGATTTTCTCCTCAACCATGAAGATAAATTCATTGACATTAGGATCAACACATTTAGGGTCACTCTCAAAATCACTTTTGTCACTCTCATCAGATGAGTTGTAGTCTTCCTTGGTGTAAAATCTTCTTTTGTTCTTGAAAAAAAATCATCACACCTTCTGAAGCTTTTCTTTCTTTTATCAAACCTATAAGACTTATTTTCATCATCATGCTCTTCATAATCCTTTTTATTATGCTTATGAAGGCACTTATTAGCAAAGTATCTAATTTATCCATAATTAAATCACTTGAAGTGCAACTTACCCTTATATTTACCTAAACCAATTTTCAACTTTCTTGCAAACATAACTATCAACTCATTATCATCAATATCAAAATCATCATTGTATTTGACTTTATTACATTATGTGTTCTTATCCTTTGACTTATTTTATACCTTGAATGCATATTCCTTATTTTCATGTCTTCCTTTACTTGTCCTCATCTCAAAGGTTGTTAGGGTGCCATGAAGTCCATCCATCTCTAACTTGTCTAGATCTTGCATCTCTTCAATATCAAATACTTTAGAATCAAACTTAGGAGTTAGAGAGATCAATACCTTTTGAAAAATATTCGACTCTTTAAATTCTTCACCTAAACCTCTTATGATGTTGACCACTTCATCAACCCTCAACAAGTAAGTTGTAATGGTCTCATCTTCATTCATCTTTAGGCTTTCAGAATATCTTCTATGGGTTTGAAATTTATCCAACTTGACCTTGGAGTATCCCTCATGGATAGTATTAAACTTGTCCCACATTTCTTTGGTATACATATAGTGCATCACATTCATAATCTTTACCTCTAATAGGCCACAAATACTACCATTCATTACTTTTGAATTATTGTAACTAGCCTTCTTACCTATTGCATTTGTAGGAGGAATAGGGGGTGCATTATATCCATCCAAATTTGATTACCAAATAGTCATGAAATTTAAATATCAAATATTTTCTCATCTTGACACTCCAAAAATCATAATTAGATCCATTTAATGGATCCTTACTTGTAGATAAACCACCTTATGCTTAACTAGCCATCTTTGCTTGCTTAGGATCTACTTTAGGATATTAGGCTTACTTCAAAGGACCTGATATGATACAAAATGTTGTACATATAGCTAATAATGGGGTGGGTGAATCAATTCCCTTAAAATAATGATTCAATTTCACATATCATTCATGAAGTATTCATTCAAATGAATACATCAATCAATGCATAAATAGTCATCCACATAAGCATATAACATATAAAAATAAGGTATATGTGGGAAAACCTCAAGGAAGATAAAATACATTGAAACATATCTTTTACTCTAGGCCTATAAGAAATTAATTAAGCTTTAGTGAGCACCAACCCCTCAATAGTCAAACACCAACTCAACTAGTCCTTTAGCAAGAACCAACTTGCAAGGAGGCACCAATCCCATAGGTAACTCAGCACCAAATCGGACATCTAGAACCTTTTATTAAATTTTGACACATTTTTATCCCTAAAATTATGATGATCACCTTATTTTACTCTTCAAACTCTTATATCTCTCTCAAACATCCTATTAGGCCTCTTCGCTCAACTAGCCCTCTTCTTGGCAGATTTAGGTCATATGGCCTTTCTCATCATCTATAGAATCACTATTATAAATTCATGAAATATTAAACAAAACTATATTATGTTACTAAAACCCTCTACCTGGTCTCAAAACTTCTATTTCATTCGCTCATTCCCTCAAATATTCTAAATAGTCAAATTACGCCTATTAGACCTTTTTATACATGACTCTTGATCTTACAAACCTTAGTAATAAAAAAGACTCTAAATACTTATATAAACCTTGTAATAGATAAAAATAAAAATTTAAAAAGTGAAACAACCACTATATAGGTCAGTTACCACTCATAAAGACCAAAACCACCATTAGGCCTAATAGAGACCTAATGCAATTAGGCCTTCTCAAGGCACACATTTCACCTTGACAAATTTGGAATATTTTGAGCCTAAATAAATGGATGAAACACTTAAAAACAATTAAATTGTTCCATTTATAATATCATTTATGTCCCCAACACTATTTATCTCATTTCACTCCTTGAACCACACCATTAGGTCTACTCATAATTAGCCCTTCTCACTGCCAGAAAGTCTACTTTGAATATTTGAGGCATACACACAACTTTGACACATGAAAATATTTAAAAAAAATTATATATATTCCATGACCTAATTTTTATCACTATGTCCATTATAATTCACCACGCTGGGAAAAATACCTCAAATTGACCACTTCCATATGCTCACTCAAAATTGTAAACAGGCCTAAAAAACCAGTCAAGAACATTTAACTTTTCACACCTTGATAAGAATTTTTAATGAATAAAAATATATTAAAATGAACCTATGATACCTGTATATAAAAAATTCATATGCATTATATTCTTCAAATCTATGCATACTGACTTAGGAACATCAATCTTACTAACACACAAAAAACTACTTGAATGCTCCAAAACACAATCATGAAAATAATGACTTAGAATAATTATAGATTCACTTTAATGAAATTTCAATAGTTTTATATGATATTTAATCATACTTATAAAATTTTTAAATGAATATATTACAAGGTCTAATATCAGTATTGGCCTTACATACCAATCTCTTACTTCACCCTATATAGACCTCACTGTGTTCGACAAGTCACTTTGTGAGTAACTTTTTACTTGTATATAAGCATCTTCAAATATTATATTCAAATGGTATATGCATTACATGTCTTCAATAAAAAACCTATGAAATTTTATCCATCCCTAATCTATGTAAACACATCCCTAATCTCATTCCCACTTTTACCTATTTTTTTCACTGTCTTCCTCACTAGGCCTTTTTAACAAGAGGCCAAATTCCATGACCGATTTAGCATATTTTAAGTCTTAACCTACTCAAAAAATTTCATGGACACAAGCTACAAGTCTCACGCATAATCCTTCAATAATTTTCATGCTTTGACCTTGTCAACCCTACTTGTTAGATCAAAAATCCAAGAAACAAGGGGTTTCTTGTAGCTTTCACTCACTCTTTTGATATACCAATGACACCTGAAGGTAACTGGGAGAGTCCTCTAAATTTTACAATCACCAAAACGTGTCATAAAAACTATTATAATCCATTTATAATAATATTTTCCATATCATGTCATAGTTAGGGTTTTAGAGAGGGTTAAGACCACCTTACAATCTTAACAATCACTTGTAAAGATTGGGACCTCAATCCAAAAAATAATGCTTGGAAACTTGATTTAAAAACCCTCCCAAACTTATACTATCTTATAAGGATCTCATTCAAAGGTTTCACTTGAAAACAAGCATAATAAAATCCTTCTTGGGTCTGTAATACCTCATTTTATGCACATAGAAAACCTCAAAACCACATTTCCCATGACTTGTCCCAGACAAAGTGGTAGAGCAAGAAATTAATACATAATTAAAATACAATGTAGATGTTTATTTGAGGAATGACATACAAGGAGCTCTATATTTGAATCCCATTAGCATCAATTGCATTCACTACACAAGATGGGAGCACCTCATTTATGTGGGCAAAATCAGAATGTATTATGCCTACAAGTTGTACCTTTTAGGTATAGGGACCCTAGGAATAATTTCAAGGAACACCTCAATAAATATGATAAAAATTTCAAAATTCCTTATGTGCATGAAACATATATCCATGATTTAAAATTCATGAATGCTCAAGATGATAGTGAAGTTATGATTAAAATGCACAATGTAGGCATGTTAATGATAGTATCTTAGAGGATTTGGTATGATCCTAAAATCACATAAGAAGATGCCAAGAGGATAGATAGGGATAAATGGAACTCTACACCAATCCATGGGTCTCCTAAAATAAGAGAAGAAAGGGAAGAGCTAATTTTATCCTCAAGTTAGACCTAATTTTAGCTAAGATTTCCACATTCCTTTGAATTTTGTTTCTTCCCCTTCAACTACAGCTAGCGCATAAATTTTAATAAGCCCTAGTAGATCTACATGCCTATTCTCTTTCACACTCCTGCCTCCACTAGCCATAGTGTAGAAAGTTTCCCTTATTTTTTGTCTTAGCGTATTGTTGACCCTTTATCACCAACTTCTTCAAAATCACAACTAACACCTTCACCCATGACTACATCCATTTCCACCTCACTTCAACCTTCTACTCTTATGGCCCCTTCATCTTCCATTCTACCCACTTCAAAACCATTTGTTACTCCTCCCTAACCTCTAAGGAGCTATCAAAGGAAACAAAGGACTCCTCATATGTTTCCTAAGGTCACACAAGAAGAAAATATGCCTTATAAAGTATTATTTATTATAGGAGCACCTCTCTATGAAGAGTCTAAGTGGGATCCCAAGGAGGAGAAAAGAGAAATTAAATAAGAAAAAGGAAACAGGGTGCATGTAGGGGAATAACACATTGAAACTAAAGATTATAATGAATAAGAAGAGTCGTTATCTGAGGAAGACACACAACCCTTGGGGACTAAACTTTCTGAGGATATATAAAAATACTTAGGAATAAATTTAATTTGAAGAAACAAAGATAGGTGGAGGTCCTGAGGGGGCTAAGTAGGAAATAATTGACTCAATGGGAATTGAGTTGTTATTATTAAAATAAGGAGATGCAAAAGATAAGTGGATACTAAATATGCAAAAGATAATGGGATATTGAAAAAAAAATCTTAGCTCATGGATCATTGTCAACTACACCACCTACCTCTCCAACTTAGGCTACTTTAGAAACAACTACAGTAATAAATGTTCCCCTAATTTCATTTTAAACTAGAAGTACCCAAGTCTTGGATTATTTGGTAACTTCTTTGATTTCTACCACTACAATAGGTATCAATCATTCTTTATATTATTTGATCCCATTGGATAAGTTTTAAGCATCAATAATTCTAGTGTTGCCTACCATAACCCAAGGTCTTATAATTTGGGCTTTTCTTCCTCTTTATCAATCTACTAAGGAATCTCCTACCACTTTTCTTTATACTAGTGTTACTCACACATTAGTTATAGGTTATATGCAAAGCCTTATTAATAACCATGTAGTTTATTATTTTTTCAGTCAAGCTGACCCACAACATATAGATCCAAAGAAATAAGTACATTTTGAAAATCTAGTCGCTACTTCCATTTTTTATACATACGTTACACCTCTCAATATATATACACAATTGGATATGTCAGTTATCCAAGCCACCTCAATAGACTCATCTAGGTTTTTAGTCTACAGGGCACCAGGTAAGATAAAATATATCATTAATACACAAGCCCATAAAAAGGTCACTAACTAGAAGAAATTCATTCCTTCCTAGAGCTACCTACATCACCTACTTTAAATTAGCCTATTTCAGTTTTATTGTGTCCCCTAGGGAAATCTCTTTCTTCCACCCCTACATAGAGTAAGTAGAATCATAAGTTATGATGTAGGTCCCCTCATGGATTCAAATGTTATAAGAAGAGGAATAAAGTAGGTAGGATTTAATAATTACTGAGTAGCCAATAATGGGATTCCATTTTGATAGGCAAACAAACACATTGATAAAGGTAAAGAGCAAAATTGTAGTGGCAGAGGGGGAAACATGGAACTAGAATAGAGAGATTACATTTTCTCTCTAACAAAGAAGAGAAAGATTAATCCCATGGATTTAGATGAATATAAGGAAGATCCATATGTTTAGGAGATATGATCAATCAAGGTAAAAATTTTAATAGGCAAATATCATTCAAATGCCTAGGTAAATTGTAGATAATATGTAGAGTGTAACAAATAAGTTGTATGTTATTCTTAATGCAATAAGGTATGTGAAGGCTAATTCTCAGCCTAAATCAAAATATGTGTCCCGATTATATAATAAATTAAGGATATAAAGGGTATACTTAATATTTTGGGTAGGTGATAAGAACATATCCTACACCCATTTTAATTTAATAACTATCCTATAAGTTTCATGGACATAGAGTCACATAGCTACCAAGAGGGATAATTTACTTGATTGGCATTGAGAGGTACAAACCTTAATGAAACAATTAATTATCCAAGAAACAAGGACCATCTCTATTTTGAAGCATATGATAATAGTACATATAAACACTCTTCTTAGGTAGTTGGTTATCAAACCCATTTATGAAGGTCTGCTCAAAGTTTCAACCAATAGCTTTCAAGCCAAAATTGAGAGAATTGTTTACAATAACAATGAGGAAATCATGAAGCTAATACATTTTTCTAAGGGGAGGGTCACTATAAATGATACTTTGTATGTAGAAGTTAAGGCCATAATTATTCTACACAAAAAATAAATTGATAAGATCCCATAGTTTTTCAAGAGGCCTCTTCTTGATTTTGAAACCATTATTATCAATTTTTAGCATAGTCATGCCTTGTACTTTCAGATGGAGGTATAAAAATAATAAATTATTATTAAAATAATACCATGAACACCTCCATAAAGGACTCAACCTCAGGGCCCAAAGTACGTAGTAGTGTAAACTCAAATTGGGCTTGCTTATGTGCCACTCACCACTTTTGTTGTAGTGAAACTACTTCTATGGATACCATAGCTCACACAATACCTCTAATTATTGTGATGGTGCCACCAGTACCATTGTTCACTTCAATCACCATTAAAGTTATAAATATAGCAATGTAAATTTAGGATTATATTGTGCATGTTTCATATTTAGGTAGTGCCACATCAACACTATAGTTATTTTGAGAATAGATATCCATGTCTAAATTATAGCTTAAGTCTTTTTTTAGCAAGACTATTTATTGTATCTATTTGGATGAAGACTATTATTCATGATTATATTATATACATGCATATCCAATGTAGGAGCATCACTACCAAAGGGGAGATTTTTTTTTTAAATAAGTTTTAGAGGTCTTAGGAAACAATAATAGACCATTTTGAGGTCCTAACAGTTAGTTTTAAGTTGAATTTGAGCATTTGGCAAGTTTCCCGACAAAAAGGCTAATTCAAATTTTCAAATTTAATAATTATAAATATATGCATATTTAGGTCAGGATTATTTATCTAAGGTATTATATATTTTATATTATTATAGTATAATTTTTAGTTATCTAAATATTTTAATAAGGCAAAATGAAATTAAAGATTGACAAGAAAATTCATTTGGCAAGTTGAGAGCAAGATGGTTGAGGTGGTTTCAAGGTAAAGATATAAATTCCAAGCATAGTAATCAAATGGATATACATAGAAGCTATAATTTAGGAAAAACTAATACCCTAAATAAGTATAAAAAGGACAAACAACTCATGATTTGATAAAGAGTTGAGAGAGTTAGTAATCTACTTATAGGTGACAGTCAGTCCAGGGGTTTGTATGTAAAAGAGTGTGATTTTATTGATAAATGGAAGGAAGATATTTGTTTGAATATTTTTTATTTATTTTTAATTTTATGTATGAGTAATAATATAATGCAATTTATTGTGGTCTTGTATTCACTTTTAATCTCTTTTGCTTAAATCCTTCTCAAACCCCTTTTTTCATACATAGTCAAAAATATAGTGGTTTTGTTTCACATAGAAATATTTACATGAGTCAAAGTTGGTGATTAAAGGAGTTTAATTATGTTTTATATTCCTATTAAAATTTTTAATATTATTAAATATTTCATATCCTTTATGAATTCTCAATTTGAAGCTCTCAACTTCTTCATACACAATTAAACACTAGCACAGGGGTTTTAATACAAAAAAGCATGTAGCTCAAAAAGTAACTAGCCAAATCCTTATAAATATTGAGGTAATTTCATTTATATGTTTTATAATGTATTTTAATTGATTTAAATTCAAAAATAATCTATAATTCCTATTTTAAATGACTATATTCTCTCAATTTGTAAGTGTTAACTATGTAGATCCAGTATAGAGGAGAATTGATTGATTTATCTTAGTTTGAGGTCTAAATATCATAATTGAGTATTTTTATAACTATATAACCATTTTAATATACTATAATAAATTATTTTCAGTCATATAATTTTTGAATTGAGTCAAAATTTATCAATAAGTTGAAGTAGGCCAATAAAGACTTAGAGTAGCAAGGTTACTATTGAGATTAACTCCTTAATAAACTAAACAAATTGGTTTATCATTTCTATAAATAGTCTATAAAAATATTATAAATATTTCAAGAAGTTTTTGAAGTAAGATAAAAAGTAATAGCATATTTTGAAACCCAAATTAGGCCTAAAATAAATATTGTGGCAGAGTTAGTGCAAGAGCAATCTTTTGATAAGTTTGGAAATATAATTAGAGTATTGAACTTATGTTGGTATTATATAATTTATTTGAGTATATTTTATCATTTTTAAGTGACCAATGGAATAAACAAAGTTAAAGGGGATAATTTCTTCAAGATACAGTCCCTGAAAGATAACATTGTATCAGCGCTTAAGACTAAGACAACTTTTTTAGTGCTTAGTAATCTAATTAGAGTTTTGAGTTTATATATGAGTCTTGTATCATTGATATAATTTTATAATAGTGTTTATTTGATGAAAATTCAATTGTATTAATAGAATAGGGTAGTTTTATACCTTGGAGGACATAATTAGATGTAGTAGGCCTATTTACAAGTCTGAGACATTATTTGAGTTTGGAATGTTGAAATTACTTGTGACCTAAAGGATATAAATTATATTGAGTTAAATAATTTATAACCCTTATATCTCTATCCAAATTTTCACTTGAGTTTTTTATGGGATCAATAAGGATCTTATTCAAAGTAGATCATTGTTTTAAATATAGTACCTTGTTTAAGGTTAAAGTGAAGGTGTCTTTTTATCAAGTTTAGTCATTAAAGTATTTGAGTCATTAAAGTATTGAAATTATATAATTGGTGTTTCAATACAAATATTAAAAATTATCTTTTTATGAAATTTAAAGAAATAGTCAAGATGTAGAAAGGTCTAGTTTTACAAGTAGTTTACTAAAAGTATTAGTGAAAAAATAAAGGGAAAGTAAGTGGACCACTTGTTGTGACATCAAGTGGTATTATAGATCATACGACTTGAAATAAATATTTTATTGTACTTCAATTTAAGATAACCCAAGGAGGATAGAAAGCTATTCAAGATAAGCTTATAGAGATGGCACTTAAGATTAAGGGTGTAAAGAATGGTCAGAGAAGTCAATCAACATAAGAATAAATGATGACGGAGTTGAGAAACATCAAATAACACTTGAAAATAATGTAAAATACATAGAGAAGAGGTATTACATGGGGATACATCAGTGATGATGATGTAGAACCACAAGAATATACATTAGCAGCAGAGGAGCAAGAAAGTACAGAAGAAAGACTTGTAAAGGCAATTGTTAAGGTAAGTACAAAAGACTAATTTTAAGTTCTCATATATTATGGTAATATTAATGAAGAAGGGTTTATATATTGGATAAACACTATAAATAATAAATTTGACTATGAGAATGTGGATGAAGATAAAACAGTGAAGTTTGCTAAGACAAGGTTAAGAGGACCTGCATCATTATGGTGGGATGCAACACATAATGATAGAGTAAAGAAAAGTAAGCATAATATTACCTCATGGGATAGGATGGTGGATAAAATCAAAGGTAATTTTATACATATATATTATTATATTAATCTTTTTAGGAAACTTCAAAGTTTAAAACAAAGAGATTTGTCGATTAAAGAGTATACTGAAGAATTCTATAGATTGATCATAAGAGTAGGTCATATTGAAGAGGACATGGATAAAGTAGCTAGGTATGTAAATGGTTTAAAATTTATTATTTAGGATCAAATAACTTTTTTGTCCTCTAGAATATTGGAATAAGTCTATCAGCTTGCACTCAAAGTAGAAGAAAAGTTGAGCAAGATTACAAAAGACAAGAGTAATTACTTCAGAAAAAAGAGGTATCATGGTGAGAGCATATAGTTTCATGGATAAAATAGATCACCCCTTCAAATAAATCTCAAATCTCAAGAGGATATCATCCATACAAAATAATAATGTTCTATCTAGAAGGTAAGAAAGGTTTTTTTTGGCAGGGGTAAAAGTCATGAATTTGATCATAACCCTTACGAATTCCCAAATTATGGTCAAAGAAGTCATGTTAATCAATTTTTTCAACATTAAAATGAATAAAGTACAAGGTCAAATAAATAACCTAAAAGGATTAGATTATTATTGATGGATAGGATGCTTCCCAAGCTAAAGGAGACAAATGCAGAGTTAGTACAAAGACAAAGCTTATTCAAGACTACATGCAAGGTGAAAGGTAAGTGTTTTCAAGTCATTACTGATAGTGGGAATACTGATAATCTGGTATCTATTGAGATGGTTAGTAAATTAAATTTGAAGAAGGTACATCATCCTAATCCTTATAAAGTGTCTTGGTTAAAAAATGGCCATAATTTTTTTAAATGAACAATGCAGAGTATAATTTTAGATTAGAAGCTACAGAGATGTGGTATTATGTGATGTAGTACAAATGGATGTTTATCATATTCTTCTAAGTAGGCCATGGAAGTATGACATGAAGGCTTTCCACGGTGGAAATAAAAACACCTATACTTTTGAAAAAGGACAAAAGCATATACTCCTATCACTAAAAGAAGAAGGAAAAATAGCAAAGGGTAATGATAAAGTATTGGTATTAAATAATAAATAATTTATGACATAAATAGAAGAAATAGAGATGAATGACATCAATCAAGATTTTTTACAATAGGTAAAAGAAGATGAAGAAGGTAATACAATAGTTAATGCAACTAATGAGGTATTTGATTCTCCTTTAGAACATCAGGATTTATTTGATGAGCATATGAATGTTGAGACTAATGAACTTGTTAATGATTTTTTTTATTAATAAGCAACACAACTCCTCCAAGATAATCTATTACAAAAGTTTGTCAGAAGATATTGTCATGAAATAAAATGGAAAATAAAAGGTGTTTAGTAAGTAACATGAGGAGGAGGAAGAAAAGATTGCTTTAAGAAACAATAAGAGGATTTCATATGAAAAACCTCTAATTGAGGTTATAAATAGATATGATCAAGTTTTAGATGAAATAAATAGCCCATATGAAGGAGGAAAGGAAAGATAAAAGACCAAGAAGAAGTTCATCTTGTAAGTTGTTTCGACTACCATCTATTTGGTAGTCATCATGGTGATAGGAAATAGGTCTCAAGAACCTAAAAAATAATTATATTTCTATGATATTTTTATTTTATGTGAAGGAATAGGTATAACAATGAAAGATAGAGAAATATTGGAGATAATAAGTACAATAATAAATGAAGGAGATGTTTTAAGTTTGAAAACAATCATACCATATGGAAGACACAAGAAATAAAAGAAAAAGATGATATGTTGCATGAAAGAGCTAGGAGAAATTCAATATTTTTAAGAAGATCCAAAGAAAATAAACATCATGCTTCAAAGCAAATGCATCAAAGTCAAAATTAAAGGATGTGTCTTCAAACTCAAAGTAGTATCACACCAACAAGACAAGATTTAGGATCTAGGAGGAAATTTGAAATCAAGTAGAAAAATGATCAATGTGAAAAATGACATCAATAAAAACTAGAAAAGGAAGACAAACAATCATGGAGCAATATAAAGTATTCATAAACAAAGTTTATGAAGAATTATTTTGAACCTCAATATATTGATGGAAGAGCATCACTTACAAAGGGTCAAATTTGTCTTTTTATAAGTCTTAGAGGTCTTAGGAAATAGAAATAGACCATTTTGAGGTCCTTAGAGTCAGATTTAAGTTGAATTTAAGCCTTTGGTAAGTTTCCCAACAAAAAGGCTAATTCAAAATTTCAAATTCACTATTTGTAAATATATGAATATTTAGGTTATGATGAGTTATGATGAGGTATCTAAGGTCATAAATATTTTATAGGATTCTATTGGAAGTTTGAGTTATCCAAAGATTCTAATAAGGCAAAATGAAATTAAATTATGTACAAGAAAAGTCATTTGTCAAGTTGACAGCAAGATGGTTAAGGTGGTTTCAAGGTAAAGATAGAAATTATAAGCATATTAATTAAATGGATATACATATAACCTATAATGTAGGAACACATAAGACCCTGAACAATTATAAAAAGGACAAACAACTCATGATTTGATAGAGAGTTGAGAAAGTTGGTAATCTACCTGTAGGTGACAGTCAGTCTAGGGGTTTATATTTAAAAGAGTGTGATTTTCTTGATAAATGAAAGGAAGATATTTGTTTAAATCATTGTATTTGGATTTTTATTGTATGAATGAGTAATAATCTAGTGCAAGTTACTATGGTCTTGTATTCAATTTGAAGCTCTTTTGTTTAAATCCTTCTCAAACCCCTATTTCCATATAGAGTCAGACATATAGTGATTTTGTTTCACATAAAAATATTTACATGATTAAATTTTGGATATTGGAGGAGTTAAATTATGTTGTATAAATATTATTATAATTTTTATGATTATTAAAGAGTTCATATCCTTTATTAATGCTCAATTTGAAGCTCTTGGCTTCTTCATACACAGTCAAACCCTAACATAGGGGTTTTAATACAAAAAAGCTCATAGCTTGAAAATTAACCATACAAACCCTTCCAAATATTGAGGGAAGTTTATATATACATTTTATAAGGTATTTTAATTTATTTAAATTTTAAACTCCTCTTATAATTCCTGTTTTATATGATTTTGTTCTCTTAACTTGTAGGTGTTAACTGTGTAGATCCAGTAATGAGGAGAATCAATTATTTTATCTTGGTTTGAGCTCTAACTGTCACAATTGAGTATTTTATTACTATATTACCATTTTACGATAATAAAGTAAAGTTTTTTCATTCATATAATGTTTTAATTGAGTGAAAATTTATTAAGAAGTTGAAGTAGGCTAGTAAAGACCTAGAGTAGTAGTGTTACTATTGAGGATAACTCCTTAAGAAACCAATTCAACAAATTAGTTTCTCATTAATATAAGTAGTATATAAAAATATTATATGTATTTTAATGAGTTTTTGAAGTAATATAAAAATTAATAGCATCTTTTTCAAACCCAAATCAGGCCTAAAAGAAATATTATGGTAGAATTAGTACAAGAGCAGTATTTTGATAAGTTTGGAAATCTAGTTAGAGTCTTGAAATTATGTTGGTCTTATATAATTTATTTGAGTATATTTTAGTTATTTTTTAAATTAAAAAGGGTATAAAAAAATTTAATGGGGAGAATTGATTCAAGATATAGTCCCTAAAAGATAATACTATATCAATCCTTAAGACTGAGACAATGTTTTGAGGACTTAGTAAACTAATTGGAGTTTTGATTTTATCTATGAGTCTTGCATCATTGATATAATCTTCTCATAGTTTTTATTTGATTAAAAATTAAATTTCATTAAGATAGTATGGTGGTTTTAGACCTTAGAGTACTAAATTAGATGTAGCAGGCCCATTTGCAAGTCTAAGACATTATTTAAGTTTAGAGTGTTGATATTACTTATGACTTGAAGGATATAAATTAGATTGAGTCAAATCATTGATAAACCATTATAACTCTATCCAAATGTGAACTTGAGTGTTTTATGGGATTAAGAAGTATCTTGTTCAAATTATATCATTGTTTTGAAGATAGTACCCTATTTAAGATCAAAGTGAAGGTGTCTTTTTGTCAAGTTCATTTATTCAAGTATAGAGAGTAGATCATTGGTATTTCAAGACCAATATTAAAAAGGATATTATTTTGAAAGTTAAATAGATATTAAAGATATATAAATGTCTAGTTTTTAAAACAATTTACTAATATTATTGGTGTAAAAACAAAGAAAAAGTAAGTGGACCACTTGTTGTGACATCAATATCATGCATGAATTTTGACATGGTTTATTTTCAAACAATTTAATTTTATAATTTTAATTGAGAGATGAGGTGTCCCAAACCAAAGATTATATATACTTGTATCTTCCTAATTCCAAAGGGAGGATAATTTTGGCTAGTTGGATGTTATAATAAACTATGAGGATTGCTTTGCAATTTTTGTCTTAACATGCAAATGTTGTGCTTCTCCAAATTAGTGATTCTTTAAAGAAGTCCCATAATTATAGTATTTTAGTATTTGGATTGTAAATAAGTGTTTTTTTAATATATTTATTCATATTATGTAGTATCTAATTTGAATACTTTGTGTGCAATAATCATAATCTGCCTTTATAGATGTGCAATTTCAATCTCATAAACGCAACAACATTTGATTATGTTCACTAAAGTTCATTGTAGTATTATTTACTTATATTATTAATTATGTTTGAATTGATGTGTGATAATATTAACTTCCAACAAGAATTGGTTTTTTGATTACTTATCCAACCCCTAATTCAAGATATGGTCTAGAAAGGTTTCATCTTATCTAGATTCACAAAACCTTTTTTTTTGCCCTACCGTTCTTCTTTTTTTGAGTTTATTTTGATCTTTCCCACCTTAGGTTAGACTCACCATAAATCCATCCATCTCAATTAGGTATATACTCACATCATATTTGATCCATTTGAGGTAAAAAACTACTTTTTTCACTACTATTTGACCATCAAGTTATTTATAAAACCCAATAACTTGCAACTCATACCCTAGTGTGAATATTTTTAATTGATCCTAAGAAATTAGAGGTTACATTATAAGGTTACCTAGTGTGCATAAAAATCACATCAACAAGAATTTAGTTAGAAATAGGAGGGCCACTTTTAATTTCATTAAAAAGATCACTTGAGTTGCATTGGATATACTTAGAAGACTAACAAGGTCCACCTCAAATACTGGCATGTTATTCCCACATTTATAAATCTATAGAAAAGTTAGGTCTGATAGAGGCCCAATCTTATTACCCAAATATAATATCTCATCTTCCTCAATTCATGATGGCCCTAGCTTGGTTAGTCATCTCTACCATTGTTTTTCCTGAAGACATGCATGATTTGCCTAGAAACCCTAAAAATTATATTCCTTCTTTTTCTTCCTTGGGAGGGAAGACTATTGAGGAACATATAAAGGCTTTTAAGAATGATTTAGGTATACTAAATGTAACCCACAAAGATGTGGCATACATGATCTTCCCTTTTACCTTGCAAGATGGTGCTTATGATTAGTTCCTTAATATCCCATAAAATTTGAGTACATCTTGGAATTAATGTCAAAATACCTTTTTTGTCATAGTTTAGATATATCAATAGTCCAAGCATAGTATACCAACACTTTAAAAGCATGAATAAAGAACCCAATGAGACAATTAAATCATTTAACATAAGATTCAAAAATATGTATAGCTGAGTTAAAACTACCTACAACCCTAATTAATTTTTAACCCTTGAAATGTATAAGAATGCTTTGGCTTTTATGATAATTGTATTCCTCCATGGGGAACCTAATATCACTACATTTCCACTAGCCTATGTTGAGGCTATTAACATTGATAGATTTTGGGCCCCTAAATCTAGTTTGTTGAAGTTTTCACACCAACCTAATATCCACCTTGATGCATCAAGTTATTTTGTCAATAAGTTATCCTAATGGTTTTGATAGCCAACTAGAGGATATAGTTCAAAACATGCACCAGATGGCCAATGGCTAACCATCTCTCACATAATCAACAAAGATCTAAATACAAATGGTAAGTGGAGCATAGGAATCATAGGGTCATGAAGCTAGTAGTTATGATGGAAAAAATCCTACTTAGCACTCACTTACAGCCTCCACCCTAGAAAATATGATCTTGAAGGCCTATATAACGAGCTCAAGCTATATAGATAAAAATGATGGAGAATTATAGTGGAGTTCTAGTGGAATAGTTTTGGAAGCATGCCCTATAAAATTAGTTTTAGTGGCCATTAAGGCTTAGATATAGAATGGATCCACCTTAGATCTAATTGTATGTGCCTGAGTTTGTTTGTAAACCTCTAGGTTGTGGATAGTATGTCTTTGTATGTAAACTCTTATTCTAGACTTTGAATAATGAGTAATGGCATTACTTTAAAAAGCATTTGAGTTTGTCTGGTTCACATGTCTTATAGTATTGTTATGGGATGCAAGTTTTTGTGTGATGTCAAACTTTTGATTAATTATGTGAACTAAAGTTCATGTGTTTTGTTGGTTTTGTTATTTTAATGTATTCTCTATATTTTCATGATGTCATCATCATCTTACATGTAAAATGAGTATAGATGTGTGCCCAAGAACCCAATGCTTTTTTAATTTGCATATATTTAGTATGGAGAATAACTTGAATCAAATTAGTCTTACAACCCACTAAGCACCTATATGACCCTAGGATTACCCTAAGAAAGGCCTGCACATATGGGTCTACCCCAGTGCTAAGGTCACATTGCATTGGTTGAACCCCGCCTTTTTTAAAGCCTCATGTCATGGC
Source organism: Torreya grandis (assembly GCA_037957365.1). Classification (NCBI taxonomy): domain Eukaryota; kingdom Viridiplantae; phylum Streptophyta; class Pinopsida; order Cupressales; family Taxaceae; genus Torreya; species Torreya grandis. Next base: position 389,295 of record JARHVA010002931.1, on the reverse strand, counting down.
ATAACTAGCCCATTATGGGCCCTAGTTTCTTCTTAGTTGTGCTTTGGGTGAGTGCATAAGGCATGTGCCTTATTGGATTGATGTTGGTGTAGCTGAGTGTTTAAATGTTGAGTGAAAAATGAGTTATCCCATACTTGAGCTTGTTTTCAAAAAACTCCTATACTTTCACAATAATTTGGTTTTGTTGTCAGGACCCATGTTGAATTTTGTTTCTATGATGGTAGGATAGAATGATGTATCAACTTTATCTTGAGAACATTGAGCACTGGCTACATCAAGTGAAAAATAGTTTTGTGTAGAAGAATCTAACTTGTAAAGGATAAAATCCAAGAAAATAGATTTAGGATAACCTATATGATGCTTTGTACAAGGTCTTTTTTTATGAGTTACCTGAGCATGTGTACAAGTAGTTGGATACATAGCAACCCATATATGATTAAGCTATAGATGACACTATGAGTGAAAAAATAAGTGCTTAGAAAGGCTTGTGACCTAGGATGTTACCTAGACTAGAGTGGTGGATAAATGTTGGAAAGGAGCTTTGAATATATATGTTCATGAGTTCATGGTATCAACTTATTTTTTTCCTAAGGAATAAAATTATCAATTCTTGCTTGACCTTAGAGGCACATTCATGAAGGAGCTTGGCACAAAGCTTAAGAATCTAATGGTTGTTTATGGTTTTGAAACTTTGGTAATAGAAGGCTAAAATCCTTTCACGTCTAAACTACATAAAGGGTAAGAAGAGGATGTGTAGGTGAGGAGTGATGGAAGGAGATGATATAATTGAACCCTAAGATCTCAAAAGATAAGCCTATAATAAGAGATACCACCAATTAATGAAGGATCTAGATTATGAAAGTGTTGAGAGGACCCAAAATGAATGGGAAGGGTATGGGGATCTCTTGAAAAATAGAAACATGAATATGAGAGGTATAATGAGTGATAGACTAAGCTCGACACTTGACAAATGTGGAATTCATTGAGCTATACAGAATTTGGTGAGTGTAAATATGCTTGATGAATCTATCCTATTTGAACCTATGAAACATGTTCATGCACTAGATCTCCCACTTGAATATAGTATATAAGTGATTGTTTACCCTACCAACGCCTTAGATCTTAGATAATTTGTAGACTTAAATTGTAACTTTATTATTGAAAAGATTATTCCATACAAGGAGGTGAGTGAAACTACCTCTAGTCCATTGAGTAAAAGCTCACCATAACATAACTTAAATGAAATCATACCAACATAGCCAATGTTAGCAATGCAAGGTGGGAAATAGACCAAAAAAAGTGGTCCAACACCACAAACAAGTAGCACAACACTAGTGGCATCGGTTGTGCTAGTAGGAATGATAGAACTAGTGCTTACCACTAAGGGTAGAGATGTTGGCAGACACCTGCTAAGAAGAGGAAGTAACATTCTTAGTAAAATAGGACCACTACTAGGAGGGTAGGCACTAGGGGACAAGATCCATAAGTACCATTTTCACCTGTATATTAGATCTATTATGAGATGGCTATGCACCTCCCAGAGTATCATGACATGTAAAATGCTATAGAACATGTGTTGAAGTGTGAATTATAATGACATGCATGAGGAATAACCCATTCAAATTTTAAGGCTACTCAGTTTTTAACCACTTTAATTGATCATGCCCATACCTGGTAAAAAAAATTTGATCCTAACCAGGCCATGATTTACTATGATACCTTGAAGGATGCATTCTTGAAGGAGTTTGACATCTTGAAGTTCAAATAATAGAGCATTATTGTGCTAAAATAAATTACCCAAAGACTCATAGAGAGTGTGAAATTATACAATATATGGTTCAAAACTCTCTTGTTGAAGATGTCATATGATATTCACCTTTTCAACATGCACATTGGTCCATTGGGGGGTTGCTCCTACCATTTTGAATGATGTTTTCCATGAAAACTTTTATAGACCCTTAAGAAGCACTCGAAGCCACACTTAGAGCTAAGGTAGTCAAAAGTGCATACATCAAGATCAGCCCATTCATAGAGGCATGTATTTCTTTTATGGCATTATAGCTCTAAAATCGTACCACCAACTCTACACATGACACTCAAAGTGGACAGTGGTGCACCGACTATGAAGTAGAAGGCCATAATAGAACTAATTGCCCATGAAGGAATGTGAAAATTATAATTCTAAGTTGTAAAGTCTATTTAGAAACACATGACATGCAAAACTACCTTTTATTACAATGTGTGATCCAACTTAGCACAATAATCTATTATTATTTTGTGACATTTACACCCATAACACTACTAACTACTGGGTGATTGATGAAATACATAAAAATATAAAAATGGATGTGAAATACGCTACAAAATCTATTAGAGGAAAGCAAACCAAGGGAATGATGGATACAACCAATAGAATGTAGGCTTTAGGATGCAATAAGGCACCATAGGGCAAGGTGGAGAATATAGTGGTGGAAGGTTCCAATTGCACTCATGTTATAAGTGTGGCTCAACAAATAATTATCAACATGATTTCCCTACACATACCACTTGTGGGTATTTTCAAGGGCCCCATAAGGTTAAAGAATGCCCTGACCTTTACAAAAATTTGACCCAAGGAAGCCCTACTGTAGACAAGGACATAAGGATGATTAAAAAGGAGTCAAAGATGAAAAAATGGACCCCAAAGGCTTAGCCTAAATGCATAGTGGAAGTCAAGGTGCTTGAAACCACTCAAAGTGGGCTCACCAGTCAACTACCAATTGTGTCAATACATGATTTTTTCTCTAAGTATGGGGATAAGGATCAAAGTGAATGCATAACATGGTCTGAACCAAAATTTATGACTTATTTAGACCAAATGCACTAAAAGGACATATTATATCATGCTATGAGCATAATCCAAAACTTTTAAATAGAGCTCTAATTAGTGTGGGACCTAAAAGCATAGACTATTATCATTTAGAAGAAGCAAGATAGTTGAGATGTTGAAGTACAATAATTGACCAAGATCTTATGCCTCTTGTAGACTGAGGGTATGTTGCCTCTATTTAATAAGTTACTCCTAGAATATGTAGGTAAAAATCAAGTCAAGGTCATCACTCCATACATGGAGATGGTATGAGAAGTTTGGCACACTCAAAATGTTAAATATGACCAAGAACTTATGGTGGATACCATTATTGATGGTTGGTCTATCTATGAGGTTCTTGTAGACATAAATGTTAAGGTCGACATCTTAATGAAGACTACTTGGGAGAAAATGGGTAGCCCAGCTTTGATACCTTCCCCTCATGTGCTCTTCATGGCCAGTAAGACCCAAGTGTAGCCTATTATAATTATCAAAAGTGTAGTTGTAGATATGATGGGCACCAAATTCTAGGTTGACTTTGACATAATAGAGTTATTGGAGTAGGAAAACTACCTGATAATTTTTAGAAGGATATATTGTTGTGAAAATAATGTATATATGCATTTCAAAAGGTGATACATGACCTTTGAGAATGAAATTAAGAGAGTAGTCATACCTCTTTCAAATGACCAAGGACCCCCTATATCAAGAGCATGTGTATTAAGGATGAAATCAATCATATCTATAACATCATATAACAAGGCATCAAGACCTTAGATCTAAACAATCAAATAATCCTCTCTTTGGAGGATGGACAGTTAGCTTCAAACACCATAGATGTTATTTGTAATTGATGGGTTGAAGAATCATATGAGAAATTTTGTTGATATTGTTTCTTGGTATGAGTAAAGGCTCTAAAACTAGTAAACATAGGTTGTATATAGATTGATTGTGATCCTAAATTATGGATCCCTTATTCCAAGACAAGGGGTAAAATATTGTTCCATATCAGTAAGGGCAAGCATACTACACTCCCAAGATATGAAATAATTAATTGGGTATAACACTATGTCTATGACATTGAGTTATGCATACCAAAGGAGGTGGATAGAATGGGTGTATTGGTGTACACTTTAAAAAGCACTACCACTCATTGGTGGGTGGTGTAGAAGCCTAACTTTCAAACTTAGTAGGATGTAAAATTTACACCAAATTTAGAAAAAATAATCAGGACTTGGACATTTTAGCCTGATCAGATGACTCTAATCCCATAACACATGTACGACTTTAAGAAGAAACATAGATTACTAGTGGTAAAGATGCCCCAAGAAAACCAATGGGTGCAAACCTTATATAGAACCTTAAAGGCTTGGGTGTGGTTTTAGTACATAGTAAATGAAATGTGCCATGAAAAAATAGACTAGGATGCACTTAAGGAGTAGTTTGTTCATACCTTCTCATTTTCTTCATAAAATCTTGAACTAATTGAACCAGTATAGATAATTTAAAGTTTAGTATTTGATGACACTTCTATATTAGAAGAGATCCTAAGGGACATGTTTGGTGAAATGAGTTAGCATTCCCAACCTTCTTTAAAGAATAAATTATAAATAATGACTCTATCGATGAAGATGATGACACTTGAAAAGTATATAACTAGAATAATTTGGCTAGAGATATGAAGTTAGTGTATCAAATTAAGGATGACACCCTAGAATAAAAATACCCTACCCATATTTGGGTAGAGACAATTTAGGGTAGTAGATAGGTCATTGATTCACACTAGGAGAAGCATGAACATTACTAGGTGTTGTTAAAAACTACTAAGGTAGATATTAGCTCAGAGGGGGAACCCAAAATTTCCACTTTGGGCACATATTGGTCTGACATGGAATTGGCACATATTATTGATCTACTAAGAAAATTCCAAAACCTATTCCCATGAAACTATAAAGATATGAAAGGTGTCCACCCATCCCTTGGGAAGATGGGCATTAAAGTAGTCAACAATGCAAGACCAGTAAAGAAGTGACCCTACATAATGAACCTAAATCTTCATGTAAAATTCAAAACTAAGATTGATGGCATGTTATCCATAATAATTATTTACCCAATGTAGGAGTCTAAATGGGTCATCCCCATGGTCATCAACATAAAAAAGGACATGTGCATTCAAATTTGTGTCGACTATAATATGTTGAAAGTCACTTGCATGATCGAACCCTTCCCAATTGTAGTCACAGATGAAGTATTACATGGTGTTGTAGGTGTAAAATATACACATTTATTGATGGATTTTTAGGTTTCCATCAAGTCCAAATCAAGGAGGAAGATAATCTTAAAACCACCTTTTGTGATCGAGTGGGGATGTTTTGTGTATAACATGATGCCCTTTGGGTTGAAATATGTGCCATCCATTTTCTCCTAGGTGGTGATCACCACATTCAAAGACTTTATTCACAAGTTATTTCAAGTTTATATAGATGATTTGATAGTGTATATGTTGGTAAAATATCACTATGATAATTTGTGCCTAATGTTTGAAAAGTTCCACCAATTATAAATCTCTTTGAATCTTAAGAAATATATTTTTATGATGTCATTTGGCACATTGCTCAAGCACATCATTTGAAAGGATGGTGTATTCATTTATCCATCTAAAATTTCAATCATCCTTCAACTTCAAACTCTATCAATATAGAAAGATGTCCACACCTTTGTTGGACATTGTGTCTATTACAGGAAGTTTATAAAGAATTATGCTAAGTTTGTTTCACCACCAGAAGAACTATTATAGAAGGATGGCCAATTCTCTTGGGGTATGGCATAGGAGGATGCTTTCAATACCCTAAATATAAAGCTAAAAATTACATTGATATTATAATTTATTGATTGGGTGACTCCATTCCATGTCCATGTTGATGCCTTTGGTACTACAATAGGCACCATTTTAGCCCAACCAAGAAAAGGGAAAATGGATCATCTTATTTATTTTTCAAGTAATAAATTGACCAAGGTAGAATAAAATTACAACATGACTAAGTGAGGTGCTTGATATGGTCTACACCTTGTATGAAATTAGATAGTGTTTATTAGTGACCCTATTTATCTTCTTTACTATCACGAGGTGCTTAAGTACCTAGTGAACAAGCCCATTTTGCACAGGCACATTTTTCAATTGATAATATTATTTTAAGAGTTTAAATAATCTATTGTCATCAAGCCTAAAAATTAAAACTCAAGCCTAAACCATTTGTCTACATCAACTCTGGAGATACATTAGTGTTAATTGAATATGATATGTCTGACACATAACTCTATAGAATATAACACATCCTGTAAGGCTTAGTAGAGATCATAGCATTTATAAACTTTGGAGCTATGCCTTAGGACATGACAACTAAGGCAAAAAAGTAGTTCATGGTTTGCACTACCCTATTTTAACTCATTGGTAGGAACTTTATAAATTGGGCCATGACAAGATCATCCACTAATTTGTCCTAGAGCATGAATGGGACCAATTACTATAAGAAGCACATAATGGGATTGTTGGAGGCCATTGTGTTGGAGATGCCACATAACACAAAGTTATATAATTGATCTTGTGGTGTTTGACTATGTTTAATGATGTAAAAAAATATGCCAAAAGGTGTGAAGTTTTCCAATGCATAAGAAAGTCAAACCACTAAGATGAGATGCCCCTTATCCCCATCCTTGCATAGGTGCCATTAGAAAAATGGGCCATTAATTTTGTTGGGCCTATTACTTCCACCATGAGGTGAACAGGCACAAGGTACATTCTGGCTATTATAGATTATTTTACTAAGTGGGTAGAATTAATACCAACCAAATATTATATAACCACAATGGAGGCAACATTAATTTGGGAAAACATTATCAATAAGTATGGGTGCTCACTTAGCTTGACTAGAGACCATGGCACACATTTCATTAATGCAATAGTTTAGATCTTATTGTCCAAGTATATGGTGTTTCACTATAAAATGACACTCTACCACCCCTAGGCTAATGCCATCATATAACCATTCAATAAAATATTGAGGACCTACCTAAAACAAATCTATGATGTTGGTCACAAAGATTGGGATGACTGCATTTCATCATCTTATAGGCCTATCACATGACATACAAGCACTTGATTAAGGATAAACCTTTCCAACTAGTGTTTTGTGCTGAGTCCATTTTACCTATGGAGTTCTTAGTGACCTCACTATGCATCATGAGTATTGGTCTATTGGATAACTAAGAGTCATTAAGCACATACCTAGAAGATTTAAAAAGGCTAGACAAGACACATGCTTAGGCGTGATGGAGCCAATAGATAGAGAAGGCATACCAAAAGACATGGCATGATGAGTACATCAAAGGTAAGGTGTTTATAGAAGTTTAATTAGTTCTTTTATATGATTCTAAGTACTTAAGGCACCTAGGTAAATTATAGATTAGATGGCTGGGACCTTATATAATCCACATCATTTTAAAAACTGGCATATGCAAGCTATGCATGTTGATTGGTGAAATGTTCCTCAAGCATTTTAGTGGCAATAGATTAAAATTATATCATTAGTATAATGGTGCTTGCATCCTCTAACACTGACTTTATGGTCAAAAGTTGGGCACTTTGTACTATCACCATAATAAAATTGGTATGAGCCAAATCTTTGCTTAATGTTTTATTCTTTTGGGTTGTTTAGATAAGCATGGTGCTTTTAGTCCCATATTAAAACATTCTTGGCACTTATAATTTCATAAATCAAGTTAGGTAAGTTGATTTCAGTCATTTTGTAAGCACCTATGGCCAAACACTTAAGATTTTGGGTACATGTGAAGTATATCAGGATAATTGAATTACCAATATAGTTTGCCAAGTAAAGTGTAAATAATAGTGTTCATGCCCAAAAGACCAAGAAAAAGGAGATAGTGAGGCACTAGAGGATCAATGAAAGGATTTGTATGGGGTAGGGTAGGCCAAAGCAAGAGATAGTAAAGCATAGATAAATCAACCAAGATAGTGAGGTACTCTTGTAATAAAATGCAACACTAGAAAAGAGATGGAACCTAAAGAGGTTGAATCATGTACATATGAAGCACTGAACCTAGGTAACTAAAAGGAAGGTGAGGATCACACCAAGATGAACTAAGCACAAGTGACCATTTTAATAACTGGCACCCACCCAATATTTGGTGGGAAGTGACCATTTTAATTGCCTATCACTTCCTTGAAGAAACCATTAGCAAAGCTAATGCTATAGAATGATGGTAGTAAAATAAATATCTACATTAATGAGTAGATGATAGTGGATTTTAGAATATTTCATAGATTTAATCATATTTCAAGGATCATAATGATTCCATCCATCAATCTGGTAGATGAGAACATATTATAAGACCAAATTTGGTAGAGGTAGGTAGTTTCCTTGTCATTTTTAAGATATCAAAGCAAGGATTCAAAGATACTAGAAATCAAAAATGATACTAGAGAGAAAATGAGTTCCCCACAGCCTTCCTAAGTGTGATAAAAATAGAAAATAGGATATTATGTTTTGCCCTAAGGTGAAGAGGAGGTAAATGGACCAAATTTGAAGGAGAAGTGAGAAATTAAAAGTCTCTACAAGATAAAAAAATCAACCATTGAAAGGGTAAGAAGCTCAAAATCCTAACATGCAATCACATTTTCCATAGCTGTGAAGCAAACTAGACACCATTTTGGGCTTCAGTAGGATCAATCAACTACACTTTAATAGTATCAAAAGTAGTGAGGGAAGTAGATGTTGCTAATTCTAAGGCATAAATGGTAGAGGGAGTTAGTGTCATAGAAATTAATCCAACCATGAGTGCAAATCTCACCTACCAAGAAATGGATTACCCACCAAAACTTATGGTGGAGGAAAAATGGGTATCTTTTACCCATGTAAGTTAAAGGATTACAACCATAGAATGAGCATCAATGAATAAGAGTTGATTAAAGATTCGATGGTAGATACAAGTACAAATATAAAGGAAGGCATTACACTCTTTGATGTTTCCATCAGAGATAAGTTGAAATCTATAGGTACAACATAACTCTTTGAGCTACTAAACTTTAGCAAGCTAAAAGACCTAGTGCATTTTTTTGCTTGCAATTGCATGTTGATCAATTCTATTTTTATAGATGGTGCATGAGAATTTTGGTGATCCACATAAGTAAACTCACAATGCTACCTTGTATAAGAAAAAATATAAGGGAGATGATGTGGAAGTGGAGAGGGTCATAAAGCACTTGGGATATTATAAGTCAAGATTTATATTCTCCATAAAACACATTCGAGACCTAGGCACAAGGGTGGCAGAAAACTTGGTAAGTTCCAAAATTTACCCCAATGATCAATGGTTAGACATAATCAAAACCTTCCTTTGCATTATCAACCACATGGTACAAAACTTTTCAACATCTCTAAATTTGTCGCAAAGGAGATTATAAAGAATGCACAAGAATGTAATTGGGTGCATGAGACTTTTCAGTGTGGATACATGTATATTCTAATGGTGATGGAGGAGATAGGTGTATCATATGTTGAAGATCACCACCTATGGGTATTTATATTAAATCATGAGTCCCCAACAATGAAATATCAGGACTATATTTAACCCCCTAATTTTCCATATAAGTACAAAACTAGAGTGTACGGGTGGCTCATAAAGTATGTGAAGGCCTTTGGAAAGGACTGGTACATCCCACAATAACTCCCCTAACAACTTATGGGAATGGAGACCTTATTCATGATGCAACACTTCTTTTTGGTGCACTTAACACTCACAGATGGAAATGTTTCAAGTTGGTTCCAATTACCTTATACATTTTTGGCCAAATACTTCACGTTCATGCTTAAGAGGATCCTAAATGCACAACAAATTGATATCTAAGTGAAGGCCATGGATTGTGATAGGAGGATAATGAGTTTCCAATTTTTTCACCATAGAACGAAGATAACCAAGGATGAGGAAGATGATCGTGATAGACCTGACATCCATCCCCTCTAGAGGGTTATAATCAATGGAAAAAAAATTAACTTATAATATGATATGAAGCCAAGAAAGAAGGGTGGAGATCCTGGTAAGGATGATGAGTTCCCCCTCATAACTGATGATGAAGGAAAAGATGCACCAAAAATCTAGGACAAGCACTACAAAGGAAGCAAAGTGAAAAATTAGAGGAATTTATAGAGTGCATATAGTTGAAGATAGCCTCTTAAGAACCAATTACACCACCTACATAGAAGAAGCATGTAACATTGAATCAAGGGGGTGTTTCTTCTAGTAATAATCTAAGAAAGACTAAGGGACCTATGGCATGCCCTACCAAGACCCTTACAAACATGGAAAAAGAGGTAACCCTAGTGCGTATAGTGGAATAAGATACTGAAGAAGATATGGAAAGGAATTATATCCTATAAATAGAGGAAGGTGAAGAAGTGATCAACAATGGTAAAATTCAAGAGGCCTTAAAAAGAGCCATGGTTGTAATGCTAAAATTAATTAAGGAAATGGTAAGACTTACCTCTGGTGTAACCTTGCTAAAGAGCCCACTAAAGAAAAAAGCATAGATGTCCAAAGATAAGGCTTCCCTAGTGGCCCCTCAATCGATCAAGGATGAATAAGAGGCCTAAAATAAGATGGGACTCAACAAGGAAGATATAAACTAGGCTTTGGCATTTGAAGAAAAGAGGAAAATTAACCAGGAACATAAGAAGGCCAAGTTAGAGAAGAGGGTCCCAAAAGTAACCTCTAGTTTAGAACCAATAGTAGAGGTGGTCAAACAAGTGCCAAGTAGCCCTACCATATAAGTAGAGGAAGCTAATAAGGAATGTCCAAGTAGTGAAGGGGTTTTTGGACCAAAATAAGGTGATATATGTGCCTCAAATAAATAAACAAAGATAGTAGATGAACACCAATAACAACAAGGCAACCCTGGTGCCAAAGGTATAAACCTTGAAGTAAACATTGAGAAGCCCCAAGATGAAGAAATAGATGAGGGGGAAAAGTATAAGGAAGAATCCCCCAAGGAATGGATCAATGACTCTTTAGAGGAGCACATCGAGGAGAGCAGTGGTGTCAGTGAAGGGGAAGAAGTACACATGGAGAAGGCCATCATCAAAAAGGGTGATAGAGAACTTAACATTAGATAAATGATGCAAAAGGATTGGGTGACAAATATTTATACTTGTATGAATCTATGCCCCCATAATATGCCATGAGAAGGATGCACAAGTATCTTTCATTTTCACTAGACCATTACATGGATGAACCCCAATTTGAGGTGCCAAAGGCTATAACTTTGATCCTAGAGGATACTAAGGGAGGGAAGGAAACTCTTCTTGTTAACCCATGAGCTATAAACCTAGTTAAATCTGGGAATATGTTAATAATAATGGCCATAAAACTAACACATTGAAATGTCATAAATGATGGCAAGGTGAGAAAACTAAAAAAACTCATCAAGGAAGTAAAGGAGGAAGTGCAGGCCAATAGGTTCAAATTATAACAACTTTGTGAGCATGTGGAGGCAATCGAGCCAAAAAAATTTATCAATGTCAACACTTTAGACTTTTTAGAGCTAGATAAGATTTATGTATTGGTGGATCAGATGCTCCCAAGACTCTAACCCTTACTCGTGCAAGAATAAGAAGAAGAGGAAGACCCTAGTGTCATGCCTAAGAAGGAGATATTAGACAAACTCTAAGAAGTGAAGGATCTTTTCTCAAAGTTGAAGGAAGGCACAAAAATATCAAATGCAATATTCCTAAACTTATACAACTAAGCCTTAGTGATAGATGCCAACTTGAAGTAAGTAAAGGATGATAAGGAGTAGTTTATGATGAAGGTGTACTCTAAATACAAGGAAGAAAAGTCACATGTCATGGGAAGCATAAACACATTGAGTAATTAGATCAAGAACTAGGAGAGAACCTTAGAACAAATCTTTCACATTATATAGATTAAATCTTGTGATCAAAGGGAGATATTGGATGGAATTATGGCAAAGTCACAGGCCAATGTAGAAGCCTTCTAAACAGAATTAGATAAAAAATATATACTTGCACTCACTTTTGCATCAATTGAGATCGATATGACTACAAATGAGATCAAACTACCCATAAAGGGATTTGATAAATTCAACATAGAGCTCTAGGAGAATGTGCCTAAGTTTTGCACTCTTAAAATATTGATGGTAAAGTTTGAGGTTGGACTAAGGTTTTTGTATGGGGTAATAGTGGGCCCCTAACTCTAGTTTATTAGAGGTTTTGTGCCAACATGATATCCACCTCGATGCATCAAATTATTTTGTCAAGTGGTTAGCCTAATGGTTTTGATATATAGTTAGAGGATGTATAACAAAACATGCACCAGCTGGCTGATGGCTAACCATCTCTTGGATAATCAGGACATCAATAAAGATATGAAGATAGATGGAAAGTGGAGCATGGGAATCATGAGGTCATAGATCTAATGGTTATGATGGTAAAACTCCTATGCAGCATTCATGTGTAGCCTCCACCCTAGTAAAGATGTTCTTAAAGGCTTTTATAATGATCTTTATCTAGATAGAGAAAAATGACAAAGAATTATAACAAATCCTTAGTGGAATAGTTTTGGAAGTATGCCTTATAGAATTAGTTTTAGCAGCCATTAAGTCTTAGATATAGAATAGAGGCCACCCTATCTCCAATTGTATGTTCCCAATTTCACCTGTGAACCTCTGGGATGTGTATAGTATGTATTTATATGTAAAATCTTATTATATACTTTGAACAAGGCATAATGATGTTGTTTTAAAATGTATTTGAGTGTCTAGTTCACCTGTCTTGTAGTATTGTTATGGGATGAAAGTGTTTTTATGATGTTGCTATGTGAACTAAAGTCCATGTATTTTATTGGTTTTGCTATTTTAGTGGAGTCTCTATATTTTCATGACATAATCATTGTCCTACATGAAAAATGAGTATAGATTGGTGCCCATGAACCCAATCTTTGTTTAATTTTCATCTATTTAGTATGGAGAATAACTTGAGTCAAAGTAGTCTTACGACCCACTAAGCACCTATATGACCCCAATCTTACCTTGAGAAAGGCCTACGCCTATGGGTCTACCCTAGTGCTAATTTCACATTGCATTCCTTGAGCCCCCCTTTTTGGAAGCCTCACATCATGGTATAACTAGCCCAATAAGGGCCCCAATTCCTTCTCAATTACACTTCGAGTGAGATCATAGGGTTTGTGCCTTATGGGTATTGATGTCAATGTAGTTGAGTGTTTAAATGTTGAGCGTAAAAATAGTTATCCCATACTTGTGCTTATTTGTAGAAAACCCATAGTATTTTATAAAAATAGACATTTGAATCCCCAGTTACAAGTTCTAGCCCCACCTAATATTCATCCTAACTTTCTAGCCCTCAACCCCATTATGAATGTGAATCAAAATGTTGTGGATAAAAATCATAACCAATTTTACACCCAATTACCTTTAGCTCATGCTCCATTTAACCATCATCTTATCTTCCTAAATAATCTTATTTTTTGTATCTAACCAAAAAAATCATAGTTAATATTTGATACCAGTCACTATTGATACTACATAAGGTATTACTTATTTTACAAAATCAGAGTTGGATGTTATTCAAAAAATGGTATAAAAGCTAAGCAATGAGTTATTGAGCATGTATAAGTGGATTGGAAAATCCATAGGGTAGAATACCAATCATAATTTTGTATATCAAAAATACAATAGGCCTTTTAATAAATCTAACAACATGGAATAGTACCTACTTAACACAATGCCTAAAATAAACATCTTAAAAGCAACACTTCCCAATTGGTTTTGAATCCAAAACACAACACAACATAGTGAATTATATTGAATAGAGTTTTGCACCACCTTTGAGATATATAAAAATAAAATGGATAAATAAGAGTACTTTGTAAATCAGCAAGAACCATCTTCTTCTACTACTCTAGTTCCTTCCAACATGGTAATGGTCTTTGAAACATATGAATTTCCATTCCCAATAGAAGATGAAAATAAACCTAAATATAATACAGATGAAATCTATGCCTTATAATATTTCATGAGGAACAATTACAACTTGATGAATAACTAACTTGCTACTACTTCGATGCCTTTAAAAAAAATGCCACTACTCCTCTAAATCCTAAGGTGAACAATAATCTTCCCCCTCTAAAAGGGAAGGATCAACTACAAAGTATAGAGCCACATATCAAAGGAAGGTATAATATAGTTGAAGATATGAATAAGATCAAAATGAGTATCAGTCTTCATGAGCTATCTTAGATAAGTTGACAAAGAGAGTTGTTTCTCAAAGCATTGACCAAAAGACCATCTACTAAAAAATCAAAATTTTCACATACAAACATGGTAATTTACAAATACAAGCTTGAGGTAACACCTTTTTTATTATCCATTAGAATGTTTGGTAAGATTGTGTACAATTATTTGGTTGACTAAGGTGCTTCAGCCAATGTGATTCCCATAACTATATGCAAGAATTGGGTTTAATCCCAGATAAATCCAAAAGAGTGGTCCTAAAGCTAGGCATGTCCTCTATACCATATGATGGGAAGTTAAAAATTTTACATGTTCAACTTACCAATGAGTAAATCATGTATCTAATATATTTTTCTATGTGGAGGGTCATTAGAACTAATACTTTGTATGTGGAAGTCAAGGCCACAATGGTTCTACATAAAAACTTAATGAATAATATCCCAAAAATTTTCAAGAGGCCTCTTTTTAATTTTGAAACCATGAATGTTGATATCCAAGTTAGTCACAACTTATACTTATAGATGGAGGTAGAAAAATAATCAACAACCACTACAATAGTATCATTATGTTTTGACCTTTTAGGATTTAGATGAGTGTAAATCCTATGTTGTTAATGGGTTGAGTATAGTAAATCAGGGTAGAAATATGCAATAAATATAGGCACTAATTTGTTATAGAATTGACTAAATTTGACCTTTATAAAAATGACAATAAATAATGTAAATGAGAACTTAGCTAGAAAATAACTGAGATGGATAAATTAGAGGCTAAAAACTAAGGTAGGGGTTGGTCTACGTGTTGTAAACAAGATCTAGGTGTCAAAACCCATCCTGGATAGTAGTTCCCTAATTGGAGAGTATCAACATGTGGCACTGGTGTCCTTATTTTAGCAATAGTATCCTTTGTGTAGAACTATTCCAAGCTTCTAGGTACACCTATGTTTAAGTCTTTCAAGCCTGTTCCTATGTGCATGAGTTTTGAAACCCTATAAATGACCTATTTTGACTAATTTTATGATCAAACCCTAATCCTCCATGTTTCTAGGGCATCTAATTGATATAATTAGTAAAGTATGTTTGTTATTGAGGTAGGGTGGACATCCTCAACACCTCATTATGATGAGAGTTCCTGCATACTAATACTTTGAATAGGGATCAAGCCCAATGTAGTTCTCCCACCTAAGTTCTAGTGTAATTGTAAGTGAATCTAGTATGATTATAGACCTGAGTGCTTTGAATGTGCTTTACATAAAAATCTAAGTAATTTGAGCTTAGGAATTTTATAGATGGTTATATGTAGTAGGGTACAATAGGGATTGATAACCTTAATTATATACAACTTATTCTAAATTTGTATGTGTAATTTTCATCTAATTTTCATATAGTGGTTAGAGGGCTAAAAGTCACAAACACACACACACACACACACACACACACACACACACACACACACACACACACACACACACACACACACACACACACATACACATATTAATTTATTGATTTTTTGGGTGTTAAAAGGGTCTAGGTTGACCCTAAGTGATCCAAGATTTGAAAATATATCCATTTATGAAAAAAGGAGAGAAAGGATAGTAGCACCAAAACTAGGACACTAGCACCATTTTGCACTACTATACTTATTATGGCACTAGTGTCTAGGTGGCAAAACCTGAGGTATAAAGAGCCAAGATGCAAGAATTAGGGTTTGGGACTACTTTAGGGATGTCTAGGATGCATATGGCCCACATGAAGGCTATAAAAGTGTGAAAATAGGACTTAAGATAGGTCTAGGGCTAATCTAGATATAGGTGTTCTCATGTATCACTCTTAGCACTCAAGTGTCATTTTTAGGTGATTACATTTCCCCCCCCCACCTTTAGTCTAGAAATGCAAAAAAGTGAAATGACTAGGATAAAGGACAAATAAGCGTACCTAGACTTACCTAATAGGTGAATCCTATGAATTTAGATCTACATATGTGAAGTATGTTTCATTGTGTGTCCTATAAGTGAAATGTGCATAGATTAGTTCTGACTTAAGAGATATCAAAATCAAAGAAAAAACTAAGTAAATAAGTAAAACTAAGTAAAGAGATAAAACTAAGAAAATAAATAAAAGTGATTAAAGGGGTATGAGAGAGGAAAGAAATAAATACACCTCACTAGGTACGTAAACCAATGCATAAACCTAGTGATAAGCTATATGTGTGCATGTATATAGTGATTAATTAGTGAATATATTGGACTAAGTTGATGGCTTGTTTAATCCCCATGTGTGGGTGGCTAAAGAACTCAATTCAGTTTTGATTTCATCATTTTCCACCCCTACTTGATGGATCATGACATATGAATATATTAGATTGGACCAATGGTGTGTCTAACCCTCTCATATAGGTGGCTCAAAAACTCAAATAGACTATGACTCCATCATTGCCTACCCATGTGCAGTAGATGCATCTAAAACTAAAACTACGTAATATAACTAAAAATTTCTAACTAGAAATATCTAACTCGAGATGTTGCCTCTGCATCCACTCAGGTATATTACGTGGCTCTAGGCCACTCAGGAATGCCAACCACTATAGATAGAGTAAGGCATGAATCTAATGTGTAACTTGAAACATGGAGTTATATGTTTATAGTGTATAGAATGACATGGATTTTATCATTCCATCTGATCAACCAGTGTATAAGTGAGTATATGAAAATAATGTGTTATGCACATGCCCCCAAATCTAATATCTAAACATATGGATTTTATATTGAGTTGTAATAATTTGTATGTGAGTATATAAATTTAAAAATGGGAATGATCATGCCACACATGATGGCTCCAGTTGGAGAAAATTGATATGAATCTAAGATAAACTAAACCAAAATTGGTAAATTTGTAACTTAACCTATGCAAACCTGGACTGTACCTGATATACTTTTCTACCCAATCTAAATTTTTCTAAAACTGAGGCTACTAGATAGTAGCACCATATCTTGGATAGTAGTGCCATATGACTCTAGTGTCCTAATTTTGGCACTAATGTCTAACTATTCTAATTTTTGTGAAACTATAAATTATCTATATCTATATTTCCCACTATGTTTACCTAATTTTGACTTCTATATTTTGAGCTTATGTACTAAAAATTGTGCTCTGAGTGCATTCTGATAGCTTGATATCTATGACAAACCACTTTAAATGCCCCCTCTTTTAAGGGATTTGTTGAAATTTTTCAATAAATGTCTGCAAAATAAAAAAACTCTATAAAATGTGTGTTAGATAGAGAATATATGATATCTGCATAATAATCTAACATAATGTGCATACATAACATCAGAATGTGAGATAATCTAAGAATAAGTTCATAATGTCTAATGTATGTTATGTCAAGCATTCACAAGGCTATCAAGATATATATAGTAACGTATGTAATAGTAAATCTACGTAATAACTAAGTAGCTACCTAGAGAGATAGGGCATGATGTTTATCATGATACCCAAGTAGGAAGGGGAGATGTATGAGTTCCCTCATGGAATCTTAAACTAGAATGTGTAACAAGTAAGAGACAAGTGTCATAGCCATGATGCATACAAGAAAGCTTGCATAAAACACATAAGGTACAAAAAGTAGACCAAGGGGACACAATACAAGGGACATGGGCACATGTTAGTAAATTTAAGAAAGTAAGACATTAAAAGAGATGTTTAAATGTCCACATATGCAAATAACAAGCAATTTGACTTAGTACCACATGGAAGGACATGTTTAAATTCACACATACGCAATTAGGAAGGAACACACAAGGACATGGGCATATGTCCAAAGCATGCATACTATGAAAATAAGTAGCATAGAATCAAAGCAATGGCATATTCAAATTCCCCCAAATAAAAGAAGCATAGAGACACAATCAAGTCTAAACTAGGAAATCTAGAAATGAAAGTATGCGTGAACATGTAATACAAATATATGTAAGAGTTAATATGTATATATGGTGAGTCTAAAGTAGTATTAGCTAGAAAAAATATGAGTAGATGTAAGATTATCAATATCAATAGATAACAATGTTAGATGTATGATGTAGACTTTAAAAACATGTAACTTGATAATCAAAACTATGTATAGGGTGCCCCAAATGGGTGAATGTCTCAAATGAAGAACCATGTATCTATTTATATGCCCTTAGTGGGTAGATAGTAATAAATATGGATTGGTGTAGTGGACCTGAGTCTTGTAAGCAATCTTCAAGAACTTGATAGGAATAAGTGAAGAATTTATGTAGTACTTGACAAGTATAATAAGTGTAAACATAGAAATATATACAATATATTTTCTATATATAATCTATGTACAAGCAACATGAAAATGAAACTATATACAAGGAGTGAGAAATAAGGAAAGTATGTACAAGAAGGGAGGAATAATACTAATTGATGAGTCTCATGGGAGACTCACTATCAATGTGGCCTATGTCAAAAATAGGAATGGTAATATCTCATATAGTGTGATTTATATGTTTTAGTTGAATGATATTTCAATATAAATATGAGTATTTTTCATCATCAAAATCATAATAATCATAATAACCTAGAATGCTAGTGTTGACTTATGTTATATCTAGACAAGTATAGGGAATTGCCTTGTACTATGGAGTAGACCTTTTTGAATTGTGAAATTGTGATTTTTCCATTTGAAATTATGTTTATTATAGGCATATGGTGTTAAGGAGGCTCTTTTTCTAAAAATCCTTTTTTGATAATACTTGTTGGCTTGACATGATTTTGACTTTACAACTTAAGTTCTTGTTATTTCTGTAACATTTCTTACATGTCTAGATATTTTGCCTTGATAAACTATATCTATGAATGATGTGCCTTAATATGTTTAATAAATCTCAAACCTTGTTTACCAACATTATCAATTGTTATAATAGGAGAAATGATGCCTTGGGCTTCCTTACCCAAACCTTGACCAAGATAATCAAATTGTTGTAGATATTGTTTACCAAACTCATACTTCTTTTAAAGTTGAGCCTCATTTGGAGAGGTATATTTTCATATTTTACTTGCTTTACCTATTCTTGTTACATTTTTTCTTTTTCTAATTGTG